>JAQFJB010000025.1:26266879-26279379 GCA_029874875.1 Naso minor
CTGTTTTAAAAAAATTAGGAGTAGAAAGTACAGATATATGTGTTCAAATGTGAGAGTAAAAGTTGTACAGTATCAGCATATTTGTACTCCATTACTTCACCCCTCAGATATGAAGTTCCAATAAACTGCTAGCAACTGGTGTCACAAGCTGAGCAGGATCAACAATGAGCTTTTAAATTGATGGAGCATCCCTTTAATTAAAGATGGGGTAGGCAGTTTATTTATTATGCATTATCGAACAAAAATTCCACAATAACCTTTCAGCATATTGTAATTCAGGTGGTCTTAAAGAACGCTAGACCTCTGCACCTCTCCTTGGTTCTGTATGCAGACCGTGACATAAACTTTTTGGCCAATCACAGGTCATTTTAGAGAGCGCGAGTTCATGTTTTTACGTTTCAAAAATGTGAAATAAAGTTACTGAAAGAAGATAAACTTAAAAGTTAAAAAAAAAATTTAAAAATTAAGAAGGCTGAGGACTCAAAAACAAATCCAATATTTGCTTAATGTGTTTGCTAAGTGTGGTGAGTTGGATTTTTTTTTAACATTGTATACAATATAAATGCAAGAACGCAAAAACCAGAGGCAGAGACATCATAACCTACTCTCTGTGTAACACACACACACACACACACACACGTAAGAAAAATACCAAGTCCCAAATCTCAGTGAAGCACAGTGGAGCCTCAGAGAGTCTAATAAGTCAAACTGCAGGCCGAGCAGGCAGTGCATGAATACCAAATGCAGCCTAATTGATTACCTAATTTATGCAATAACCAGTATTTTTTTTTAATTATAGTTATTTATTGCCCAAATGTTTATGGAGCTGGGCTGATTCATGGGCGGTGTGTTGAGCCACGGGTCAGACTCAGTGGACCCTGTTTATAACGCTGACAGGAAAATTATCACAGCTCCACTTCATCATCCCTGCTGCTGCTGAAAACCAGAAAGTGAGAGTCGGCTCGCAGAGTTGGGAAAAGCAGAGGAGGATCAGGAATCCATTTGGTCATCACAAAATCTCAGATTCTTTTTTTTTTTTCCCCCACAGTGTGGTTAGTGTTTTTAGAAAACTGTGTAAAGAAAAAAAAAAAATGCTCTCAAGGTTCTTTAGAGTCACAGTGGACAACTTGTTTTATAAAACAGTTTTCAAGAGGAGTTAATCAACATTTTTTAAAAATAGCATAACTGTGTTACAGGCTGTTGAATTATCCACAAATCAAGAAGATTGGAGTTAGTCTTCTCTATATGCTGCATTAAAAACCAGGTATTTATCAATAGATAAAACATTCAGTCATCAAAATGTTTAGTGTGTATGGTACATCTGTCAAAAGGCTTGTTTACGTTCTGTGTAGTGTTCCTTTTGCAGTCCACTATTATAATCTACCTGGTCTACAGGTTCATCTTCGTCACGGTAACCTTATCACTGTGACATTACTGATTAAGTGTGAATCTTTTCTACCAGCAATCATTTATTGACACAGAGATGATAAAATGTTTTCAAAATCCTGTCTTACAAATGTTCTTCATTGTTTTTAAAGGACTTCTGTCTTTATAACCATCCTGCTGTTCAGCGTCACACTGCCACTCTTGTCTTAAACTGTGTTCACACCAACAAAAAATAATTTACTCGCTTTACTCATGTGAATTTGAAAGCTAGAATATTTTGTGTTTACTAGTGTGTTTATTTGTGCAAATAACAGTTCATTTGCACATGAAATTGCATGTCTGCGAGAACTAAAAAGTAGTCATTTTCACGAGAAGGAAGGGATTTGTTCGAGCTTGACTACATGCAAGGGTTGCTGTTTTGTACCTGCTGTAGAAAGCCCAAAACATTTAGAGTTCCACACGCCACCTTGTGCGGGTCCATCCGATCCTCCAGAGGCACACACAATTTGGGGAATTCACCTTCTCCAGGAACTGCGCCTGAATGATGGCCGCCTCCAGCGCTACTTCAGGCTCATCCATACCCAGTTTGATGACTAGCTGCTGAGGATCGGTGCTAGGATATCCTTTCTGGAAACTGAATACATGATATATAAACTTAAGACATTTCATCCCAGAAGCAGAATTGTTAGTTAATTGATAAATATTCGCTGCGCAGTCGCATGCAGATTTGATCTAGCGAAATGATCTTTTTTTCCCCATTTTTCCAACGAATAAACCTTTGCTGGTACATCCTTAATATCTCTGGAGGATCTCAATGCTGATTGGCCATGGGGTGCGCAAATTGGTTGCTAAAATTTGGATTTTTCAACTGTCCCAAATAAACAAATAATGCGAAATTTGAACAATTTGCTTTGGCTGACAAGACCTTGTGTCTAATCACATCTTCACATTGACTTGTAATTTACTCGTGCAAGTATTTTTTTTTGCTCCCGGTTTGAACACAGTTTAAGAGTTGCTAAGACCTGATATTTAACCACAAAACATTTACTGTCAGAATCAGATTTTGGCAAATGTCAAACTACATTGTGTCTTTTGTAGTAGTGTTTATCAACATTATATCAAAATTTCTTCAATATGTATCTAAGTGTCACTTTGACACAGAAAGCAATGCTGTTTACTTCCTTTTTCAAACAACAATACTGGCTTATCGCGAGCATAGATATTGTCTTGTTGTGTTTATGGCAACAAAACTGAATATTTTGAGCAAAAAAATGATCTTTTCCTAAAACTTCAAACGAGTGTTTTCAGGTGCTAACACCATGGCCTTCAGCAAACATAAACACATATATGCAGTTAAAACATAAAATTGTGTCACTGACTTGTAGAAACAAACAACAACATTAGGTTTGAAAAACCTAGCAGGTTAGCCCTAGTCATAACCTCCGTAAATTTTTTGGTAAACAAACAAACAATTGTGTTTCTCTTTCACCCTGACCTCTTCATTAAGAGGTTTAATAACACTTCTGCACCTTTGCTTCTCAGAGACAACAGACATTATCCGCACTGCGAGAAGAGGTCATTGGGATAATTAAGTCAGAAAAACATGAACAGTGGTCGTTTCAAGTCTTTTATTTTAGAAATCATTTTAAACAGTTTGCTTTGCATTGGAAACAATCATAATGGAGATTTTTACAGTATAGAAACACAAATGATCGCTTGTGTGACAACAAATTCAGACTCAGAGACAAACAGTGATGTCTGAGCCTGTCTGGGAAATGGAGGATGTTTATTTCAGCCAAACTGAGGAGCAGGGGGAGCTGGGTAATAACTGCCTGGTGTCACAACGCAATGCCAAACACTGTAAATGCAGAACTCTTGTACCAGCATTAAACATGTAGCGACGCAGCCGAGTGACAGTGAGGCACTGAATGAGTTTGAGACTGACTGTACACGACAGGAAGTTATCTAAATCCCGCCGGGACTCGGGGATAATGACATGGATTTCTTAAAGGCAGGAGGAATAAAAAATGGAAAGGATGCAGACAGAATCCCATTGGAGGAGACGTGTCACTGCTCATCTTGCGAGTACACACTCGAGGTTCAGCTTTGAGGAAAACCTCGAGGAGTAGAGGGCCTGCTGACTCCGCTGACCTCTGACTTCCCATTGGAGGAAACAGCTCCGGAGTTCGGCTACGGCTGCCACTTTCAATTTGAAGCCTCCCTCCTCTCATCCCCTGTCTTCCCAGAATGCTGCTCTGCAATGTTGATGCTGCTGCCAGGGCTTAGGCCTGTCTTCCAACCAGTCCGTCTCTCCGTCCTTTCTTACAGTCTGTCTGCTGCGGATGAAATATCAACGGCTGCAACTGATCAACACTGACAGGCCATTTGAAGAGGAGAGCTGTTCGATCTCTTCAGCTCTTAGCATCAAAAACCAGCTAAAATCACACAAATACCCTTTTTTGCAGTCAAAAAGATAAAAATATGGTGTCAAAACTAATAAATGATAAAAAGAAATAATAAATTGGTTTTACAAGTTATAAGGGACTGGACACATGATGTGTTTTCATAATTCATAAAGGCCTGTGGTATAAAAAGCTTCTTCTATATTTTCTATAGTTTATGTGGCATTTATGAGAATTAAATTTATCAGTTACAGTCTGGCTTACAGCTCAACCCTTTGGTGTGTGGATGGGGTAAAATTGCGAGAGAGATTTTATTGAATTCTTCAGATTTGACAGGGTCCCTCAAAAGTGGTTGTGGCTAACTAACTGCCAGAGGTTAGCACAATGGCTAACAGTCAACAGAGGTTTAACATGTTTGTGTGGGCTGCTAAGCTGAAAATAAGTCATCTAAAACACTCAGACGTTTTACAGGAAGAGAAAAGTAAAGCAAATTTTGAGTGTGTCTGATGCTCTGCCACCGCTAAACATAAATGGTTGCGAGGGTGTTTGGTTGATTGCTAAGGTGTTGCTAGGCGGTTGCTGGGGTGTCTGGGTGGTTGCTAAGGTCTTGCTAGGAGGTTATTGGGGTGTTCTGGGTGGTTGCTAGGGCATTGCTAGACAGTTGCTAGGTGGTGAAATATACGAGAATGGTATGAATGAAATTTGAGAAAGTATGAATGAGCAGAAAATGTTAAAACATCTGCTGAGTCAGCAGAATATGTGTGCGTGTGTGCGTGTGTGTGGTCTTCTGAAAGTTTCTTTGTATGGTAAGTATAGAGTGAATAGGTCTGAACTGCCTGACACACCCCGACAACATCCAACCAATCAGGAGAGAGCAATGAACTGATTGGAGTTTTAATTAGCCAATAAACATTAGCTGTGCAGCTGGCACGTTAACATTCTAACTGACTGAGAGACAGAAAGACGTCAAAGCCAGAGTTTGTGTATGTGCTGATGAGATGATCAACACAAGTGACATCATTTACATCACACAGTCAGTTGACAAATTGTTTATAAATATGTATTGATGATAACAGCTTGAAGGACCAGTCTGTAGGATTTAATGACATCTGGAGAGGCTGTAGATTGCAACCAAATAAATATCCCTCCACTTTCTAGGGTAATAAAACCACAAAGATTCTTATTTTCTAGTGATGATAAACAATTAATACAAAGCCGACTTATAAATTTTAGACTTCCTCCCTGCCAAGAGATTCCCCAGCATCCTTCACACTGGACCTTTACACCTGAAAGGCTGCAGCTGGTTAGAATTAGCTGTGAATTTCTCTCAGGACAATATGTCTGGTTTTGGTTTGTTTTATTCTTTCAGCAGTACATCAAATTAAATAGAAAACAAGCTGTTCATGTTTTCACATGTTTATAGCTTGTTATTTTGGATGAAGGATCAGCGTTTGGTGCAAACATAATTTTTTGTTTGTGTGCATTGAAAATGATTACATTGTGTCTCGTCTACTGTAATAAATAAACATATATTTGTCTTTTTATCAAAATCAGTAACACTAAGATATTGATATTAGAGAGTAATATTCTCTGCAGGAAAAAAAATTGTAGATGAAAGGGTTTCTTTTTCATTATTGGATCCTTTTTTTTGTCAGCAGTCATATATCTCTATTTGGTTGCAGACATTCAGATCAGGTTTCCTCTCTTGGCTGCCCTGCGCCTGTGATTAGTGCAGTCTTGGATGTCCTGATCATCCTCTTAAACTAATGGGCTGGCAATGAGTTCTGACCTGGACGACCACCTTTTTCAAAGAAACACCACGTGGTGAAAAGCGAGTCGTGCCATCTTTTACTTTTGATCGCTGGGCACTGAGTTCTATGACGGTGCCTGCCGTCTTCTGCCAGTTTGACTGTGAACCAATGCGTTTCCATTTCAAACGAAACAAACGCAGAGGCAAACTGGAGACAAGTTGAAAAGGAGGGAGAAAAAACAGAAACAGCATTCCAGGCATTTGGCGGGTGGATCTGGGAAACATTTTCCTGCAACAGTAACGGATAACAGGTAGTTGGAGTTCCATATGAAAAGAAACCAGGAGTGCCTGGGTTTAATTTGGGCGATCTGACTTGTTTGATGAATGCAAAGACAAAGCGTCTCTCTGCTCAATAAAACAAAAAGAGCTGGAGGTGTGTGTGTATGCCAGCGTCAGTTTGCCTTCTGTTTTCCACAGAGAACAAGGCGACACCAATTAACTCCCAAACAGTGGTAATCTGGGGACCTGTAAGATACCACACAAATTGAATTAAACCATCCCTAACCATATGCCAATATGTGTTGTCTTTAAAGCTCATTTACAATACAGGAAGTGACTCAGTGGTATGAGGCGGTGAAATAAAAAGCATAAATAAAACAATAAGAACCACATGACTAAAGCATAAAAAATCATCTGTAGTTGTTTAATCTCAAATGTAGCCTCGGGGAGTCACTGCCAGCTCCCAGAATTGATTGACAGTTTTTTAATATGGGAGGACATCAAATTTAATCCTGCTTCAGGACCTGAAAGTCTCGGCTTGTTCAGAAAGACGACACAGAGAAATAATTGACAAGTCAAATAAAAGGGTGAAAGGAATCCTCCTGTTGCTAATTGCTCTGGTTTGTCAGCGTCTAACACACGCACACTGATGACAGGAAGAGCCAAAGGGTAGCGCAGGAAATGTACCCGACAAACTGTGACCCGGAGAGCAGGCTGATGTCGCTCACACTGCCCTCCTGTTCAGCCAATCAGATCAGGCTGAAGGTGATGCCTCCATGTCTTTTTTTCCCTCCGCACTGCTCCTTTTAGTCACTCTGGAGTCTTTTAGAGGAGGAGATTTACAGTAAGTTAAATGTTGCATTTTTTGTGACCTTATTTGCATCCATGCAGTTTTGGCATCACCGGAACTGTACAATCAGTTAGTTCCCTGTCAGTCCATATGACACATGTTTACAGCTGCTAATTGCTTGCAATAAGTAGGTGTGAACATGAACTGGATCAGAGGTCATTCAAAGTCCACATGTACACCAGTGTTTTATAAATTTAGCTTTGGTCTTGGGTCACAGTTTCAGATCATTTAAGAATGGATCTTTTAGAAAAAAAAACATTCCAAAGTAAAGATCTTTAGAAACTGTTTGCAGTGTTAACATGTACACAAAAAACTGAGTTTTTGGCTTGTGATGATCGAGTATGGGCCATTCCCTCCTTTTTTTTCAGGTCAGATTGCATGTTGTTCTTTTTCTTTGTTTACATGAGGCAATACTGTGCAGGTGCTAACCTTGCAAAGAGGACATTTTCTTGTCATTCACGCAAAAAACCAACAACTCCGAAAAACAAGGTTTAAAAATGCCACCTGTTGACTGGTTGACACTGCAAGGTACTAATTTACTTGTGATTATGGATGAAACAGGCTGTTTTCAGAACCGCCTACTACATACTGCATACTGCACATAATGCATACTAAATGAACGGTATACCATTTGTTCACACAGCGCTACACAGGTAGGTTACCCAGAATTTGCAAAATTTACCTATTTTGCGCAAATTCGCAGCAGTAGCAAGATTGTTTTTTCTATTCTTTTTTAAAATTAAACTTTATTGACAAATGTCCGAGGGGTTTTTGGTTGTGACGTTGTAGCACACTGCATTGTGGGAAACAGTGGGCAAGATAGACCGGTTGGATGCATACCGGAGATTTTCTTCAAATCAGTACACACAAAAGAATTTTTTGACACACTTCAGATTTTGCTTGTGTTTACATACAACATACTACACACTCCTCCTTTGGCCAAATTACGACGTACTGCTAGAACAGTGCGTGGTTTAAAAAAAAAAAAAAGCCAGAGTGTGACACAGTGAGAAACCCCACTCATGTTTACACCATGGAACAGTGGCTGAAGTACAGAGGTTGTTTCATGTGAGAGGAGGGGCACAAGGGGAGGGGTGGGGTTTAATTTAAAATACATTATTTCTTCATTGTTTACATGTTACAGTAAATTAACACCTGTAGAATGTCAAAGTGTCCATTTCATGGTGTTTTTAAGGATTTATCTTGTGACAAACCAGTCGAGGAAGTAAATATCAGTGCCATCAATGTCCAGAGGTCCAGAGTTTCATGTCCCAGAGTCGTCATCTTGTGTTTCTCAGTAACTTTGTAAGCAGACAAATAAAGGCTCAGGCTAATAGCCCTGACGAAGATGAACTTGCTAATTTGCTAATGGCTTCTTCTTCCTGTGGGCCATTAGATAAGCAGCAGCCACCACTCTTGAAACCAGCGTTATGTAAACCCCACTGATCACTATCGGCCTGCTAATGGCCTCTGAAAGGGAGAAAACACACTCAATCACATTTACTCACAATGAAAGACACAGCAGCATGCAACACTAACCAGAGCGGATCCGTCGTTCGTTCCACTGTATCACAGGGCTTTGATTCGGCGTTCGATAAACTGTTAGTTATGCTGCTCTGTGTTTTCCTGGATATGTCGGGTGATCGGCTTTAATCATTAGCACAGGAAGGACCAGGCTGTATCGATTCTGATGAGCACCCAAACCGATCACCGTAGCTCATCATTAAGAGACACTTTACAAAGACAGACCGCTTACAGGACATCAAGGCCTTACACGGCTCTACAGGTGCTGCTGCAGGACACTAACACTGAAATACACACAGACTGAGTTCATTTCCGGGCAGCTCTGTTTGTGGTTTGGCAGAAACCTCAATCAGAAAGAACAAAGTAGGATTTAAAAACACTTTCATCGGCAGTCTGAAAATGATAATCATTACCAACAAACACTAGGTTTGACTTTAGTTTGTCATCCATCGACATGATGTCAAAGTCTCTGCAAGGTTTTGCCTCGTGACTTTTTCTCTACTTGTTAAAACAGATTCTATGCAAGTGTACAGATGAATGCAGTGCATCGATACACAGGCAATATGACACCCATAGGGGGCGATATGTAACATGTTTTATACTCATTTTGGACCTCTAAAACAATTGTGCTCTTTTGTTTGAAGCATTTTGTACAAGCTTTCCTCTTTAACTCAGTGTTTGCAGCTTGAACGTCCTTACACTCAGCCTCACTGACAGACTGGTCGTTTCTCTTCTCTGACAGAATCGCTTACTTGCACTCTGTCTTCAGTCCTCAGACGGTAACTCTGCTTCCTTTGTGCTTCAGTCACTTTGCTGTCGTTTAGCAGCTCAGCAGCCATCCTACAGCATCTCACATCCCGACTCCCGGCCTGTCGTTAGCTCTTCAGCATATCGGAGCTGTGTAATAGCGTTGCAAAACCCTAATTAGATCTAAATTAGCGTCACTTTCTTGACTCAACGTTATGGATTGAGGATGAGGGACTAATTACGCTGCTATTAATGCAGAGAGAGGTTAATGGCAGGGGAGTTTGTCTCCAAAACAGAAGAAGGAGGGACGTGATCGGTTCTCCTCACTCGGCTCTCTCCCTTTTTGCTGAGGTGAGCTGTTCTGCCAGTTTGCGAGCTGGCTGCACTTTTACTCTGCTCATGATCAATGCACACTTTATATGTGGTAAACAAATAATAACTCAGGTTTACAGGCAGTCAACTGTTCGGTAGATTAAAGCATAACTGCAGTGAGCCTCAGGATGTGTGAATGTGACGTATTTGCCTATAATTATGTGTGCCACAAATCATCAGAAGGTGTCTGTCTGAACTTTATATTACAGGCGTCACAGGCGGCTTTTAGCCCAATGTGATACAGTATGATGCAAGAGAATAATAAAAAGAGTGCATCAAGGCCATGCTGAGTTAAAAAACAGTGACATCTGTTGTTCAAAAGTAGAAAAAGTGACTTTAAAAAAACTGCACGCAGTCATTTTGTTGATTATTGATTTCTAATTTGCCTTATCATAAAATATCTGTCCGTGAGCTTCAGCCCAGAACAAACATTTTGACCAGTTTCAGCCACATAGTGACGATTTAAGTGTTTTTAGGGGCAGTTTACATGGTGCAAATTTTTGCCTCAAGTGGCTTACCAGCCTGGCATGCATACTACAGCACTTTCGGTTGCTCATGTAAACATGGATTTTTTTTAAAAATGCAAAGGAAAGACTCTTTCGTTGTTAGTGCATGAGGCTACTCTCTGATTTGCAGATGTGCCAGCCAGCAGGAAGTTCAAGGGGCAGGAGAACCACAGCAGTACAGGTAAAATTGGAGAATTGGCAGAGATCAAGACACAAACAAAACCACAACAGGTCGAAGTAAGTCCAAGTTACAAAAATATGTTTTCCCCTTATCTCTGTCTCCCACAAGTTCACAGTCATCTAGTCTGACGGGTGCTGAGTGTTCAGACCACAATAACAAGTCTACTGTGAGTATCAGCAGTGCCAAAATCTGGACATGTCAACATTTTTCTGGCCTGGGCCCAGCCCAGAGACTCCACCCATTCTACTCATTGGACTCGATTCTCTTGGTCTGGCATTGCGCTTTGAAACGGTTAAAAAGGTGATTATCCAAAGAGCACCGGGGGTGGGGAGCCACGGGCAGGTCTAAGCTGTCTATCGAGAAATATCCGACTTTTTAACTGACAAAGCTAAGTCATGGGACCCAAAACAGTAATGTGGCTGTAGGATGGTGGTGATATGAGGTTTTTAAAAAATGACAAATTTATACATGAAAAGGTCTGAAATGTGCTCTTACAGTTTACACATGAGCAAATATTCACAGGTACCATTCCGAGACATTTGTATATATCGATCAGTTACTGTTTGGTTGGGGGTTTTTTTTGACCAGCTGGGAGCTGAATCAAGTTTGTTTAATGTGCAGGGCCACAGAGTGAGGTGAGCTCTCTGCACTGTATGAACCTCTGACATGTAAAGCCATAACACCGTTCTATGTGCAGATCTAGTCAAGTCAAGTCAAAAATCTATTATAGCCCATGATCACAAAAAAGCCTCAAAGGGCTGTACATAAAAACAACATAGGCAAAATATAAATAGCAACACAACAAACCATATAAGCCAAAAAAAAAAGACTGATAGGGAAATGGGCAAATGATAGGGAGAACAGTATTACATGTATTATATGTATGATCTCACATACATGCAGGCAGAAGCTTAATTGAGCCAAAGTCTAAATAAGAAGGTCCAGATAATTCAGTTCTTACCCTTCTCCTCATTTGAAGACGCTCATGACAGCTTCAGTTTCCCCCTTTATTTTTCTGCCTTGATGGAACCAAACAGCGGGGAAACATCAAGCAACCAAACACCTGCCAGCCAACCAGAAATTACCTCCTTTCATCGCCTGAGCATAAATATAACATATCATATAATGTTGAATGAATTACAGGTTGTAGCTGTGAAGTAGGGTGGGTGTTTTGAAAAATTAGAATCCTAATCTATGTGTGCATTTTATATATGCTCTCTCCTAAATGAGGCTACATTTTATTCAAACAACTGAAAAACAACGGAGCGAAAGCAGCTGAATGTTGAAACGTGTGACTGTGAGCAGTGACTGCCGAGTCCTGGGAGCAGACGCCTCTCAGCCAGCCGGAGCTCCTCAACGTTTCCCGCCGTTTGAACGACTTTTAATGTGACCCTGGAGAGAGACAAAATCTGGTGCTAAACGCAAAGTATGCAAATGAGTAATTAGTTCAATAACTGTTTCCCAAAACATCCACCCTAAAGCAACTGCTCTGAATCAATTATAACAATTACCATATGCATCGGTGTCGAGATGGATCTGCCCCTCGTTGCTGCCACCATCCTCAAACAGCAGAGAACGAATGAGCGAACAGTGTGCTAATGATAGACAGAGGAGGGGTAAAACATGGAGAAAACACATCCTGCCCAGTGTGACGTCAACTCATTCTCCAGAAAAATAGAAGAAAAGGAACTTGCCCTTTTCACCTTAATAGAGAAAGAAACATCGTTAGAGTCTAATTAGGTGGTAGTTCACTGACATCTGCATCTGGGTCCTTGTAGAAAGTGGGCGGGGTTTACCAAAAGTCTGAAACTTATCTATCACCCCCGTACCCACCCAGTCAAAAGAAAATCAATTCTAGGGTTATTTGATCCATTTCTGATGTTTTTTTTCCCTTTATTGTTATGTGAAGTCCAGCTGTCTGATCAACGGACAAGAGGAAAATGTACAATTGCATCTGACAGGTTTTCAATGCTAAGTTCCTCAAAGCTTACTGAGTAAATGGTCTCATTCCAATGCACTGTTATGTAACAATAGTTATGTAAGCACTGTTAGCCTGACTTGAGATAAAATAATGAAACAGAGCTGCAGTTGCTGCAGCACAGCGACAGTGTCTCCATGGTAGCGGACCACCTCTCTCTCAGATGCCACACCCTATCGACACCATTGATTTGTCGTCCAGTCTCAGCAACCTTGTAAGGTGATGTCGTGGGCCACCTGTATGTGGCGGCGGCTGGACTGCTGGTGATAATTAGTCTCTGTAGCGGCGGCGCTTTGACTGGGCGCACATGTTTCAGCTGTCACAGGTGTATTCTGGGAGATGCGGTTTGGTGACAGCCGTGACAGCGCCATCTGGACCTGTCCGTATCACGGGACGCAGACTCTGTGGTGACAAGCTGCAAGCAGCGCCGGGAGACAGTGAGATGAGTGTGCACGTATGTGTGTGTGTGTGTGTGTGTGTGTGTGTGTCCACTGTGTGTTTGATAGCTTGTCTGAATATTCAGGA
>JAQFJB010000025.1:26753960-26764317 GCA_029874875.1 Naso minor
TATTTTTCTATCGATTAATCTATCGACTAATTTTTCAATTAATTGATTAATCTAAATTAATTTTCTCCCCCAAAAAACTTTGTAAACATTATATTTTTGACTTTGAGGTCATTTTATTGTGACAAATGTAAACGTTAACAAAGACATCTGGTTTTGCAAAAGAAATCGTCAATTAGACAAGAAAACGTTATGTCCAAACATGCCAAGCACACACACACATGTACTCACATGTACACGCACACACACACACACACACACACGCACACACACACACGAAGTAAACTAAGCCCAAACAACTGGCCGAAACATTTTCTCAAAACGTTTCTTATTTAGTTGAATTTCTAAGGTAACATGTGTTACAGGAGTAATGTAACTTCTTTGGAAAATAAGGCAGTGTGTATATGTGTGCGTAAGGAGGGGGAACGCGGTCAAGTGAGTGTGTTATTGAATGAGCGCTGTGAGCGCACATCTGCAGCAGCAGCAGGAGTAGGCTGAGAGTCCTAACTTACTGGCAGTACCTTATGTATTGTGTAGGTTACAAAGAACCTGCAATAAATGCGGAAGCTCCTCAAGACCAAGGAAAACTGTCCGTGTGCAATTCACCACTGCTGGAGAGAGCAAAAGGGGGCCAGTCATCGTCTCCCCTGCTCCCGACTACAGTCTGGACTTAAGAGAAAGCTTACACAACCACACAACTTAATGCCATGTACAACAGCTATAATAAAAGATATAAAAAGCTCTCAGCAACACCTAATGTTGCGGTGGTTTAGCCTTTTCTGGCGGTCCATCATCAGTAGCACCTGTGTGTTTCCTCTTCAGGTGCTCATGCATAGCACTTGTGCTGCTGTGGTATGCCAGCATAGCTTTGCATAAACCTCTTTGTTCTCTGCTGCAAATTTAAAGAACTCCCATATTTTTGAAGCCTTTGGTCGTCTTTTATTTTCAGTGGAGTTAGACGCTGCAGACTCTCCTGTCGCAACTATTGCATTTTCGCAGTCTGTGGGGCCAAAAAACAACTGACGTAATGACGTAGCAAGTGCGTAGTAGTGTTGCAGGAAGACAGAGGCGTTTAAGGGAGCTCGTATATTACAGTATCTCAGCAGGAAAAACAGCTTCACAATGTATGAAAAGCCATGTAGTGACTTAAAAAATTGACATCGACGCATTTTCAGCGCCGACGTCATCGACAATGTCGACTAGTCACGGCAGCCCTACTTCTTTTCTTCCTGGCTTTCTTCTACCAAGTTATGCTGTTTGAGTTCCAGGTCAAAGACGGGACTAATGATCATGCTCAGATTACTTAGACCAGTGAGGGACTGATTGAGGCGTAAAGGAGGAGGAGTGAATTAATCCCAAACTGCATTATCTAGGTGTGTTAGCCTAACTTCGAGACACTCACCTTACCATGATTTCCGTCGGACTAACATGTTTACATGTATTTTAAAAGTCTAGTTTCAGTCAGACTGACACAATAAATCAAATTTTCTAACATTCTGTTACCATACTGACAGAGGCACAGCAGCTCCTGCTGGATGTTTCTGCATTTCCATCAAGGTACACTGAACCATCTATCTACCTGTGTGTGTGTGTGTGTGTGTTACCTTGCCAGTGCAGCAGAAGACAACAATAAGGACAAGAGGTAAAGCCACAGTGAGGACGTAGACCACCCAGAGCCATGGACGCTCCTCTGCAGCATTCAACATCTGAGTTGCCAGACCGGGCTAGAAGTACACAAACAAACACATGAACAAAAACACATGAACAAATACACAAAAACTCCTACACTCAAACACACACATGGAAACACAACAACAAAGGACAACAAACTGATTTCTGGAGCAGAAAGCAGATTCATTGAAAAGTGTCTCCAGTGTTAGTCGTCATGTTTTAAACCACTCGCCACTAGAGGGCGACATAAGAGCATCTTTTAATATAAGTCATCAGTCTCTTTCTTATACCAACAAATTCAGAACACAGTAATATATGAATATGCTGACATCACCTTAGCCTTACAACATTTAGTGTATTTGTAAAGATTTAAGTCAGGCCATGAGGAAAACTATTTTTACAATCATCTTAGATAATAATCATGATGCTGCATTAGTCTATGAAGCAAAGTGTCCCTGAACGCATCATCTGACAGGATTAAGCCTGCTAGTATGACTGAAAACAAACATGCTTTCGTCAAAATAAATTTTTCTAAATTTAAATATTTTATAGTAAGAAATGAAGTTGCTTTTGGGAAATGAACAATGCCCCTCCTGCACTCACCTCAGCGGCGCCCTCTGCAGCCTTCTTCAGGCCCCAGCCGTCTGTGGCCCAGCGCTCGGCAGTGTTGCGGTCGTTGGTGATGAAGAAGTTGTCAAAGTAGATGTCAGAGGTCATGGACCAGAGTTCGAGCCCAATAGCGCTGAACGGAGTCATCTTGAACGGCTGCAGGTCCTCGAAGAACGCCGGGTTGGGGATCTTCCTCGGCTTCCAGACACCCTGAGAACAAAAACGTGCTTCAGTCAGAAACTTCACAGGAAGTAAATGACCTGACGATCACTGATGAGCTGCGTTTGATTTCCATGTGTTCAAATGTTGTTTTATCTTTTATGGAACAAGTAAATTTCATGGATTCAGAATTCGAACACAGCTGCATCTGAGCTTCAGCGTATGGGGGGAGGGGTTTACACACTGACCTGGTAGTTGGGGTTGTCAATCATGGGGGGCTTCCACTTGCCCTTGTAGTTGGGGTTGTCAATCATTGGTCGTTTCCAGGCGCCACAGCCAGGGGCTGACTCACAGGCGGGGTTAGGGATTTGAGGAGCCTCCCACTCACCGTCCATGTCCTCGTCCCTGATGGACAGGAAGTTCAGAGAGATGGTGGTCAAAGCCAGGTCTGCATCAGGCAATCAGTGACTGATCAGCTCTGAAGGCAGACGCAGATTAACATGTGATCACTCACCAGTCTTCAGGTTTGATGGCGTCGGGATCTCCGATGTACTCTGGCTCGTCGTCCAGCCAGCCATCTGGTTTCACTGCATCTTCATCTGGAATCTGAGCAGGAGCATCCTCATCCCTGCAAAAACACACACACACACACACAAAGATGAATGAGTTCATGAAGGAAGAAGAATGTGCCAAGCTCAGAGTCTCTGAAACTGTCAATGACGAAAAACGTTCTGTTCTTCCACATTTCCAATTATTTCCATGAAAAGAGGTTCCTGTGTGGAAGAAAAAACAACTGAGCAAATTAATCACATCATGCTACAAATGGCTGATAGTAGATGAAACAGACAGCTGTCAGATACTGCACTTCCTCCTGGTTTCCGCAGTAACCAGCTGTGTGTACTGACCAGTCTTCGGGCTTGGTGGCGGCGGGGTCCTGGATCTTTGGCCTCTCGTCCCAGTCCTCCGGCTTCTGGTCGTCAGGATCCTCAATCTCCGCGGGGGGGTTCACAGGGGGGGTCATGTCTGTCAGCAGGTTGCCGCTGTTCACCACCGTCTGATCCACCAGCACCTCAAAGCTGTTGTCAGGGTTCACCACTAGGGGGGCCACAAAGAGACGAGTTACACACCTGGACTGTCAGTCATGTGCAGTTTTTACCTAGTGTGTACAGGTGTGTGTGTGTTTTACTCAGTGTGTACAGGTGTGTGTGTGTTTCACCCAGCGTGTACAGGTGTGTGTGTGTTTCACTCAGTGTGTACAGGTGTGTGTGTGTTTCACCCAGTGTGTACAGGTGTGTGTGTGTTTCACCCAGTGTGTACAGGTGTGTGTGTGTGTTTCACCCAGCGTGTACAGGTGAGTGTGTGTGTTTTACCCAGCGTGTACAGGTGAGTGTGTGTGTTTTACCCAGCGTGTACAGGTGAGTCTTCTTGTCAGTGAAGTACGTCCTCAGGTCAGCATCAGGTTTCTTGGCATGTTTCTCTTCACACTCTCCAGTTTTGGGGTTTTTGTGTCTGAAGATGAAGTGCAATTTGTAATCTTCGCCACATTTGTCAGGTCCAAACATGATGGTGTACGGAGTTTTATCCACAAACTGCTCCTGAAGAGACAGACAGACAGACGCAGACGCAGACACACACACACATTACATTTAAGTGCTGTAGGAGTTTTGAGTCTCACATCTTCTCATGTCTTCACACGTCTTTGCTCTCTTTTTCAAAAAATTATATCCAACTCAAATGTGTTTTTTCACAGTAAAAACACTTGGTTATGAGTACAAGGCCTGCTTTCAATGAAGTAACATTTTATAAATGTACTGGCAGTAAGAAGTAAGAAGAACTTCAAGTACCAAAAGAAAAAGTACCCGTTCCTCCACAGAGCAGCCTTTCATCATTGTAATGCTTCCTCATCTTACCTATTTTATCCAGTTATTATCACAAATACATTTCTATTAATGTGCTCTAAGTGGAGTTTATTTTAACTAACTTCAACAACACATCATTTCAGAAACTCAGGTGGTGCAGGTGTGTGTCGTTGTGTGTCATGAGGCAAACTGACCAGGTCGAGGTCGGGAGTCTGAGTCAGCAGCTTGACGTAGGCACCGCCGCAGTCGATTCCTGACTGGAAGTTGACCTCGTACCTGAACACACAGAGATGAGAGCGATGAAAAGGCCTGATGGGTAAATGAAGTCAGTGAGACATGTAGAGGAAAGCGCTGCTTACTGGATGATGAGGGGCTGGCTGTCAAAGGTGAAAGGTCGCAGCAGCTGGGCTGAGATGGCGTGATGTTTGGCTTTAGACTTCAGGACCAGACCTTTATCTCCAGGCAGCTTCGTGTCCTTCATCTCCTCCACTGCCCATTTACCTGTTCAACAGGACAAATCATCTTCGTCAACATCACCATCACCATGACCAAAGACAAATCAAGTGTCTTTCACAGTACAGTGGCTGTTTTAGGACAACTCAGCTGATCAGACTCAGCAGTACTGTACCTGTACTGTACCTACATCTTCATGTAGGTGTCGCAGATCTATATGTTGTGTTTAACCTCGAAACATTGCAGATCTGTACTCACCATCGTACTTGGCAATCTCTTCATCAGTGTCCTCCTTCTTGGCGCTGGACACCACCCAGCTGAAACCAACACAGGTAGTTTATTTACAAACACGCCTGATCAAACAAGACTCACACAAACACAGAGCACAACATTTTATTGGCATTATTTTTGATAAATCCATCACATATTCAAAATGTAAGCACTAAATCTCCAAACTGCAGTTTGTCACACAGCAGCTTTGAGTCTGGCTCCTATCTGCCAGTGTTGCTGGTTGGTGCGAAATGCACGCTGGGAAACTTGATGTAGCAGGCTGAACAAAAACATTTCCGTCATTTGGAACACTCTGGTCTAAAGACGCACTTTAATGCGCAGCAGCACAGTCATGAATCAAAGCAGCATGCTCTAACCCGTCAAGTGTCCCCCGGTCAAAAGACTCAGCGATGAAATGTTCCCCCATCGGCTCTGGAGCCTTGTACGTCACCTGGACACAAAGAGGCAAAACATTCAGCAGCTTTCAGGAGGATATTTTAGAGGTGGGAGAGAAAAAGAAAACAGGTTTGTTTGATATCAAAGGAAAGTCTGTTAGGTTTTTTTGTAGTTTTGAGTGTGAATGTAGGTCAGTAGATCACCAGGTCAGGTGACTGTTTTGTCATCAAACTGAACTGCTGATTTGAATAGTTAATAAGTAACAGACACTCCTGGGAAACATTTAAAATCCTCTTAATGAAATGTCATAAAATTCAGCCTGAACAGACCTTAGTTTTCCTCATTCAGTCCAAATCACAGTCAGCGTTGGAGGGATTTAAAACATAGCACACCTTCCATTCAGAGGGTAAACTCCTCCTCGCAGGGGTCAGTATTTTTACTAAACTGTTAGTAATTTTATTTATTTATTTCTGATGCAAATAACTTACTCTAAGATGTTAGTACAAGTAAAACAGATGTCTAATAATTTGGGATAAGTGGATGACAATGAATAATTCCACTATATTCAGATTTTTCCAGTGCAATCGGCTGGTTGCAGTCTTACCTTCGGTGTAGGAGGAGTTTTAGGAGCAGGTGGAGCCTCATCCTGAATGTCTCCCTCCATGTCCTCCAGCTCCTCATCTGTTCCGGCCAAATCCAGATCCAGATCATCCTCTACATCCATGTCATCAACCAGAGCGTCCTCATCCAGGTCCTCCGCCTGAGAGACGGGGGCTAAACTGAGGCAGAGGAGGCCTGCTGCCAGAAGAACGAACAACCCAACCTTCTGATCCATAGTCTGCAGAGAGGAGGAGAGAGTGAGCACATCTGCTCCAGTGGGATGACTTCCTGTTTGTTTTTACCCTCAGCAGAAAGCTCTTCTTCTGTGGCCAACATGCTGCGTTATGCCTGCATGCTTCAGGCTAAAATGATCCCATTCATCTCCTCCAGCTAATCAGGTTCTTTGAAAGCAGTCTAAGGACTGACTAATTAACACTGTGCTCTTATTTTGAAAAAAGGGAAAATGAGAGCTGAAATCATGTTCATCAAGCATTCATATTTCTGGCTGAGCGCTGATCATGTGATCTCACAAGAGGTAGCATGATGTGAAATGTCCCAGCATGCATTGTGACCACAGACTCATGGGTCTTATTTTTTGTGTTTAAGATGTATGTGTGTTGAAATTGGACTCATTATTGTCATGAACTTCACAACTCAATTCAATTTCCATTCTCTGGGTCACAATTCGATCAGTAACACGCACTGATGACAGAAAAACCCAGATAATTCATTAGAGTACATTCTGACATTTGTTAAATTATAATGTGTGCATTATTTGTATTAGTTTAGAACAAACTGACTCCAGAATGTGTTTTACCATTTCATTAATCCTTAATGAACAAAGAATAAAACACTGACAGAATGTTTCAAAGAGCACATTTGTGCGTGAGCTGAACTTGCAGCACAAAGAATTGTGCTGTAATTAAATACTAATGCAAATCTTTCCTCTATGTTTCAGTTGAAAACAAACCACAAACAAAGACACACACTGTGCTTATTTTCAAAATAGTGCAACTGTAACTAAGTTGTAATGCCTCCACAGAAGAGGGGCTTCATTACAATGGACACGATGGATGTCAGGATTTTCTCAATCGATACTGAATTGGGAAGAAATACATCGCAACGCATCGATAAATCGATTTTGTTTAACCAGCCATGTGTTTAAAAGACACATTTCCATTTTTATGAAAACTTAAAATGCCATATGGTTTGGCTTGTTTAGCAGTAACAGTTTCTCAACAATAATTTTGTTCCATATTCTATCTTAATTTTATACATGCTGAGTTTATTGTTAATTCGTTTTCAACTGTTGCATTTTAAAGCACAACAAACTTTCCATAGATCTGATTTTAACAACTGTGGTAGCACAGCATCAGATCACGCCCCTCATCATTAACACACATGGCAGGTTGTTAACCTGTGTTGCCTTGGCACCCATCCATCGTCCTGGTGACCAAGCAGCACCCACAGGATCACACAACGTCAAGTCCCTTAACCTTAATGAGATTACACCCCGCGGGATTACAGCAGCACCCCTAATTAAACTGAAAAAATAAGGTTTTGACACCATCAGGTCTTCATTAAGTTTCCTACAATAGACGTTGTTATTTAGAGGGCTGATTTTAAAATGATCATACTGTAAATCATCATCACCGTCATCATCATCATCATCATCATCATCACAGCTGTTCAAAGTGTACTCTCATGCTTAAAATGTTTCACACGTTTGTGTCGGGGAACCACTCAGTACAACGTGAAGAGTTACACACTGCTGATACTGACCCATAAATCCAATAAATAACTAAAGTTTTATCTAAAACGGAGAAATGAAAGCAGTTCAGATAAACAGTATCTGCCCCTGATTAGTAAGAAAGACAATAAAACCTGATGCTGCAGGTCTCTGCTGTTCAGCCGAGCATGTTAACCTGCTACACATTACGCTCAGCAGACTGCCAGGCTAATCTGATTAACCTGCAGCAGGATTAGCATGACGGGGCTAACAAGCCAGCACTGTAACAGTGGAACCAGCGCTGTTAGCTTAGCAGCATCAGGGCTGTCAGGTTCCTACTGAGGACTCAAATCTTTGAAAACACCTCACAAACAAATAAGGGCTTAAATGAGGAAAATCAAATCAAATAAAATGCGATTATTTCTTAATAAAAGAAGCTTTTGGCTTTTATTTCTCGTCTAGATATTTTTACCAACATAACATTCAGCTCGGCAGTTTCCTCTAACAGCTGCTAACTGTACATTTAAACAAACAAACAGGAGGAAATAGTGCATTTGGTGCTGTAATTAGTATGTGTGGCAGTAGCACAATGTGTGTGAGATTGAGTCAACATAAACTAGAGTGTGTGTGTTCATGGTAATAAAGGATCATGTCAGCCGGTGCAACAGTGTGGCTCATTGATGTTTTTTAATTGTTTTTGGACAACATTGGAACTATACGGCACTGTGGTTTTCCAGCATCCCGCAGAAAAAATAAGCTTTTAGCTTTTCTGCGATTGGCCGATAATCAGTTCAGTGAAACCAGCTGAAGTTGCTGTTATCCACCCAGACTGACGGCTGCAGCAGAGGCCTGGAGTTACAGTCCGTTAATCTCATATTCGAGTCTGTTTAGCCTGCAGGACATCTGCTGCTCCTCTGACTTACTGTCTGATAACGACTCTGATGTGCAACTGGATCTGATGAGGGAACACAGAGCTCTCTGAGGGATGACTGGACTATGTCATTTCACTATAAAATACAGTTATATAAAGTCATCTTTAGGCTATTCTTTCGATTAACTAATCAATATGTGAAATGTGATCAGTCTAGGAGGTGTTCATCACAGATTCCCAAAGTCGAGGTGACGTTTTGAATATCTTGATTTGTCTCAACGTTCTAAAACCTAAATAAAGTCAGTTTACTGTGATACTGAAACAGGAAAGCAGAAAATTCTCACATTCAAGGAGCTGGAACTTGCAACAAATTCAACATTTATGTAACTTAACAAATGTGCACGTTAATTGTTTTAATATAAACTGACACCAATCTTTGGCTAAATTCTTGTCTACTTGTTATCTGATAAGACATTTCCTAAATTATATCCTAAATTTAGTTAATTCTTTTTAATAATGAAGAAAAAAGGGATCCGTGACCATTTCTAAACATAGAGATTATTTCAAAAACGATGATGTACAAGTACAGTGAGGAGTTTCACTTCTTTCAAACAGAAATGAGCTTCATCAGTCTGCATCAATTAACTCAGCAGCAGACAGACAGGACGAGCAGGTTACTGTTTAAACTGAAAAACAGGGACCAGCCTTATTCCTTTGTGAAGTAAATGACTGACTGTCTGTCACTCATTTGTCCTTTTATAACTTACCTTAAAACTTATTGAGCCTAAAAAACACTCTTCACTTCCTTTTACTGTTCCAATTAAATATCCTTAATATATGTCAAAGATGCATTTAAATCCTCTCACTCTGCATTCTGCTCTGAGCATTTTCATCAACTTCAATGAGACTTAATTTGGGTTTCAGTGCAGCGACTCAAGGTCAAAGAGTTTTACACAAACCCTTCTGGAGGATTTTGGGGAGTATTACAAAAAATATCTTGATCAAAGTTTTTTAAGATGAAGCTTAATATGGTGTGTGATGAATTTTCACTCTGATGCTCAACTGTTTAAATCCAAAAACTCAGGCAGGAGATTGAACTCTCAGTGACTGCAGAGCTGTTTTTAATGGAAAGGATCAGAGTGAGCCGCGGCCAACGCACTGCTCTGCATCCTGACAGAAACCGGGAGGTTGAACTGGTCGGACAGCTTCACTCAGAGACCGGCTGCCAAACTGAGGTCACGAACCAAACTCCTCGTGGACAGAACTGAACTAAATTATCAGCTTTTCTATATTTCTTACAAATACAGACTGAACACAGGTGTGTTTTGGATCTGGTTCAACATCACTGCCAGTATCTCAGATTCTTCTCTGCTATTCAAACAGGTCTGTTGTTGTGTATGAACACTCACTGCATGATGAACTGAAACAAAAGGCATCACTTTGGGGTCGAGGAATGTGCGATGGGCATTTCACGTTATTTCTATAATCATATTGTTGACAACAAAGACATGTTTTACAAGCCAGTCATTCAGACAGGCACTTTTACATGCAAACATATATTCAGAAGTATAAATTCTCATGTGAGCTAAAGTTTGAAGGTTTTAGCTTTGTATTTTTGTGAAAGATCAGCTCTGTCTGCCATCAGGAAATTCAACAACAGAACTGCCTTAAAAGTTAATGAGAAGAGGAGAAACAAAAGACTTTTTTTTTAAAAGATATTAAGCAAAAATAAGTTTTATTTCA
>JAQFJB010000025.1:27137505-27148174 GCA_029874875.1 Naso minor
GGGCCCCCCCCCCCCCCGAACGGTTCAGACAGTTTGGGAAATCAGACGACAAGCGTGGGCACAGAGCAGAGCGGAAGTGTCCTTTAAATGACTGTATCAATATGTTATGAGGGAGAAACGACCTGTGAAATCGGCTGATTGCTGCTGCACTGATTCATTAGTGAGAGTCCCCGATGACTGACGGTAAGTGAAGTATACACAGAAAAGTCACAAATAAAATGAGCCGATTCTGTTTAAAGGCTGTGAGGGTCAGACACTCTCGTTTTCCATGCTCAGCTGAAATATGTTCACAATAAAGTGAACCGCTTCACACTGTAACATGTTTGACTTGAAACAGAAGAAAAGAGCTCAGGGTGATGGAGGGTTTAACATTAAGTCAGAATTTAAAGTCAAAAAGTTGAACAATGAGAGTTTCTGTTGTTTAAAACTCAAAATTCCTCCTTCCTCTTCAGACAGTTGATGATGTCGTCACGCTGCGAGGTCAAGACGCTTTAAATCCACAGTGAGACGTTTAAGGGTCAAACAGCTTCTGTGTGTTAAACCTGAACACGGTGAACCTCAACAATCTGGGACCCAGCACAAGCCAGAATGAGTGTGAAGGTCAAAGGTCTCTGTGGAATTTAACCCTGGTTTCTGTCTGCAGGTTTGACTCCTGTACAGTTGAGCTGGAGGAAAATAAGAAGGGTTTTCATTTGATTTTAGTGGACATACATTAGACTTTTATCTCTTTCCAAAAACACAATTTACCTGCAGCAGGAGGCGGAGCTTTGCTGCCCTCAGCCAGTCCACCTGTTTGAATCCTCACTGACAGAGGAGGTGGGTGGGGAGGGGTAACGATGTTTTGGGAGATGGGGGGGCGAAGTTGCTCCGATCATATCAATTAATACCAATAAAGACCTTAAGTGACAACACAGAGAAGCATTAGGCCGACAAAGTGCAGCAGCTTTGTTCCTGCGAGGCGCCAGCTGCCGGCGTTGGGCCCAGAGGACGCCGCCGCAGTGCCGCGTTCTGCTCCAGCGCCGCGCCGGGACGCGGTGGGCGGCGGCGGTACGACGCAGCCGGGCCGGCCGGGCTCCCTGCGCGAGTGCAGTATTAATGAGGCGACAGCACGGCCTGCTTCCGTATTCATTAGGCATCTGGGCCGACAGATGTGAAGAGCCGCCTCAAGACGAATAAAAAATGACTTCCCATCTGGACGCCCCAAACTGGAAAAGACAAGAGGCAGTTTTCTCTCTCTCACTTTCCCCCCGTCTCCCACTACTCCCAGCACACACACGCCCACACGCACATGCACACTCACGTAAACAGACATGCATAGGAACACACACACACACACACACACATTCTCAGCTCCTTAAAGCAGCTTTCAGGGAGAAACCTTGTGTAGGTGTGTGATCCTTCATCAGAAGCTGATCAACTGAACCACTGAGGCTGAGTGTGTGTGTGTGTGTGTACGTGTGTTGGCACACACATAAAATCCTTCATGTCTTCAAGGTGCGGAGGAAACATTTCTAATAAAAGGTTCCTTTAAACGAGCCCACTGCTCGTGTGTTCATGTCATGCAGCTGTCGGAGCTGAACAGGAAGCTGACACACATCCACAACCTTCATGCTGCAGATCCGTGTGAACGCGTCCAAAACAGGGTGTCTGTGTCGACACTCATCTGTCTGTCTCCTCTCTGTTTTCGTCTCCAGTCTTCGAGTCAGTTCATGCAGCCACTGATGAATCTGTCCACTTGCATCTTACCTTTGACCCCCTTCACATAAACTTCCTGTAAAACTCACCTCAGCTGGTCTGAACACACACATGCAGTTCGAGGTCATCCAGGAAGTTCGACATTTTCATTTTGTCGCAGTCTTGAAACGTAGCAGCTGCAAACAGAAAAACTGCCAACATGAGTGATTTCTGACACAGAACCGGGCATGTTCCAGATGTGAAAGCTTTTAAAGTTTTAAACTGTTTCCATCGATGATGTCACCAGTTTCCATCAGTGATGTCACGAGGAGACTGCAGAGTTTCCATGACATCAAACACAACAAACTATTCTGTTTAAAATCATGACAGAAAAAGTGAAACACTGAAAATCTGAATACGCTGCAGCTTCATTTCATCAAATGACCTGAACTTGGTTTCAGATTCAGACCGTGACCTCGTCTGACACCCCCCCACCCCCACCCCCCCCCCCCCAGCCATTGCTCTCTTCTTCTGCACCTTTAATAAACGCCTCCATTAAAAGGCTCATTTCCTCTCATCTGCTTCTCTGCTGCTTTATATTTTTTTTATCTGCTGAGTCCAGATGAGCAACTCCTGTGAAGGTCAGACACCCCCCACCCCTACCCCCCACCCCCCGGTCAGTGCAGGGACCATTACCTGAACCATTAAAAATGCGGCTTTGTCCCAAATCCTTACAAAGACTCTTTGGTTTCTCTGTATTTTTACTTCTGTCAGATAAGAAGGAAACTAAAGTGTTATTGATTATTGATTTCTGATAATTGTCCATTTGCTCTGTGTTTTGTTTTTGTGTTGCACATGTTCAGTTGACATGTGCTGCACCATTAGAAAAAAAAAAGTCATCATATAAACTTAAACATCATCACAGTTTGTTTTTCGGCTGCAAACATGAGTTTAGCGTCAGGTTTAATATGAAGAAGAATCAGAGCTTAATTTTACTTAAACAATCTTTTTTTTTCATTGTGACCAAAAATGAAAATCTACTTGGCAACAAACTGAATTCTGACACACACACATAAAAAATAATAACATATGTATTAAGGAAAACTGACATCAGACTCTTGTTTCATTCTGTTTAATAGAAAGACACAGATGTTAGATTTTGTGTTCAGATAATGAACAAAATGTTTCGTAGAAAGTCTTCACCGACTCAGTCCTCATCCATTCTCTGTTAAAATGAACTTTAAATGTTGGACTGTTGACTCTCTGCATGTGCATCACATTCATGTCATCAAACTAATAAATGCTGTTAAGGTTTAAGAGATTCTTGTCTTGAACTCTGTGCTGATATTTCAGCTTTAATTTGTCCACAAACAGAGTAAAAAGCTGAAGCAGTGGACGCAGCATCGTGTCCATCTGCAGCAGAGTTTCAGCTCACAGAGGAAAACGGCAGTTTGGTGGATGTTCTCTCGTAAATAATCTAAAGGGAAAAGAGTGAAAAGAGTTCAGATCTTCTTCTCTGATCTCTGTCATGGCTCTTTGTTCAGCATTCAGTTGGTTTTTCATTCAGTACTGATGATGAAAATGTGAGTGAATCCAGCTGAAGTTCACAAACTGTAAAGATGTTTTATTTCTTCTCTCGTTTCTTCGTCTGTTCGGATGAAACAACATGTTTCTGTTCCTGCACATCAGGACAAGCTGACAGAAATGTTTCTCATTACACTGATAACAGAGTCCAGATGTGTTGGATGTTGAACATGTGATTCCAGATGTGACTCGTTTCAAAAGCATTCACTTCGGATCTACTGTTTTAGAAACAGAACACGTTTACCTCTGGTTCACAAGTTAAAACACAGCTGTGAGTCTTTTGTCCTCTGGCAGCTCCTGTAGCGTCTTCTCACAGTGTGATGAAAGCAGTGCCACATCATTTCATTTGGATGCTGAATGTTTCAGTGAAGCACTCAGACTTCTTTGTGTTACATTCAGTCTTTTCTCTGACGTGTGTGAGCAGATATGAGCCGCTCAGACTTGCTGGGTTTGCAGCTTTGATTGTGGGTCAGTTTGAAACTTCAACCTTTAACCCACAGAGTGAAACCGGAGCTGCTGAGGAAACAGCTGCCGTCACTCCTGATGTCATCCTGATGTCATCCTGATGTCATCCTGATGCCAGGGGCCTCATTTATAAAGGTTGCCGCGCACAAAAACATTGCGGAAGCCCGGAAGAAATGTGCATACGCATTTTTCACCACCAATGTCAGGATTTATAAAAAACATGTGATGTGGACAAACCTGCGCATTCCTGCACATACTTTGGACCATCCGTAAACCTCCTGCTAAGTTTTTCAGACAGGGGAATCAGCGACACTTGATGGTGACACCATGAGATAAAGCCAGTGAAGCTCTCACTCACCTTAACAAAACTTCAGTAATCAAAACGTGTTCACTTCTCATAAAATAAAACGTAATGCCGATGGATGCACAACTTCCCCTCCTTACGCTCAGAACAACGTGAAGAGAAAGAATTGATGACGTGGTTTTAACGTCCACATCACCCTCAAACACAGCTGACTGACAGAAAATATCATTTCCGGGTCTGTCTGTCTGGCTGCTGTGCCTATGATTCATTGGACAAAACCAATGATCAGCTGACTATTTCCATGTATTAATATTCGTGAGGTGCTTTGCATTGACCGTTTATGGTTGAATGTGGCTGCGGAGACACGGGGCTGATCCACCTGCGTTCTTTTCCAAGTTAATTTGGGATTTATAAAAGGAGGATGTGCACAAACGCGTACGCCAGGTTTTATAAACCTGGATATTTTTTTGACGTAAGTACATTTCCTCATTTGTACATACGCAAACATTTAGTGTGGATTCTACACACAGTTTTATAAATGAGGCCCCTGGACTTTCTGTGCAAAACTGAATGTAAAACCTCAACCCCGTAATGCATAATCATAAAATATACTTTTTCTTTTCCAGGACAAGCTGGACTGTCTGAGTATGTTGACTGCAGGAGTGTCACTTGGATGTGTAAATAGTAATATAACTAGTAAGACAAGGGAAAAAACTAAGCTAAAATGGAAGTGAAAGAATTTAGTACAAAAAAAATACAATAAAATATGGATGAACATTTTTGACAACAGAAAAATGCTTTTTCAAGTGTTCTTTTTAAGTTAGAACAAAGAAATCATCTCAAACACATACAGCAAACTTTTTACACATATTTAGAAAATTTGCCACTTGTTTTCTTAGGTTTTTGTTTTAAAATTCATGTAAAACCTCAAAACTGTAATGCATAATCATACAGAAACTGTTTTTTTCTGGACAAGCTGGGTTATTAGAATATCTTTGTGATATATGAGTGTCATTTGAATGTATAAATGGTAATATATGACCAGTAAGACAAAAGAAAAACTAAACAGAGCTGGAATTAAAAGAATTTATTCAAATATACAAAGATTAAAATAGGCTACAGTAGGTATTTTTTTTACAAAAGTTTATTTTATTTTGGTAGGCAGGAAGCAGAATTAGTAGATTCACTGCATTTCCCTGCATTTCTGCTGGCTGTTTTTGATACGGAAAATGGATTAAATAATAACCAAAGACCTTCACTGTGGAATTTATCATACTGTCTTTACATTATGGAGACTGTATAAAGTCACTTAAGTTCCAGGGGACGTAACTCAGCCTGTGAAAGGGACGTGACGATGATCAAGGGCTCATTTTAACAGCCCAGCTGTTAGCTTTTGGCTAAGAAAAAAAGGTAAGTCGCTGTCTTTCTTCCATCAAAAGTTATTTAGTGTTTTGAAAACGATGTATATCGGCCTCAGAGGGTTAATAAAGCTTCATTATTGTTTTAAAATCAAATCCGAATCTGCAACAGGTGGATTCTCTCTGGCCGCACAGTGGATCAGCGGTTAGGACTGTCATCTCAATTCCCAGCTTGGGTGGAGCCTTTCAGCTTGGAGTTTGCATGTCCTCCCTGTGTTCATGCGGGTTTCCTTCATGTGCTCCGGTTTCCACCACCATCAAAAACATATTTGTTAGGTTTATCTCCTGTCAGTGCCCTTGGCCAAGGTACTGGCTAACAGTCTAGTATGAGGCACCCAAAATCTATACTTTGGTAAAAGTAAAGATACCTTACCAGAAAATGACTGACAGAAGTGAAAATCACTTATCAGAATATAATTTCAGTAAAAATCTTAAAAGAGACTGTTATTCACTGTTCTTAAGTATCAAAAGTACAGTGAATATCAATGTACTTAAGTATTGAAAGTAAAAGTACATGTAAAAAGCAGTTATGTTTGACTTTTGAAAATTGTTTATTCCTCATTTGTGTAGCCTCTGGTCTACATGAGGACAGAATGTTAGTCATAAAACAAAATGCAGTAAAGACAAAACCTTCCTGAAACTTTCCAAACTTTCCAAATTCATATTAGTCTGCCTTAAACACAACAGGCAAAAATTTAGTTCAAGCTGAATCTGCAAATGGGCGACTGCTTCTGCGTCAGAACAACAAAATGATTTGACATCGAACATAAAACATGACAGCAGCATCCAAAGGAACAACACAGTCATTACTTGTACCACAGCTTAAGAGCACGTCTAACGTGACTAACCAATGATCCAACTTCTTTTAGTTTTTTTCTTTCTTCAGTACAGTAAAAAAGTATTTCTACTTCATTACTATACAACACTGCTGGCTCAGAATCTGGAACTGGTCCCTGGGTGCAGCGCTTTGACTGCCCACTGCTCCTCAGAGACGGGTTAAATGCAGACAACACATTTCAGTGTATACTGAATATGTGACTAGTAATTAAAAAAAATCTTTATTTAACTTAAATCAGTATTTTTGCTCGCTGCAAGAATGAAAAATTACAAGTATTGTACCTTTAATGTCTAAAATGTAAATTGCTCCTCAAGTTGCTAAAAAAAAAAACCAAAAAAAAAACTGTAGACCTGATGACATCACTGTGACAGCACTGTGATGTCACTGTGAGTTACTTTCTTCTCCAAAAACAAAAACAAAATATTTTTAATCTGTTAAATTTTCAAGGTTTGGTCTTATCCTTTGGGAAAAGATGACCTTCACTCGTATCACGTGGCCTTCATCAGAGGATGAGCCGACTGAAAGGCTCAGCAGCACAAACCGTGACTAACAAACAAACCTAATGTGTCAAATCTGTGGATTTTCATTCAGCTGAGGATCCTGTGGACCCTCTGGTGACCCCTTGGGACCCCTGGGAGCTCCCTGAGCACATGTTGAGAACCAGCACATCACAGCAGGTGAACAGCAGCTGATCTCAGGTGATGCAGGAGAAGAATAGCAGCAGCTCCTCACACGCAGACAAACTGTGAGCACAGGAGCGATTTATCTGAGAAATGACGACAGCCTCTCGATAGAGACAGACGCCGTTCTGGGCAAACGAGAGCTGTCACATATTTCACACGGCCGCGCACTCATTAAAGACGGAAGGCGCTCGGCGCAGTAATTGTTTTAATTTATTTGTTTATGGCGAAGACAGAGGGGACGGGCACATGGCACTTTGCTGTTTTATTGGGAACATATGGAAGACATTTATCACCATTTGCAGCGATCGGCCTAAATGATTTTATTAACTAATTTGTAACTTTACACTTTTTTAATCAAACACATGCTGCGTGCTGTAATGCTATGATAATGCTCCGGGGCTTTGTAAAGAGAGCAGACGCAGCCAGAGGGAAATAAAACAACGGAGGAGGAAGGAGAGATGAAATGAGCACGTGGGGGTTTGGGAGAGGAGAACGGAGGATGGAGGGTGCCGTGCCTCTCGGCCTGCACTGTTATCCTGTACAGCCTGTATGGCGGCAATGATGATGATGATGATGCGGGGAGAGTGGCAGGGCGTGGCTGCCCACTCTGAGGTATTTGGGAGGCCTTGCGGAGTGACTGTTTACCCGAGCTCAGTGAAGCGGTGCGCAGCGTTTTTCTGCTGCAGCGAACACGCTTTTGTTCTCATTGCGGCCCACAGGAAGCGCCAGCGCACCGCTAACTTGTGCAGAAATGCTGTTTGGGGCCAAATCTCAGAGCTGATAGCTTAATGTGAACTAAAGGGAAATGAACTGGCCTCAGGAGGTGATCAGAGTTGCTCCACAGATTCAGGTGGAGGTTATTTGGGTGCAGCGAGGCGAGGAGCTGCAGGTGTAATAAAGGTTCTCCCCCTCCTCCTCCCCATTAGACTGTATTAATTTAACTGGTGTTTACAGGTTTAATGGCTTCCTGCTACAGCAAGAGGCTGTTAATGTTCCTGCAGCTTCAGAGCAGAAAAAACGTGTTCAGTTTGAGTTCTTCCTGCTTAGAGTTCAGACCCACTGAAGGTTTCCAGCCACCGTAACAACCTGAGCCATGAGCTCAGGATGTGACCGTGAAACAGAGACAACAGTCTGGTGTGAAACAGGTTTCTGATCGTCGGAGTGCCCTGCAGCAAACCGTCCTGCTCACTTACAGCATCGAGTGCTGGCTGCAGACCTCTGAATCTGTGTCAGTTCTGACTGATGCTTCACAGTCACGCATCAAAACAGAAAACAAACAAACAAAACAGATAAATAACAATCAGCCAATAAGTGCAGGGTTGGTTGCAAGGTCTGAAGAAATTCAGATTCTGTTGCTGCATGACATCTTTAAGAAACTAATTTCAGTGAACTGTTTAAAATCCCAAGTCCCACCCACAAAACCAAGCCCGGCCCACTTTGCTGAATGTTACCCACCGTCCAGACTGATGCTCTTTGTTAGTCTAGGAAAATGTGGAGGTGAAACAGAGACAGAAGTATGGAGGCAGAGTTGACCTTACGTATCCACATACACACACACACATACACACATACACACACACACACACACACACACACACACACACACACACACACACACACACACACAGCCAGGTCCCAAGCACTACACCCACAGACAAGCACAGAAGGATTTGATCCGTCATGGCTGTCGGAGAGGAAATATTCCTCCTGGCTTTACAAGACAGATACAGGGTAGGTTTTGTGTAAAAGTAAAGATGTTCAATTACATCTTGAAGCACATTTCGGTTGTTTTAGTTCTGACCCCTTGAGTCTGTGATAAAGGTGAAATGAAAATGAAATGATAATGACTGAAATAACCACAATTAAGGTGAACTTATGGCTACGTCATGTGGGAGCACCTGAAAAACATGATCCCCGCCCCAGTCCATCTTAATCTCTTTTACACATGTAAGTGCAGTTACAGTGTGGTGAACTGTGAGTGCTCAATGTCCACGAAATATAAAGCTGAGACAGATTTGACTTGTGCCTGAGTGATCACAACATGCACTGCATCTCATCAGACGTTTATGATGCCAGATACGGTGCCCTGCAGACTGATGAAATGAAGAACAGAAAAAAATTTGTATCTATTTTAATCCCGTCTTAGAAACTCTTATGATCATGAGCTGATACCTCTGAGCAGTACGTCCAACATGGAAACACTGATGTCTCTGGAGCTTTTCTCTTTGTTCTCCACAGAGCGACAGAGCTGCTGTGCTGCCTGGACGATGCTCTGCTTCCCATCCTCTGGTGACAAGACCTTCACTGTGGGCCTGCAGGACACCACTGTCTCACACACACACACACACACACACACAAAGACCTCAATGATGAAAAGTTATCAAAGGCTTTTTTTTTTTCAAATTGTGTGGGCATAGCACGCAATTTAAAAATTTGCCATGAAACATCAAGTGGTTGTAACCCAGCTGGTCTGATCATTTAATTTGTTCCCTTCTGAAGCCTAACGGGCTGAAATCAAAGTACAGCCAGCTGTGGATTCATTCTCACCATGGTGCTGGTGTCTGTCAATGCCGTTGCTCAGGAACTCAACATTATATTTAGATCTGTCAACCCCGAGCAAGTCTTGTTGCTGCCTGACTATCTGCTCCAGCATCCGAGAGTTGTTCTTCTGGAAATAACCTGTAAGAAAAGAACAGGTAGAATAATAAGCACATCATAAAATCCAGATAAGTGTATTTTTTGTCAGTTTTAATTAGATGCTGACAAACAAAGTAATAAAAGCGGAAAAAGCAGAAGATGATTCATTACAGCACCGACTCTATAGCGGCGGTTTAATTTAAACGCTTAGGTATCCTGATCATTCACAGTCAGAGAGAAGACGGACATGCAACTCTCAACCAAGAGCAATCATACGAAATAATGACCCAGCACTGACAGCTTGGCCCTGATATGAAGTTACTCCTGAATTACATAAGTTTTAATCAGAGTATACTCCAATTAAAGTGATGGAGTAATAATATTTCTAATCAATAAAACATCAGAGTCTCGAGAGAGATGCCAAAGTTTAAAAAGGCAACACAGAAATAAAACACACCACGATAAGATATATGTTGTCAAACTGATTTACAATAGTTATCTGCTTCAATGGTCACTACTGATAAGATTACTTAACATTTTACATGTTTACAAAAAACAGCTGGGGTGTCAAACAATTCATTTTCTTAATTGCATTTAATCTTTAAATTTCAATAGTTAATCACAACTCATTGCCTTTTTAAGCACATTGAAATTGCAGTATTTTGCAAATCAGGAATTTCTGAAGTTCATATTAACGGTGGAGAGCAATTCTCACCAGAGTTTCTCCATTAAAAATCAAATGAACACAAGAATAAATTTCTTTTATAATAGCAGACCTGCTCGGCTCATCACTGTGCAGCACAAAGAATCATACAAGGAGTTAGACACGGAAAAGACAGTCTACTTTTACAAAAGCCTCATAGCTATCACCTTTTTTATCATCAGCGCACAACTAAGAAGACCAGCAAGACTCTTTGTAACCATTATTATAAACCAAGTCAGACACAAGGAGCAACATTTCCGCTGATGTTTACATTGTTCATGTACATTTTGGACAAAAATGTTTGCTGAAGAGCGAGGAGTGTTGGGAGGTGAATCACAAGGTTGACTGCAGAATGTTGTTTAT
>JAQFJB010000025.1:27370646-27386269 GCA_029874875.1 Naso minor
TGATTTAAGTTTTAACTTTTAATTTGTTTCACCTATTAGACCATTTAAATGTCCGTTTATGTCCGTTGTGAAGCAAGGTGGAAAGCACCAGTTCCCAGATCTCACAATAAAGTGTTGCTGAGACGGAGGCAGGTTTCGAACAAAGTTCACTTCTCCTGATATGTGTCTGAAAAATGACATTTTTTGTCAGAATGTTCAGAAGATATGTGTTTTGCGAAAAATGGGTCCAATATAGTGTCTTGGCAACAATGGGGTGAAAGAATTGGTCATAATCTGTGATCACGTTCACTTCTCCCTGTAAGAATGAATGGACTCAATGAACTGCCTCTAGTCTCCTAAAGGGGCGGGGCCGTGGTGAGGAACCATGTGACACTGATACAGGAAATGAACGGTCAGTGAGACGACTTACTTTCTACCATTAACCGTCTCTGGTTTATCAGAAAGTTTTTCCTCGCCACTGTCATTAATGTTCATGTGAGGATTACTTTCAGTTGTTGGGCTCCAGTAAGTTTTATCACAGATTGATGTCTAGACCTGCTCTGTATGTAAAGTCTCTTGAAAACACTTATGTTGTGATTTCGTGCTATGTAAAAAAGCCTGACTTGACTTGGCTGATTTAAACATTACATAAACTGTGCTGAAGTTAAACAGCAGGGGTGTATCAACCCAAGTGCCCCCCATCATTCTAAATTACGATTGGCTATGTGCCCAGTGAGAGGCGGAACCTCAGATACATTGTTTTATTTGTATGTAACCTACAATCTGAAGTATAAAAAAGACTGTGGAATGTTAATCATTAGATATTAGAAATAGTAAATTAACTCTATTTCAACATATGTTCAACATATATATGTGCGCACACGCATAATTCATGACACCCCTGCATAAGTCAGTGCCTCAGTTGAGCCCCCCCCAGTTAAAAAAGTGTGGACACGCCCCTGTTTCTGAGCTTACAGAAAAAAAATTAACATCCTCCTCAGATCCTGCTGTCAGGAAGAGTGGCAGGAGAGAAGATTTATGAAGTTCAAAATTCAAAGCAACGTAAATATCACTAGAAGTTGAATCAGTCTTTATTTCCCGGATGAAAGACAAAAAAACTTATCAGGCTTACAGTGTGATTCACTTCACAAGTCACCTTTTTTTCAAGTCTGCTTTGATGAAAATACCAAAAACAGATTCAGGGTGAAACACAAAGACGAAAACAGCGTAAGGCAAAAGTCTTAATAACGTGCTCAGCTCAGAGGATTTTCTGTCTGCAGTAGTAAAAACTCTTCATGCTGAGATGCAGCCGGGGTTTTACTCACTGTAAAGACTTGGATGAAATGATCAACTGCTGCATGCTGACATTTTTCCTTAAAAACTGATCTGCAGGAGTGAAACTCGCGAAAACTTTTCTCCAAATCACCAGTTTTTGGCTTCTCTTTGACAGACATGTTTGTTGTGATGAAGAGCTCACTCTTGACTGAAGATGTTCACAGCTGGTAGGAGCATAAAAAGGTTTGTCTGTCTATGTGGAGGTGCAAGAGTAAAATATATGTGAGTTCAATTCAAAAACAAAAATCTACAATATATTTCATCTACAAGTCAAATCTGTTCTGATATTTTTGAATAGATCCAATTTGAATATAAATCCCATACAAGCGATAATGCATCTGTAATGTAAAAAATGATGTCATCCCTTTCCAGCAGAGACACATAATCCACTCCCGGTCAAATCAACATATTATAGATGACCAGCAAACATCTCAGAACACCAACATGTTGTTTATCAGAAAAAGGTTTTGATGTTTTTCTGTCCTACATTAATATCAGGTCAGTGTTCGTCATCTTTTTTTTCTGGGAAATCTGTGGGAACGGCCTCTTTCACGGTTATAAACTGATATAAAATTAACTTTTTTCCTTTTGATGTCGCCCTTTGACATTTAAACACCAATACGTATGACTTTTCACAGTTTTTTTTTTAATAAAAGAATGCATTATTGTACATTATTTACCCAAAATTATAATTAGCATTTTTGGTTTACACGCTCCCCTCACATACGCACATCTATCTTTACATCTGTTTGATCGTCTGTTTAGAGAGCTGGTGCACAGCTTCGACAAAGGCGCCCACGTTCTCTGGTTCCATGTCGGGGTAAAGGCCGTGGCCCAGGTTGGCGATGTAGCCCCTCGTGCCGAAACCCTCCAACATCTTCTTAACGATGTCTGAGATGCGCTCCTGAAGGAGAAGGAGAAGAAGATGAAGCAAGGCCGGAACCTTATTTGTTGTTTGACTATGAATGCAAAAGATGTCTCTTTCCCAAAGAAAAAGAAAAGTGGATGATAAACTCAGTTTAAAGAAAGATGGACATCACACTATTTTTCATCAAGTTCAATTAAAATGTGAATATGATCTCATCACAGGATCATTATTCAATTTAACACAGAGTTTATGAAAAGTACTGTAGAGATGAGAGAAGAAAAAAAACATGTTAGTTCAGTGCAAGGTTTAAATAAGTTATTTATCAGGATAAAACATTTGCAATAACTGCTCAAAACTAATGTGTATACATGTAAATAATTCTGTTTGCATTTTTTATTTTGTTAGATATTAAGAAAATGTGAGTGGAAGTGGCACCAGGTGTCTGGTTACAAATAGAGTACAAATGTGTTTCATTTGTGGTTCAGTGGAAGGTTTCAATAAGTAACTTAAGAGTACGGAAAAAGAATTTCACAATTGTTAAAATTGTCTTCTATAAGAAATTGATGTGAACTGCTGTTTGTATTTCTTATTAGACTATTATCCAATATTTGCAATAAAATAATTGAATTTTCAGAAATATTTGCACTTTTTCATAGTACTTGAATGTCAAAATCACCTTTGTATGCGCTGACAATACCAGCAGTGGCCCCAAGCTGATTTGACTTTGAGACCCCTGCCCTGCAGTTAGCCTGCGGTCCCGAATGATCATAAAAGGTGCTATAGCATAGAGCCACACCACATCTTACCTGTGCAGGAAATGGAACTATGTGTCATTATTGTTCATTGATGGCAGTTGAGCATTTAATACTATGGTTTTCTCCAGACTCTTCACAAACTTAAACAGCCTATGACCAAACACTTCACCGTGCATGTGGATCCCTGACTTCCATATGGAAAGCCTGGTTGTGGACCTTTTTTCTTTCTTTCTTTCTTTCTTTTTCACTGCTTAACATACAAGAGGCAATGGTTTACCCTGCGTGAAGGACATTTACACAAGGCACAGCAAGAATAAGAGGAAGAGAATCATTAAGGACATCAACCACCTGAATAACAGCCTGTTTTTTTCCCCAGCTGAAGGAGATACTATATTCACAATGCCAACATCATGAGACCCAGACCAGCTGTTAGCTTAGATGAGGGCACTGTCTATTTCCTACTTTAAACACATAGGGCCTGATTTACTAAAGGTTTGCATGTGTAAAAACATGTGCAAACTTGATATTACCCACAAACAAATGTGCAAACTGATCTACTAAGGGTGAGCGCTGAGGATTGCATCTTTAAATGAGAAAGACAGCGCACACTGTCCATTTAGCACCTTTGCCTTAATGAATATGTATCATGAGGCGTTTTTATCTGAGTGTGCAAAGTACAGGGAGGAGAAAATGCAAATACATTAATTTAGCACAATGTGATTTATCAAGCCTGAGAGCGATTGCGGTGAGTGTGTTTGTGTCTGAATTTAATACCTTTGAAAAGGAAGTGTTAATCTGCCCAGCATTGTGCAGATCGCACTGTAATTGGGGCGAGGAGGAGGCACAGGCAAAATGAAAGAATGTGTAGTGGACGTGTTTTTACCACTCGTGTCAACATATTTGGTAGGAGAAAAATAAATCCATATCGCCTTTGCAGTGAAGCAGTTTGGGAGCTTTTAGATGAGCCCAGAGCTGATTTGGAGCCCCGTATGAGACGCTCTGTAGTTTTGTAAAATCATTCCTCTACAAATGAATGAAAAACATGATTTAGGATAACAAATATAATAAAAACAATTTATTTTATTATATTTATGTTTATCTTAACTCATCCTAATGTAATTTTCATATATTCCTTTATTTTGAGAACGACTCTTACCTGTTTTTGAACATGAACTCTTGTTGTGGCGTATAGTTGATTGCTGCCTAAAAAAATTAAATACACATTTTTCTTCCCATTACTCTTTTATGCAATTTGTGCATCTCTCCTTTGGTGCGCTCCTCTCCTCCCTTTTTCATTTTGTGTTTGCGCTGCTCATCCTCTGAACTCTCTGTAACAGAAACCACTGAAACACACAAACCCCTCATTTAAATATTGCCCCATACACTATGTTTGCACCTGTTGTCAGTTACGCAATTATCCTTGGTAGATCACTCGCAAAACATTCACCAGCAAAACTTGCAAAATTTTAGAGTGCACACACAATTTAATACTCTGTATTTGGGATCTTAGTAATAGACTTGCCAGATTTACCACTTAGAGCAACCATGAATTCGGTCCACTGAAAAAAAATAAATAAATAAATCACTAGAAGTTTACATCAGCTATAGCTAGCCAGCCAAACTATAACTATGGCTAAAACTTAGTGACTCTGCAACAGACTCCTTCTTCCTAAACAGCTTGAAAAGCTTGAAAAAGTGTCAAAAATATGCACACCATTTCTTCCTACTTGATAAAATACTGAAGCTGAAGCTCTATTTTAAAATCATGAAGATAAAGGAGCAGTGTTCAGTGTGCTTTTCAAGAATAGAGATTGTGAGCCATGTGTTGGAATACAGAGTTTAGAATAAGAATGTAGTTAAACTGTTTATTGTTTTAACTAACCCTAGGACAGCTCAAAGCTTACTTGAAAAAAAAAAAAAAGAAAAGAATAAGGTGACATATTTGCCTTATCGTCACAAATGTAATCCTTTCATGTTCATAGTTTCAAACAGCATATTCCCTTTAACGAGAGAAAAAGTATTTGAAAAAGATCTTCAGAGGTGACGTAAGGAAATTTAACACTGTTTCAAATCAACTGGAGTTGGTTTCAATTTCCTCAAACCAAAGACCAACATAGAGCTGCTAACATTAGCTTTAATTGTAATATCTGGCACCTTTGCCATCAAAGGGTGGAACTGCCCATAAACGTTTGAAGTGGGGGTGCGGGGGGTGCAGTAGCAACACCCTACCCCCATCCTGTGCCAGCACCCCCTGCCCCCCTATCAACTTCAACTGACAACAGGTGCACTTTGGTAGGGATTGAGACCATGGGCATCGGACCCAATGAATTTAACATCATTACCCCCTTGCCCCCCGCCCTACTAATTCCGTATCAAAAAGTCAGCGCATCTGTCTTTAGGCTGTGCTTTTTTCGGCATTGTCTGTCAAATCTAATCTGCTTGCCTTTTAAGAGAATGCTTAAATTAACAAAATTCCACACTATGTTTTTACTGCTGCTTTGCTAATTCCATGCAGTCAGACCTCAGCTAGCATACACAGAGCACCGGCGCCTCTAACGATATTGAAAAAAGCACCACTAATAGCCTGGTCATGTGGACAAAGATTAGGATTGAAGCTAGCAACCACAATATTTTGGCCAACATCTCTTAATTTGACATTTGCTCCCCCAGAAACATGAACATAAGGACATGTTTGAAAAAGAGAAAAGTAAGTTGGCTAATCACAGCTGGTAGTAACATGAAATAGTAATTCATTTCAGCCGACTATCGGCTGTAACAGAGTTTGCCTGTTTTGACAAATAAAAAGCCAGAATGATCCATTAATAAGTATCAATCACATGTTAAAAGGCAGCACAATTAGTGGTGTCAATCAATAAAAAAATTTAATTCAGTTAATCGCTAAAACATCACAATGGCACATCTTTTTATTCAGGTCTAAATGTTCTATGAAGGGATATTTTTCAAGTTTTTAATACTCTCATCAACAATAGGGTGGACAAATGTGCTTGCTTTACAAGAAAGTGTGGAGTTCGTAACATGCAGTTACTGGGACAGCAGTTATACAAGGAAGAGAGAAACGGAGGAGCTCAGTGCATCGTGGGAAATCCCTCGGCAGTCTAAGCCTATAACAGCACAACTATGGGCCGGCCTGTGCCAGCCTTAACTATAAGCTTTATCAGAAAGGAAGGTTTTAAGCCTAACTATATTGATATGACGGGGGGAGTAGATTCATTTAGGCTAACATAGTCATCATAGTCATCATTAGACAGCCTGTGGTTGTGTTTAGACAGCAACGACTGTTTAGACACGTCGTTGGTTGTATTAATTTATTTCAGTTTTTATGAGAAACTTCTCCCTTCAAAACACTGTATTTAACTAGATTAGGTGGTCGGGGGACAGACACAGTCTCAGTGGGGTTTTTGGCAGGTAACCGTCCTAATGGAAGCACAGAGAAGCGTGAAGCAGCTCTGATGTTGTGTTGTGCTGAAGAAGTGTCTGAAACACTGAAATGAGTTGAGGTGTCAGATGAAATGTTTAAAGCCGTGGCTGCAGCGTAAATCTCTGAAAGCATTTGAAATATCAGCGTCTGACACGTGTCTCCCTCCTCGGCGTCCAGTTAGCCAGTATGAAGAGCTGGATCGACCTGAGGAACGAGATCATCTTCCTGACGCACAATGCCACGTCGTCGCCCAGCACCATGTACCAGGCCGTGTCCAGGATCGTGTGCGGTCACCCCGAAGGTGGCGGCCTGCAGATCAAATCCCTCAACTGGTACGAGGACAGCAACTACAAGGCTCTGTTTGGAAACCACAACAGCAGCGAGGACGAGCCCGCGTCGCTGTACGACAACTCTTCCAGTGAGTCCTCCGAGTTCACCTGCAGCACGGCACCGCAAAGCACTTTGCATTTCTGCTCTCAGTGGCTTTCAAGCTGCTTAATGATCCTACAGCAAACTGAAGTAAATGTGTGTGTGTGTGTGTGTGTTTGTGTGTGTGTGTGTGTGTGTGTGTGTGTGTGTGTGTTGCAGCTCCATACTGTAACAGTCTGGTGAGGAATATGGACTCCAACCCAATGTCCAGGATGATCTGGCAGGCTCTTAAGCCTTTGCTGTTGGGGAAGATCCTGTACACCCCCCACACTCCCGCCACTCAAAGGGTCATCCACGAGGTATGACATCACTTCCTGTACCATCACTTCCTGCACAAGGAGCAGTCTGTCTTAATTGTGTCTGTGTCTGTGGTGTGCTCAGGTGAACCGGACCTTCCAGGAGCTTGGTGTGTTCAGGGACCTGGGGGGAATGTGGGAGGAGATGAGACCCAAATTCTGGAACTTCATGGAGAACAGCCAGCAGATGGACGTGATCAGGGTAACCAGGCTCCACCCACCACCTCACCTGTTCTGTCTCTTACTCGTTAATCATAAAATGTGCATAATAACGCAACATGTGCAAAGAAACTGAATAATCAGAATGAATAATGACAAAAAGAATTTAAAAACAATCCAAAAGATTCTTTCCCTCATCTGGAGCCGCAGTTCAGAGATCAGGTGTCTGGTGCCCTGTTAATAATAATCTATCAGATTGATCAGCGTTTGATTATTCACCTGTCAAAACACACGCTCAGTCATTTCAGAGTTAAAAACCTTGTTTCTGCTGCAGTGATAAATAAAGCAAATCCTGCTTCAAACCTCCAGACTCTGCTCAAGAACAACGTCACTGCCAGCTTCTTCCACGCCAAGCTGAGCGACACTGGCTGGACTGTGGCCGACGTCTCCCACTTCCTGTCCAAGCAGGCTGAGGACCCCCAGCCACGGGGCAGCGCCCTCACCTGGAGGGAGGTGTTCAATGAGACCGATCAGGCCATTATGAGTATCTCCCGCTTCATGGAGGTGAGTCTGCAGCCTGCACACATTCACTGCTGACACATGCTCACTCATGCTCTGTGTGGACGCAACGCTGACGGCTCACTCACTGCCGCTGTGGGGACGGCAAAGGAGACTGCAGTGTGTTTTACAGGGTTCAGGTTCAAGTCTGAAGACTGGAGGCAGGAACGGGCTCAGCGTGCAGCTCACAGCTTCATGTGAAAGTGTTCTTACATTTACATTTGATGTGATGACAGTCACTGGAAACAGACTGACTTCTGTTCAGCCGTCAAGCTGCTTTAAATCACTGGTAGGTAAAGATCACATGACCTGACCTTTTTGTGTGTGTGTGTGTGTGTTAGTGTGTGAACCTGGACAAACTGCAGCCAGTCTCCAGTGAGGAACGGCTGGTCAACCAGTCCATGCTGCTGCTGGAGGACAGGAAGTTCTGGGCGGGGATCGTCTTCCCTGACGTTGACCCCTTCGCCACAGAGCTGCCGCCCAAACTCAACTACAAGATCCGCATGGACATCGACAACGTGGAGCGGACCAATAAGATCAAAGACGCGTAAGCACACACACACACACACACACACACACACATGAAAGGGTTCCTGTTCCTAAATGGTGCGAACGACCTCAGTGACCCTGAAATAACTGCAGAAGAAACGACACAGCTGCTGAGGTGTGTTTGTTTACAGTCATTGTGGGACACAGCAGGTCACATAAACCGCTGAATAAAGGAGCAGGTCCACATTCAGTGAAAAGTTCTTCTCCTCGCTCAGAGAGTTAGATGTTTAGATACATGTCACTCTCTCGCCTGTAGGCCTGTAGCATAGTGACTGGAAACAGCCAGACTGACTCGGTCCAAAGCTTACAAAACCTTGACTCACAAGAACAAAATACACGATTACTATTTTCCTCTTCTGCAAGGAAAAATGCTATTAATCCAACATTTGTTTTTTAAAAAAATTCTGTTCTGCTTCAGATCTGCACAGCGTCAGACTGTTTGGGATTCTGGGTTTTTGTCACTGATGATGTTCCTTTGTTGATCCTGGATCCTTGAGATGTTCCAGGTGATGTTTAGCTTAGCTTAGCACAAAGATTGGAAGCTGCAGGCCTCGCTCCATCAAGAGAAGATTTTTTCCAAACGATCAATGTTAATGTTTAGATTTTTAAAGTTCAGTCCAGCTGTTCCTCATCAAATCTTTCATTTGCATCTGTTGTCTCTGCTCCTCCTCAGGTACTGGGATCCAGGTCCTCGTGCTGACCCGTTCGAGGACATGCGGTACATCTGGGGAGGCTTCTCCTACCTACAGGATGTCATTGAGCATGGCATCATCAGAGCGATGACGGGCACCAAGGAGAAGACCGGCGTCTACATCCAGCAGATGCCATATCCCTGCTACGTTGATGACATGTAAGAACATTCTCTGCTGAGGTCTGTAGTTTTCTGAGCGGCGGAGTCGTGTCAGTGCTCGTAACCTCATGTTGTCTGTCTCAGCTTCCTGCGGGTGATGAGCCGCTCCATGCCTCTCTTCATGACTCTGGCCTGGATGTACTCAGTGGCCATCATCCTGAAGAGTGTGGTCTATGAGAAGGAGGCAAGGCTCAAAGAGACCATGAGGATTATGGGATTGAATAATGGCATCCTGTGGTTCAGCTGGTTCATCAGCAGCCTGATTCCTCTGCTGATCAGCGCTGGACTGCTGGTGCTGCTGCTCAAGGTGATGAGACACGACAACATTTCCACCATATTTCAAAGTAGAACTGTGACAACCAGTCGATTCATCGACGAGTCTGTGACATTTTCATAGTCAGTTGATTATTCAGATCATGAAACTTTCCTGTCTGCAGAGTGATTGTTGGGCTGATGGAACAGTTTGGTGGCATTGGTTTATTATTCAGGAAATGAAAGTTTTGTTGTTGTTGAACAGAAAATATGAGACACGACATGTTCGACTCACTGAACTAAGCTGATGTTTTTGCTTTTCGAAGTTCTTGTTTGAGCTGAAGTTTTAATTTGACAGCAGTAAAAAACAGTAAATGAAAGTCAGCTGTGAGCGTCCTCGGTTCTCTTTCTCTCTGTCTCTTTACTGCCTCTGACTTCTGTCTGCTGCTCACACTGACGTCTCGTGTGGTTTTTGATTCAGTAGCCTCTCTGATCTCTCACGAATGAAGCTTGACCCCAGAGTGGACGTAAATTCTTTGAATCAAATTAAACAATCTGTAGCAGTTGCTCCTCACGGACTGACGTTGTTCTGAACTTGTGTCCTCATCAGAAGGGGAACCTGCTGCCCTACAGTGACCCTGGTGTGGTCTTCCTGTTCCTGGGGTCCTTCGCCGTGGTAACCATCATGCAGTGTTTCCTCCTCAGCACAGTGTTCGCCCGTGCTAACCTGGCCGCCGCCTGCGGGGGAATCATCTACTTCACCCTCTACCTGCCTTATGTGCTCTGCGTGGCCTGGCAGGACTACATCGGCTTCGGAGCCAAAGTCTTCGCTGTAAGAATACGGGCATGATGAGCTTGTGGTTATGGTGCTGTGTTATTGGTCAGAGTGCGTCACATGTCCTCCTCCCTGCAGAGCCTTCTGTCTCCTGTGGCGTTTGGGTTCGGCTGCGAGTACTTTGCTCTGTTCGAGGAGCAGGGCGTGGGGATCCAGTGGAAGAACCTGGTGTCAAGTCCTCTGGAGGAGGACGACTTCAGCCTGCGCACTGCCATCACCATGATGTACCTTGACTCCTTCCTGTACGGAGTCCTCACCTGGTACATCGAGGCCGTGTTTCCAGGTGAGAGCTGGCATCAGTGTGTTTTTGGTGTGACAGAGTTCAGAACGATGTTTTTAGCAGAGAACAACAAAAGACAATGTTACAGATTAACTTAAAAGTTTGGTCAAATCTACAGTGATGAAAAACTGTTCTGAACATGTTCCTACTGTTTTCCTGTGAAGTCTAAAGATGCTTCACTTTTCTTTGTGGCAACATTTTCCACAGCTTTCTGTAGTTCAGACTGTGATCACTTGCTGGCGATGGACACAGTTGACTCAGAGGAGGATGGGTGTGTCTCACAGAAGCAAAAACTGAAAAGCACTACGTGTCTTTGCTTCCAGCCCTCTGCTGTGTGAAATGTGTCAACTCGACACAGAGAAACTGATCAGCTGATCATTATGTTTTTGCTGTGCATCTCAGGTCAGTACGGGATCCCTCGACCCTGGTACTTCCCCTTCACCAAGTCCTATTGGTTCGGAGAGAAAGACAGAAAGTCCAACAAAGTCCCTCCGAGCCGGAAAGGAAACCCCGGAGGTGAGACTGCTGTAATGCAGAGAAACCACACGGTGGCGTCACAGAGCTGCTCACAAAGAAATGTCAAAATAACATCTGAAGAACGCAGAGAAAAATCTAAAATCACAAGTGGAAAACCTAATTTAATTCTCCAATAATCAATGTGATCTATGAGACTTTTAATCTGAAAGAGACTTCCTGAACAGAGCAGTAAAGAGTGTGTTTTTCCAGTGGTGTGTATGGAGGAGGAGCCGGCTCACCTGGAGCCTGGGGTCTACATCGAGAACCTGGTGAAGGTTTATCGTCACGGGAAGAAACTGGCGGTGGACGGACTGACTCTCGGCTTCTACGAGGGACAAATCACCTCTTTTCTGGGACATAACGGAGCTGGAAAAACCACCACCATGTGAGTACAGGACACACGAGTCACATGCTGACACTGGTGAAGACAGGAACAGGTGTTTGAACATCCAGGTAAAGATACAGAATCGATACAAACACAAGACAGGCAGAAAAATCAGCATCATGACTGTGAAGGACAACATCCACTAGTTCACAGACACCAACAGATGAGCTGAGACAGGTTCACAGACAGGTGCATCAGTGTCTCCTCTGGACTCTCCTGCAGGTCCATCCTTACTGGCCTGTTCCCTCCCACCTCTGGCACCGCCTACATCCTGGGCAGAGACATCCGCAATGAGCTGAGTGCCATCAGACAGAGTTTGGGCGTCTGTCCACAGCACAATGTGCTCTTCAGCATGTGAGTTCCCATGATGCTCCACTGTCACCAACCAGTCTGTGTTGCACCCTGTTTGGGGTGAAATGTTGCTTTTCAAAGTTTTAAAATGTTGCAGTTGTCTTCATCCATCTTATTGTATGAACATATTTGTATGTTGTTGCGCCCCCTGCAGGTTGACAGTGGAGGAGCACATCTGGTTCTACGGCCGGCTCAAAGGCCTCACAGAGGAGCAGGTAAAAGGTGAGATCGAGCAGATCCTGCTGGACACTGGCCTGCCGCACAAACGCACTTCCAGGACCAGTGCGCTGTCCGGTGGCATGCAGAGGAAACTGTCTGTGGCCCTGGCCTTTGTTGGGGGGTCAAAGGTCGTGATCTTGGATGAGCCGACGGCTGGTGTTGACCCCTACGCCCGCAGAGGGATCTGGGATCTGCTGCTGAAGTACCGACAGGGTGAGACACCCTGATTGGTCTGAGTCATTGCTGCTTTTAAGCTTGGTTATTTCTTTACGGACCAGCTGGACCTCAGCCTAACATCCTTTGTGCTTTCAGGTCGGACCATCATCCTGTCAACACATCACATGGACGAGGCGGACATCCTGGGCGACCGGATAGCTATCATCTCTCACGGGAAGCTGTGCTGCGTGGGCTCGTCTCTGTACCTGAAGAACCAGCTCGGGACAGGTTACTACCTGACGCTGGTGAAAAAAGAACCAGAGCCATCACTCAGCTCCTGCAGGAACTCCTCCAGTACCGTCTCCTTCACCAAGAAGGTCTCAGACACACATAGCAACAGCTTTCATCTGTGTGTCCATGCACACTGTGCAGTAAGAGAGAACGCTGCTTTACCTTCAGCTGGGCGAGCTGCTCTGTGAGGCTGTTTGTTCTAACACAAATGTAACAGGACACAAGTTGAGGTCAGACGTTAATTCTCTGTTCTGGGCATCAGTGACTGTGAAGTAAAAGTCCAAACTGAATTGAAGCCTATTTGGTAGATCAAGCCATGAACAGACAGCACGGAGAGCACAGACGTGCCAAACATCTGCTGGCAAAGTGCAACAGAAAGAGTGTCGGCTACCGCAAGACAGTAGAATGACGTGCTTTGCCATTTCTTTGGAAACAAAGTAGTGTTCTGTGTAGTTTTTTTCAGCAGTGTTTTGTCTCGCCTGTCTTGTCTTTTCAAGTCATTGTGTCATGGCTGTTGCAGGAGGAGGAGTGCGCCTCAGTCAGCAGTAGTGACGCAGGACTCGGCAGTGAACATGAAAGTGAGGCTGCTACCATCGGTGAGCTCTCTGTTTCTGCGCAGCGTTTGATATGTTCGCCTTCAGATGGATCTGATACGTGTCTTTGTCCTCAGAAAACGGCCCCGCAGCGTCCATCTTCGTCCCTCCCGACGTGTCCCTGGTGTCGGGTCTTATCCTGCGTCATGTCCCTGCCGCCCGCCTGGTGGAGGACCTCGGACACGAGCTCACTTATGTCCTGCCGTACAGCGCCGCCAAGGATGGAGCCTTCGTGGAGCTCTTTAAAGACCTGGACCTGAAGCTGCCGGACCTCGGCATCTCCAGCTACGGAGTGTCTGACACCACTCTGGAGGAGGTGGCATGATCTGTCCTCAATCTGATCAATGAGATTGAATTCTTGTTTAATGAGACTCAAAGGAATCATAATCAAGTTGTTCAGGCTCATGTGTTTTTTTATTGTTTGAATATCAGATTTTATGAGTCCTAAAAAACATCCAGCTGCTTCAGAACAGTACAGCTCAGACCATCTGGAATGAACCTGTATTAGATAATTAAACGTTTTATATTTCTGTTTTGCTTTTCAACATATAAACATAAACACACAGTGGCTACAACAGCTGAACGCTGACATGTACAAATTGTGTGTTATTCTCACAATGGCAGTAAATGCTTTTAATTTTTTGTCTTTGTAGATTTTTCTGAAAGTGGCTGAAGATAACGGAGTCGACACTGAAGTACCCTCAGGTGAGGAGTGAAATCGGACGGTGACGCCGTCTTTATGACATCCTGTGAGAAAGACAGTCTGACGTGTGTGTGTGTGTGTGTGTGTGTTCAGATGGTACACTTCCTGTCCGGAGACGGAGGAGGACTCATGCCTTCGGTGGAGGAGACCATCAGAGCTGTCTGAGACCTTTAACAGAGGACGACAACAATGAGTGCAATGAGTCTGATGGAGATGCTGGTAAACACCTCAATCAGATTCTTTGTTTACAAACAAACAACAAACACAAACAAACTTTCTCGAAAGTTTCCTCCGATCACAAACAAACATGCAGACTGTCTCTCGCACTTTAAATAGCTGCCTCCTGAGGCGAAAGTTAGTGTTTCCGTTCTAGCTTTAGCAAAGCTGCTGTGCATCAGTAGAAGTTTGATGGTATGCCATGTGACCTGTGTGTCATGTGACTTGTCAGAGTGCAGGGAGACGGACTGGTTGAACTGTACTGATGGCAAAGGGTCGTATCAGGTGAAAGGTTGGAGTCTGAGGAGGCAGCAGTTTGTGGCTCTGATGTGGAAACGCTTTCTGTACGCTCGACGCTCCAGGAAGGGCTTCTTCGCTCAGGTATGCCGACACCTGCACATCCCATCATGTAAACATTATTGTTTACTGTATGCTCATTACAGAAAACACATACAGGATGTTGTCTTATAAATTTACTGAAGTGTTCTGTTATTCAGTTGTTTGTCTGCTTTTTTGTGTCCTTCTCAAACCGTCTTTGTGAATTTCATGTGTCAAATGTGGGTTTGGCAGATTGTTCTTCCTGCCGTGTTCGTGTGCATCGCTCTGGTCTTCAGTCTCATCGTCCCCCCGTTTGGAAAATATCCCAGTCTGGAGCTGCAGCCCTGGATGTACGAGGACCAGGTCACCTTCATCAGGTACACACCTGTCCTCACCTGTCTCACACTGAGCAGAACATACATAAAATCACCATTTGAATGTACCTGTATCACACACACTCACATGTGCTGACAGACTGAAATGTGCGTGTTGTGTGTGTGTGTTAGTGATGATGCTCCCGTGGACGCCAACATGCAGAAGTTATTGAACGCTCTGCTGGACCCGCCGGGCTTTGGGACTCGCTGCATGGACGGACATTCCATCCCGTAAGAACACGTGTCTGACTGAATGATCGAATGATCGATTTGATAATAGAGTTAATAACTGATTGACCACTGGTTCAACAGAAGGAGAGCTTTATTAATAATCTGGTTCACATGCATGAACAATGATCAGACTGACGTCATCTTAAAGGTCAAACATCACCGCAAAGGACACTGGGTTTTGGATATCTGCTGAGAGTTTGCAATATCACAACAACATGTGAAACTTTGCAGTCAGAAAAAAAGTAGCAACACTTTGTGTTTCACATTCAAAAACTTTGCCTCCCAAACCCCCCCCCCACCCCCCAGAGAAGCTTCCTGCACGATGGGCGATGAGGACTGGAAAACTCCTGACGTTCCAGAGAGCGTCCAGCAGCTCTTCAGATACACAAACTGGACCATGGAGAATCCGTCTCCAGCCTGTTCCTGCAGCTGCAACGGCAAGAAGATGATGCTGCCGGAGTGTCCTGCTGGAGCTGGAGGACCGCCCCCACCTGAGGTCAGAACATCCGACACACCTGAACACCAACCACACTGAAGTTCTACCACACAGATCACATTTCTTCAGAACAATATCATGACGGACGAACCACACTTAAACACAGATGTGCAGTGTACAGGACAGGAAGTGACACAGTAAAGAAAATTAAATGACCTCAAGCTGTTTTTTTAAAAGAGTGATGTCGAGT
>JAQFJB010000025.1:27542512-27553451 GCA_029874875.1 Naso minor
GTTTATACAACAGCACTGTTTCTGCGAGGGAATGTGGGTTTTTCTGATGAGAAACACAGTTTTGTTTTGTATGTATGCAAGTGCATATGAAATGACAACAGTAGTATTTTACTGCAGTGCAGTGTAGTAGTGTTGGAGTTCAGTGTACAGTGTAGTAGTAGTGTGCTGCAACAGAGCTCATTAAAGTTCAATAAGTAATCTGATTACTGCTCACCTGGTTCTGACACTTGTTACAGGTCTTCTTCTGATCCCTTTTCTGATTATGGATTTTGTATTTGATCTCGCCTTCAGTCTGTTGTTCTGGTTCTGACCGACAGGCACTGGTGACATGGTGGCGGTGATGATCACTGAGGCATATGGTAAAGAGATTCTGGCTCACCTGGAGAGGAACCTGACGGTCTTGGTGTCTGTGGTGGTGGGTCAACGTGGGCCCTCCAAAAACATTAACCGAGGCTCTTTGGTCTTCGTCTCCATTTCCTTCATCGTCCTCATGATCATCTCGTCAGCCTGGCTCATCTTCTACTTTATCCAGAAGATCCGGTACACCAGTGCCCGTGACCGCAGCCAGGTAACACGCTGACATACAGCTAACACGCTGCTAGCATACAGTTAACTCAATGTAAGCATGCTAACATATAGCTAAGAGACAAACTCTAGTTAATCCAGAAGATCCAGCAACATGCTTACACTTGTTACCACAGTAACAGTGCTCACATACAGCTGACATGATAATTCCTCCCTCTGTTCACCATCCTATCTTCCTTTCCTCTCACCTCTCTTCTCCTCTACTCCTTACCTCCTTTCCCTCTTCACTTCTCCACTTGTTCAGATGATCTTTAATATTTAATCAGGTTGATTCTCTGCTGAAAGTATAATGGATAAATATATATATACCTCCCCCTCTCCGTCACCCTCAGTGTAATCTAACCCCACCCCCCCACACACTTCACCTCCCTGCAGTCACAAACTGTTTTAACTCAGAAACCCCACATCAGCACCGCATTGAAAGCTTGCCCATGATCTGCCTTTTGTTGATTTAATGTTATTCACACAGAACCGAGCAGCGCATCACTCGGTCATTTTACACAGTGAGCCGGGTCGCAGATTCGTTCGATCGTTGTGAGTCTGAACAGCATCAGCTTCCTCTGTTAATAAAAATGCCCGACATGCCCACCAAACAGTTAAATAAGTGATTAAACTGCATGAAAACTGCAGAAAAACGCTGAAAACAATGACGTTACACAGTCATTAAATCCATCGAGTATAGAGCTGCCTCTGTTGGTTTCCTTTCAGCTTAAAAATGTTAGACATGCCACCCAGTCGTGTGTAAGGTTTTGTGTACAAAGATCTCTAGCTTACATGTTTTATGATTAAAAAAAAGAGGCGGTGAGTTTGTCACAGATCTGTACCGGACATTTTTCCTCTCTTCACAGCAGTGCACAGCATCAAGTGACACCTCATTCCTTTATTTCTCTAACATAATTGAGTTCAGTACTGAGGCTGAAGAGAAAGGTGCATGAAATGTTCATTCTGTCATAATTCTGTTCAATCCTTGGAGTTTATTTCTCCTCTGTCTAGATAAATACTCGTCTCTGACCCGCCCGGCTCTCCCATTTACACAGGCGTCACTCGACCGCGGCTCCACCTCTGACTCATCTCTGATACTACCTCTGAAGGCGGGTTGTTGGCGGTGCAGCGCGGACCCCCCAGCCCGCGTCCTGCTGTTCAGACAGACCAGCGGGGCGCGTTACAGGCGCGTTCAACCCGCGCTGAACAGGCTGTGGAAAAGGAGCTACACTTTCAGTCAACCACAGAATATCGCCTACCCTGAACTGTCAGCACAGAGTGCAGCTGAGGCTGATGGAAATATGTGATTTGAAACCACAGACCATCAGGTCCTCTGAGGACTATAGTTTGTGTGAGGCGTGCGGTGTTCCTCAGGGCTCTGTGTTCTGCAGAGAACTGTACACACGTTCGTGGAGAATCCTCCCATGTCCTGTTTTCTAGCATTGACCCTCCTGACAAATAGCTGCTTTAAAACTAATCTTTTGATGCAATTCGCTTTGTGCTAACCTAGGCTAACCTCTTCTTTCCAATTAGCTAAGGTGTGGCTCCGCGTATGTCTGTCTCTTTGTCTCAGTCTTTTCCCGTTTGCCTCATTGTGTATTCTTGTGTCCTGCAGTTTGTCCACAAAGACAGTTTGTCCTTTTTGTTCTTGGCCATCTCCTTCACCTGTCTGTCTTTTCTTTCCAGCAAAGTAGACTGTTAACTGTTACAGCAGCATATAAATGTTACATCTGCGGCATGTACAGCTGTTCTCATACTTTTGGACATGGAAAACTGTCCTCTCTGTCTCTCAGCGTCGTCTTGGTGACGCAGCAAAGAAAGCCATTGGAAAGTTGACCACGAGGACGGTGAAGAAAGGAGACAAGGTAACTACCAAGGGTGAAAGAACTCTTTTACCTCCTTCCTCTTTCTTGTGAAGCATCTGCTTGATGAAGGAACACTTTTGATATTGTGCTGATACAAAGAACAGCTAACATAAGGCTCAGCTCAGCAGCTCCCTTTTTTCCCAGACAGCACTGCCGGCAGCAGCACACAACTGCGTGAGCTATACGTAGTGGGCAGTAGGACCCAGAGGTTTCTGAAATTTACATTGTTGACCTTCAGGCTGCAGATGAAACGTAATTGATGTCCACATACACGGAGGTCAGAGGTCACAGGATGATGGGGACAAAAGAAAAACATGACAAAGATGGAAATATAAATCTAATCTAACGAGATTGCTGCAGCTGTGAAGGATTTCAAAAGGTTTCCACGTCTGTTCCCTCTGTTCACACTTGCATTGTAACCCAGTTTAATACACTGACCAGTTAGTTGGCATACTAACCGACTGCTGAGCAGAAAACGAGAATCACAAGTTTGTCTTTTTAAATAAATCTGCTGCACATGCAAACATAAACTGAACAAAGAGAATCAAACTGTTTCGCTGCTCCTTCAGAAAACCTTTAAAGCTCCAATGTTAGGATGGCTGGAGGATCTATTCATGTCCTTGTCCGACTTTCACTCTCTCATAATCTATCCATCTCACTGAAGAGCAGTTCACTAAGAGGAACAACTGGAATTGTACCCATAATTGGTCTCTTGAGGTTTGGAATTATGTGGATCAGGTTTTTTGGAGAGTTAAGGTTTCGTTGAAGTAGTTAAATGTCCAGTCACCATTGTAACAGGTTCATGCACTGTGTGTATCTGTATGTGTTTCTGGCAGGAAACGGATCCAGATTTTAACCACTGTGCAGTGTGTATAGAAGCATACCAGCTGAACGATGTGGTTCGCATACTGCCTTGCAAGTGAGTGAACAAACTCTCTCGTACTGTAATGGTGCTCTGTGCTTCATCATAGTTTTTAGATAGAGTTTAGTGATATTCACGGTGTGCATCCAGTATCAGCAGTCAGAGGAGTATCACTCAGATGGATCAAACTCATCCTCATGAAGGTCATTGTCATTATTTTCCTCAGACGCGTCAGAAATGTTACAGCTTGTTTATTTCAGATGGCAGATTGCACACATCACACATAAAGTGCAGGCTCGTCCTTCAGGCTGCTGACGTCAGTCCTGTCGCCTGGTCATGATGTTCAGTGATCAAGTCTCTGCTGTCTCTCTCGGCAGACACGTCTTCCATAAAATGTGTGTGGACCCCTGGCTGAACGAACACTGCACCTGCCCCATGTGTAAACTCAACATCCTCAAAGCTCTTGGCATCATGGTGAGTCACTGCTGAAGTAACCAGCAGGTACAGACCAGGTGTTTGTGTGTTTGTGTGCGTGTGTGTCAGGCATGAAAATCACTCACCTTTCGGCGAAATTCGCCGTTTTGAAACCAAAATAGATGACCTACGTGAATCGTGCAGATCCGATGAGAAAATATATTTTTGGGGGGGCAAGTGGCAAGTGGCAAGTGGTGGGATTTGGAGGTATAGATTACGGGATTTCGTTTTTTTTCGGGTTTTTTTTGTTCTCTGCGGGCGCACCGCATGTGCATACACACACACACGCACACACACACACACACACACAAGGAGAGAGAGAGAGAAATACGGGTGCGTGGACAGGTCGTGCTTGGCTAATAAACGGTAAATGCGCTAAATCGCGCTAATTGTAGTGTTCAAATTGGATGGTCCGAGAAAAAAAAAAAAATCGATCACGGACTTAATGATCGATTACCATGGCAACGAACAAGTTGTCAGTCTCATTTCTTATATAGCATAATGTGACCATGTATAGCTACTTTATTATACACTCATACTGTCTTGTAGTTCTGCTTGAATTTCCTCTCAAAATGCACCAGATTGATGCTTTCAAATGTGAAATATTCAAAAAAATTTCGGGGGAGCATGCCCCGGGACCCTCCTAGAGGGGTCGTATCCTTCTCACCTTTTTCACCCATGACCCGTGTTAAAAATCACAGGTTCTCCCATCATGGCCCTTCCTGAAGGCTCCACCCCGCTGGAATCACCACGCCTCCTTCTTAGGTGATAAGTACAGCCTTCAACCACTAACACACCCTCTTTCCCTCCACCAAGCAGCAGACAAAGAAGTCTGATGCTACACCTGAACTGAGATTGTCGTGGATGCATTCTTTACAAAATCATCCACCATCTTTTGTTATCATTGTATCTTGTCCAATAAAACCATTGGACTGAGAGCTGGATCCTGTGTTTGAATGTGCACACCACATGGATGTTCTCTGAACTAGCACCGCCACCATCACCGATCAACACAGTTTTTACATGGTCCTTCGAGCCGGAGAGAACATCCATGCTGGAAAATGGATCCACAACCTGTCCAGCAACATGATGAAAGGGAGCAAGGAGGAAGGCCGCAGAGGGACAGAGTGCCTCCTAGATACCTGGAGCATTATCAGGTTGAGCTGTACCGCAGGCCTCCCCAACCACCACAGGCCAGAGCGGCTCTTGCAGCAGAGCACCCTGAAACTGCCATGCTGCGGCTGGAAGTGGCACAACTAAGAGGTATGGTCCGAGACTTGATGGACAGAGTGGAGCAGTATGAGCAGAGTTAGTCGGAGGGAGAGATGGACGAGGGAGAGACGCAGGAGGATCGTAGTATAGAGCCCCAGGTGCCCCAACCACCTCCATGTGCATCGCATCAGCTACCTACAGAGAGAGCCCCCCTCAATGTGAAAAGGCCCATTCTGAATCTAACCTTTCTGACTCAGCCCCTGCACCTGCTTCACGCCCTGGGAAAGTTTCTCAGTCTGCCCAGACACTTTTCCCTTGTGTCCATAAGACAGATGCTTTACGAGAGCATGAATATAAGAGACCTGTTTCAGCATCACCTGTGAGACCTGAGCCACAAATGCCTGAGTGTCATAGTCCATTACCTTCAGGTTCAACCACTTATATACCACCTTTGAGTTCAGCCAGACCTGTTTCAGAGTATGTACCTTCAGCGCCAATATCTAATATTCCCCCCAGTCATGCACCAGCAGTTGGGCTTCATGCATATCAGGTGAGCCCACACAGTACCTCTCATGCACCACAGCCAGTACAACTGGCAGCGGTCACTGCCTCCCACATGGCATCCCATCAGGTGTATCCCACAGCAAACGTCCAGAGTATGAGTACAGAATCTATGGGTTATGTCCCTCATAGTCATTTACCATCACATACGGTGCAACCACCAGCCATGTCTGCACATCGAGTTCCGCCTGCTGATTCACAGTCATTAGTTTACCACTCAAGCAATGTTGCACCATATCAATCGCAATATATGCACTCCCAGTCTGCCCCACAACGCCAAATCCAAGTTTCTGTGTCTCAGCCTACTTCAGTGTCATATGCCCCATCCTTTGTTGGAGCTCTCCCCCCAACTAATCCAACCTTCTCTTTACCTGCGGCTCCTGTGCCTCAAACTATGGGCTCAAGGGTTTCAATAGAGTAGAGGGACCTTCATTCCCATATTTCAGTCATGTTGATCCTCACGAGTTTATTCTGTTGAAGATGGCCCTAACTAACCTGTTACCACATGAAGAATCTGAGCTGTATAAATTCCATATTCTACTGGATCATTTACAGCTCCCCTCTGCCCGCCATATTGCCCTCTCCTATGCACATGGCCCACAGCCCTTCACTATGGCCCTTGCAGCCTTAGAGCGTCAGTATGGGCAACCACACCATCTAGCCCTGAGAGAGATACAGGCAATTTTAAATCTCCCAAGAGTAACCCATGGAGATGCTGCAGGGTTTCAGAGTTTTGCAGTCAGAGTGAGATCATTGGTAGGCATGTTACAATCACTAAGATCAAGAGAGGATGATGCAGAACTGGCCTGTGCTTCACATGTTCAGAGATTGTTGAGTAAGCTGCCCACAGAGCAAGTTTCTAACTTTGCCAGACACACTCAATCAGCCACACCAAACGCTTGCTATAACCTTGTTAATTTCTCTGCATGGCTCGAGGGGGAGGCAGAATGTCAAGCGATAGTAGCCCAGGCTAACAACCTTCAAGGTACCATCCCCTACCAAAGAAAATAATTCCCACAGAGGTCAAAGCCTCCATCGGCCACTATTCTTCATGAAGCTGACAGGAAATCTGCACATGGCCACACTGCATCAGAATCTCCGTCACAGCCCCCTATGCGCTTCCCATGTGCATACTGTCAGTCAACTGCTCACTACCTGACCAACTGTGAATCTTTAAAGGCTTTAAACCCTGACAGAGTGATGAAATGGTTGAAGAAACAGAACCGGTGTTGGAGATGTGGCAGGACCCACAAAGCCGCAGACTGCACCCTCAGGAAACCTTGTCCCAAATGTAATGGCCGGCACCTTGGTGTATTGCATGAAGTAAACACTACCCTGATGGCTTCTAGAGTATTGTATATAACCCCACAAAGTATGTCCCCTAAAGTCCTCCTTAAAGTTGTTAAAGTGAGGCTCTCCCACAAAGACAAAACCTTTGACACCTACGCTATCTTAGACGATGGATCTGAGCGTACAATGTTGTTACCTGGTGCAGCTGAATACCTGGGCTTGGAGGGAGAACCTGAACAACTAGAACTCCGTACCGTGAGGCAGCAGACTGAGAAGCTGGAAGGTAGAACTGTAACCCTTAGATTATCCGCTGCTTCAAGCCCTGAGAAAAAATACGTAATTGACAGGGCTTTCACATCTAACACAATCATGTTTGTTGAGCAGAGCTACCCCATTGATAAACTGAAGCAACGGTATTCCCATCTACACGGTCTCCCACTAAGATCTTTCCACAACGTCCAACCACACATCCTTATAGGATCAGATCATCCCTTCCTCATCACACCAGTGGAGAGAGTCACACATGGCCCAAAGGGGTCCCCAGCAGCTGTGAAGACAAGACTTGGATGGGCTCTCCAAGGACCTACCTACCTCGGTGAGTCAACCGAATCCACTCAGTGTTTATTTACCTCACAAGTTGACCAGTATGCTGAACTGAAACATAATGTGGAGAAATTGTGGCAAGTGGATACACTCCCTTTTCTAAATGAAAAGTTAATAATCAGATCTAAACAAGATAAAGAGGCCATAGATCTCCTGAATGCAAAGACAATACGAGTTAATGTAGATGGTACTCATCATTATGCAACCCCCCTGCTGAGAAAGAACAATGCACCTGTACTGCAGGCTCCAATCGAGTCAGTTACGTCCCTTCTCCGCAGATCAGAGCGTAAACTGGAGAAAAACCCTGAACTGGCTATTACATACAATAAAGAAATCAACAAGCTAAAGGAGGCTGGTTATGTTGCAGAAATTGATCCAGGTCAAATATGTGCAGATAAAGAAGCATGGTATATCCCCCACCATTTAGTGGAACACAACAGCAAACATCGGGTGGTGTTTCACTGCTCCTTCACATACCAAGGCCAAGCACTTAATGATCAGCTCCTCCCTGGACCCACTTTAGGCCCATCTCTGCTCGGAGTTCTACTTCACCTCCGTCAGCACAGAGTAGCCATGAGCGGAGATATAAAAGGAATGTTTCACCAGGTCAGGCTGCTACCTGAGGACAAAGGTATTCTCAGGTTCCTGTGGCATGACATGGAACGTAAAAAAATCCCAACTGTGTATGAATGGCAGGTCCTCCCCTTTGGACCAACATGCAGTCCCTGTTGTGCAACCTTTGCTGTCCAAAAACATGTACAAGATCACCGTGAAGGTAATGAGGATGTGGTTGAGACTGTTTCTGAATCCTTTTATGTTGACAACTGCCTTAAATCCCTTGACTGCCCAGATCAGGCAAAGAAACTCCTCCTCAAGATACGTACTCAACTAGCTACTGGGGGGTTTGAAATCAGGCAATGGGCGAGTAACTTTCCATCTGTTGTTGACCACTTACCATCAACAGCCAGATCAGACACTGCTGAGCTCTGACTGAACTATAACCAGACTGATCCTGTAGAGGGCACTCTAGGGCTACACTGGCACTGTGAAACCGATACCTTAGGGTACAGACACCGACCTGTCCCCTATTAAACCCTCACCCTGAGGAATGTGTACAGAGTATTAGCCACACAATATGATCCCCTTGGGTACATTATCCCATTCACTACCCGGGCCAAAGTACTTCTCCAGCAGATATGGGCAGGCAGCAAGCTATGGGACCAGCCAATCCCTCACGGAGATCTACAGCGAGCCTGGGATGAGTGGGAGAGTGAACTCCCAGACCTGGCTCACCTGTCGTTCCCCAGGTGGTATGAAGGTGATAACCCTCACACTCCCTCAACCAGTGATGTGGACAGAGAACTTCATATTTTTTGTGATGCTTCAGAGAGGGCTTATGGGTCAGTGGCTTACCTGAAGACCACAAATAAGATGGGGGAAACCAGCATCTCATTTGTCATGGCCAGATCACTTGTAGCCCCTCTGAAGCCGCTGACCACACCTCGTCTGGAACTGTCTGCTGCTTTAACAGGAGCCCAACTGTGTAAACTCATCAAAACCGAACTGACAGTGTCCATAACTAGAACCTGGCTCTGGTCTGATTCAACTGTTGTATTGACATGGCTTCATTCTCAGTCTTGCAGGTACAAGCCTTTTGTTGCAAACAGAATTACTGAAATACTGGACCTAACCTCAGCTGCTGAATGGAGGTATGTGGACACCAAACAAAACCCAGCCGATGACATCACCAGAGGTAAGCCACTCAAAGCCCTGACCAGTACGCATCGATGGCACACAGGCCCCGTCTTCCTGCGCCTCCCCCCTAGTGAATGGCCAATCTGTCCCTCTCAGGGTGAGGATATCACCTCTGAGCTAAAGAAACCTATGTTCTGTGGCCTTACACAAACTACCAAGCCATTTGATCCTCCTGACCCAAAACACTACAATACCTGGACGGACCTAGTGGATGCCACATACCTAATAATGCAAAATGCCAACAGTGACCCTAACCCTGATACCCCTGCCTCATTAAGAAGTAAAGCTGAAATTGCCCTGATTTCCAACGCCCAATCTGAAAGCTTCCCAGAAGAATTCCAGGCTCTGAAATTGGGAAAGGAGATCCCATCATGCAGTCGCCTTCTTCCTCTGTCCCCTGAGTTTGATAAACCACTCAGAGTCATCAGAGTTGGTGGCAGACTACGATAAACTGATAAGCTTGAGTTGAACAATATAAACCCCATTGTTCTTGATCCTAAACATCCACTAACACTACTTCTGATACAGGACTATGATGACCATCTCTTCCATCCTGGACCGGACCGAGTGTTTGCTGAGATCCGCCGGACCTACTGGATCCTGCGGGGAAGACAATCCATCAAAAAACATCAATGGGCATGTAAAGAGTGCATAAAATGGCGTGGCAAACCTGTCTGTCCCAAGATGGCTGACTTGCCTCCTTCCAGACTGAGGCTTCATAAACCTCCTTTCTGGTCTACTGGAGTTGACTGCTTCGGGCCCCTACATGTTAAAGTGGGACGCCGGGTTGAGAAACGATGGGGCATATTATTTAAGTGTATGACCACCAGATGTACCCATATAGAGTTATTGACCAGTCTTAACTCCGACAGCTTTCTTATGTCCCTCAGGCGTTTCATTGCTCGCCGAGGAAGGCCCTATGAGCTCCTCTCGGACTGTGGGACCAACTTCAAAGGCGGAGACAGAGAGCTGAGGGAAGCATTCACCGCCATGGACTCCCAACTGAAAGAGCAGCTAAGTCACCAACATTTACACTTCCGTTTTAATCCACCGAATGCCCCGGGGGGATATGGGAGAGAGAAATCAGATCCATCAAAACCGCCCTCAGAGTTACTGTCGGAAGTCAGACCATCCCCGAAGAAGTCTTGCATACAGTTTTAATAGAAATAGAGGGTATTCTTAATGCAAAACCACTTGGCTATGCGTTGTCTAATATTGCAGATCCTGACCCGGTCACTCCCAACATTCTGCTCATGGGGCGGTGAGATGCTTCTCTCCCCCAGGCTGTGTATGCTGACACCAATCTGCTGGGAAGGAGAAAATGGAGGCACAGCCAAATACTGGCTGATCAGTTTTGGTCCAGCTTCATAAGGAACTACCTGCCTAACCTGCAGGTGCGGAGTAAGTGGCAGAAGGAGACTGGAGATGTAACAGTGGGAGCCGTGGTACTAATGATGGACCATCAGCTACCCAGAGGTATGTGGCCAGTGGGGAAGGTGACACGCACTCTACCAGGACACGATGGAAAAACTCGTACTGTGGAGATTGTGTGTGGGAAGAAGAGCTACATTAGACCTGTGACCCGGCTTATAAGACTGCCATCAGTTGACCCTGACCCTGACTAACATGTGATTTTGCTCTTAGTTCAAATGTTCCATTTGAAGGGGTGGCTGTTAAAAATCACATGAGGTTCTCCCATCATGGCTCCACCTGAAGGCTCCACCCCGCTGGAGTCACCACGCCTCCTCCT
>JAQFJB010000026.1:0-15174 GCA_029874875.1 Naso minor
TACCAACTTGCAGCACACCTACAGGTGGTTGCAGACTGGCTCAAAGGGCCTCAATCTGGCTTGATATTGAATCCTTTCAGTCAAAGTGCCCCCTGCAGAATTTACTGTTTCTGATTAATTCTGATTCTCTTAAAAACCTCTGCACTAACCCTATCACTCTAAATACAGTCAAAGCCTGGAGGTCCATTGACACTATAGAGGGTCGTGCTCAGTTAACATCCCCTCTTACTCCCATTTTAGGCAACCCTGATTTCCTGCCAGGCTGTGTGGATCAGGGCTTTAAAGTCTGGAGCAGCCGAGGGCTAAAAAAACTGGGAGATCTATTTCAAGGCCAGACTTTACTTCCCTTTCAGCAGCTTCAGCAACTGTATGACTTTCAGAAATGTGAATTCTTCAGATACTTAAATTAGAGTCTTCATTATAAAGGATACCACGCTAACAACTAATAATACAACCTCATCTATAGAAATAAAAGCCCTGTCGTCGCAGATATCTAAGAAACACATTACTGTCCTCTATGGAGCCCTAATCTCCAACCCGACTTTAATCTCTATAGCCACAAAGCAAGCCTGGGAGAGAGATTTGGGTATCTTGATAGATGATGTAGACTGGCAGGAAGTCTGGGCCCATGCTTTGAATATATCCATTTGCAATCAGACCAAATCTATTCAGTTCAGAATTCTACGCCACACACATATAACGCCTGCGCTTAAAAACAAAATGGATGCTATTACCTCTCCACTCTGCTGGAAGTGTAAGTCTGAGATTGGTGATTATGCCCACTGTTTCTGGTCATGTGTGAAGCTTCAAAGGTATTGGTCTGATATTGTAAATGAACTATCTGCTATTTTTAATATCTCAGTACGGATGGACCCCATGTGCCTTATTTTTGGGCTCCCACATGGTCATATTGTTAATAGCAAACACAAGAGACTGTTCAACATACTGACCTTTGCTGCCAGAAGAATATTCTGCTCCTCTGGATTAAGAATTTTGGTCAGATGAAAAAGTCTTGGCACAGCCTTATTATGGACTTTATTCCTAGCGAATACATCACATGTATGCTTCACTCCAGCGTGGACACTTTCTTCAGAGTCTGGGATCCTTATTTAAAGCATATTGGACCCACACTTGCATCCTCATTACTACGAGGGTTTCCTAACTCAGCCTAGCCTGTCCTTGTAGCTTTCCTTAATGTACACTGTAACAAATTGCTGTAGTTTCTACAGTAATTTTTTACAGTCACTACTTGTGCTGTCATTTTACAGAGTTTTACTGTGTATCGCAATGCATTATGGGTGCAAAACAAAAACAGTAACTGACAGCATTTTTCCACAGAAACATATTGTAAAATTACAGGCAAGTTGTGTTCCGATTGTAGATGATGCGTATTACAGTTAAATACTGTTTATTTGGATCACGTTGGCGGTTTAAGAGGAACATGCCTCAACATGCAAGCACTGAAGCAGAGGAGCAGCGGCGTCCGTCTCATCCACAATAGGTAAGTTAATAATGTAGCGTAACTTAAATAACGTTTGCCTAAATTACAAGTTTATGTGTGTGTTTGTGTGTGTTTCAACATATGAATTAATGTAACATCGAAAATATACAGTGTCAGCCTGGTTTGCGCTCCGCCAAAAAAGCTAACGTTAGCAAGTGAAATTAAGAGACCTTCTGAACAAACAATCCCAGGCGGATTTAAATCAAAAGCGAAGGTATATTATAACATTAATCTTATAATTAGTAATTAGACTGTCCATATTTCAAATTACCCCGAAACTGTAGCGCAACATTAGTTTTATGTGTTTTTAGCTTTAGCACCATTTTTGCAAGCTAGCTGACGGTTAGCCCTATCGGCAGCAAAACGGGGGGTGGGGGGTATATTGGCAGAGAATTTAGTGCTGGGCGGTATACCATGTTTTTTTTAAAGTTATGAATTATTCTTATACCACAATACCCGTGAATTTGTACCTTTTAACAGTAAATGTAACTGTGTAAACCAACTTAAACGACAGCACATGAACGCAGCATGCTGCTCCGAATCTCTCCCCACTCCTCCTCCCCGGTCCTCATTTAATGTCACTTGAGTGCTAGCCTACGATGTGCAGTGGACTGACTGGTGGTGAGTGAATTAAATTGCCGATTTAACTAAGTTGTTAAGCAACGGAGAACTGAACAATGTATCATATTGTGTTAGTGTATTCTCTTAATAATATTAAGAGAATACACGGCGGCCTTTCTTTCTGTTTAACTCAGCCATGACACAGTCGCTTTTCTTTATCTCCCCCCTCTTCTCATAATATTAGTAGCAGCGGCTGGCTTTACAACTCAGCTGTTATTACCAACATAACGAGTCATTCAGTACGTTTACATATTGCCCCCAAAATATTTTCTTTATTTCATACCCTGGCCTCATGACAATAAAATAGGTCATTCTAAGCAAATTTACTGCGGTAATTCTTTTCTAAATCATTAGAAAATATGGTTAACACTCAGCCGTGCATAAAAAAAAAATACCATCATATACCGTGAAACCGATGTAATTTTGAAAAATACCGTGATATGAATATTTAGTCATACCACCCAGCACTAGCAGAGGTATTGGGTTAGATATTAGCTGACGGTATGTTACACTAGACGGGCATTACCAATGTTGACTTAGCAGTTTAAATTTTCCCTGACCCTATCAATAACCAAATGAGATGCTAATCCAACATCACATATGCTTTGTATTTTTGCATCATTTGACCACAGGTGCAGACAAAGGGAGACCACAGTGAGTGCCACCGCCGAAAGACAGTCGCCAACACATCCAGAATCAGTGAGGACGATTTTCAGGTGAAAACCTCTGTCATTATGTGCTAATTTAGCCAAATCCAAGCACTGTTGTTATTTGGACACACAACTTATTACATTTTTTCTGTTTCTCTCTTTTTTGTTCTTCTTAGCCCAGAGATGTATCACTGCAAACAGTGTGTCCACGAGAGTAATACAATGATAGAGTTTACTCAGCATATGAGACTTCGTAGTAATGCACCAAACCGCCCTTTTACCTGTGGTTTACCTGACTGTACCCGTGCATTTAGAAAATTTGCAGCCTTCAAGTCTCATCTATACAGAAATCATAAGGGGTATAAGTCTCACAGAAGTGCTACAGATGAACAAATTGACTCACAGTTGATTTGTCAGATTGACTTTTGCCAGATTAAATGCACAAATCTGAAGGAATTCCTTCATCATTTAAAAGGCCATATACAAGAAGGCAGGAAAATAAGATGTCCTTTTAGGGGCTGTGAGAAGACATTTGGTGTTAAATCCACATTTGCGTCTCATCATTGAAACTGATGAACAGCCAGAGACCGGAGAACTTTTTGATAGTGTGGATGAAGAGCTCTTTTTAAAGAACTTGTCCATGTTTTATTTGAAGCTTCAGGCAAAGCTACTTTTACCTGCATCAGTAATTCAGACCATTATTGAAGAGGTCCAAGAAGTTCATGATTTTGCTCAGTTGCATCTCTTTTCAAAACTTAAAGAGAAATTGGCTGTGCATAGGGTGGCTGACAATGCTATTGCAAGAGTAATTGGGGAGTTCACAAAAGATGACATATTAAAAAAGGGAAACAATGTTTTGCATACTGATCAGCGTCGCGAGTCAGTGTTTAAAAACAGCTTCAATTATGTTGAACCTCTGCCTCTGTATCTAGGTACAAATGACTTATGCTTTGCACAATATGTGCCAATAAAGGAAATTCTAACTTCTCTCTTTGAATCTGAGGCTTTCAAAAAGCAGTATGAAAAGGTCCATTCTCAACTGTCTACCCGTGACATTTTAGAGGATGTATGAGATGGACAGAATTTTACTGATAATGTATTACTTAAAACTGAAACATCATCGTTAGCCTTGATTCTGTATCAAGATGCTTTTGAGGTTGTCAATCCGCTAGGATCAGGCCGAAAAAACCACAAAGTACTGGCAGTGTATCTGACACTTGCAGACATTTTGCCCTACAACAGATCAAGTATTGATCACATGCAGCTTGTTCTTCTCTGCAGGGAACAAGACTTCAAGTTTTTTGGACAGGAAGTGGTTTTCAGTCCTCTACTAAAAGATCTCAAAGAGGACTGTGGTATTGTTTTGAGGAATGGCAAGGTTATTAGAGGTTGTTGTGTGTGTGCTATAGCTGGAGATAATCTTGGTTCTCATGGTATTGGTGGCTTTGTGGAAAATTTCAGCAGAAGTGCTTTTTTTTGTAGATTTTGTGATATAGACAGACAAACATTTGAGTTGACCCCATTGTCCGCTGGTTCAAAGAGATCAAAGCAGTCATATCAGCAGCATGTGTAAGAACTAGGAGCAGGAGCCACAGACTCAGTGTGTGGCATAAAATTTGACTCCATACTCAATCAGCTGCATTACTTTCATGTTTGCCAGCCTGGTCTTCCACCATGTCTTGGACATGACCTTTTTGAGGGTGTTGTTTCTGCTGACATGGCGTTGTGCATCAATCACTTGGTAAACCAGGAAAAACTGTTCACTTACATTTGAACAGAAGTATAAGTCAGTTTACCTACCTTGGAAATGAAGCAGATGATAAACCTCCTGAGTTCAGCCCAGGTAGTGAGAAGTTAAGTGGACATGCTGTCCAGAATTGGAGCCTGTTGAGAGTACTGCCTCTGTTAATTGGGGACAGGATCAAGAATCCTTGTGAAAATGGTGTTTGGAAGCTGATTTTGCTCCTTAGAGAGATAGTGGCGAATGTATGTGCACCAGCAATTACTGCCGACCAGATAGCCTACTTGAATGTCCTCATTGAGGAATACATCCAGTCCAGAGTCGAGTTGTTTCCACACTGTTCCCTTAAACCAAAGCACCATTATCTCTGTCATTATCCTGAGCTTATTTTTCAGTTTGGACCTCTCATTCGTCTTTGGACATTGAGATTCGAAAGTAAGCATTCTTTCTTCAAACAGTGTGCCAGAAAACTGCACAACTTTAAGAACCTCTGTGTTACTCTAGCAGAGCGACTCCTTCAAGCATACTTAAGTGCTGGCAGTCTTTTTTTCTCCTGTCATCCAGGTTGAAAAAGGAACTGAATTCTATCCTGGTGACTATAATGAGAGCATCAAAGTAGCAACTGCACCATTTAACTTCACACATGACACTACTGTAGCCACTAATGCTGTTATTGTCAAAGGGACAAAGTACAAAAAAGGAATGCATGTTGCTCTAGGACAAGATGATGAGGGTCTTCACATGGGTGAGATTAAGTTGATTTTGATCCATTGTGGTGATTTTGTTTACTTTGTTGTGGGGAGGCAGCAGGCTGTGGAACTTCTTGATTTGGGTGTTCACAGTCTAACAGAGGAAGTCCAGGAGTCAGACTTCACCTGCGTTAAGCAAGAAGACCTCCTTGATTATTACCCATTAATGGGGAACAAGCTGAACTGCACAACAGTGATTGTATTTCACCACTCCCTCACAGATCTATACTGACATGTCAGCACTTGGGGAAGACATAAGACAGTCTGTGTTGGCGGTATTACCTACCCTACCAGAAGATAAACTACAGTCCCTCCTGAACAAGTTGGCAAGCATTGGAGTGGAATCCAAATCTGATCTGCAATTCATCAAAGAGGAGGATCTCCCCACCAGTATCACACCTATCCAGTGTCGGAGGCTTCTCAGTGCATGGCAAACTGAAGGTATGTCTTAGATAATGTTAAGACTTCACTTAAATTCATAAAATCAATATCTCTGTACTCTGGTACAACATACAATATGTTCAGAAAGTATTCAGACCCCTTTTGGTAAAATAATTTATATTCATTTTTAATCTCATGAATCTACACTCTATAACCCATAATGACAAAGTGAAAACACAATTTTAGAAATTTTTTACTGAAATATTACATTGTACATAGCCTAGTTTTCAGACCCTTTACTATGACACTTGAAATTTAGCTCAGGTACCTTCCATTTCTCTTGATCATCTTTGAGATGTTTCTACATCTTGATTGGAGTGTAACTGTGGTAAATTCAATTGATGGGACATGATTTGTAAAGGCTCATACCTGTCTATATAAGGTCTCACAGCTGACAATGCATATCAGCCAACAACTAAGAACAACCAGAACTCTTCCTAGAGCTGGACGCTCAGCCAGACTGAGTAATCAGGGGAAGGGCCTTCATTAGAGAAGCGATCAAGAACCTGGTTGTTTCAAACTTGGTAAATGGTAAGTGGCTGCTTATATAGCGCTTTTATCCAAAGCGCTTAACAATGTACAACTCATGCACCCATTCACACACACACTCATACACTGGCAGCAAGCTACCACGCAGGGTGCTCGCACAATCACCAGGAGCAATTCGGGGTTCAGTATCTTGCCCAAGGATACTTCGAACTGCTGATCCTCCGATTGGAAAATGACTGCCCTACCACTGAGCCACAGCTGCCTCTTCTTCCATTTAAGAATTATAGAGGCCAGTGTGCTCTTGAGAACCTTCAGCACAGCAGATTTTTTTTGTAGCCTTCCCCAGATTTGTGCCTCGACACAATTCTGTCTCTGAGCCTTACAGGTAGTTCCTTCCACCTCATGGCTTGTTTTTTTTTCTGTGCATTGTGAGACCTTATATAGACAGATGTGTACCTTTACAAATTACCTCCAATTAATTGAATTTACCACAGTTGGACTCTATTCAAGGTGTAGAATCAACTCAAAGATGATCAAGACAAATGGAAGACACTTGAGCTAAATTTCAAGTGTCATAATAAAGGCTCTGAATACTTTGCTCAATTTGATATATCAGTTTTTTAAAATAAATTTACAAACATTTTTAAAATTGTGTTTTCATTTTGTCAATATGGAGTATGGAGTGTAGATTGTTGAGATTAAACTGCTTTTAAATGATTTTAGCAAAAGGTTGCAACATAATAAATTGTGAAAAACTGAAGGGGTCTGAATATTTTCTGAACACATTGTACATGTTCTGTAATTTGTCACGAATGCATAACAAATAATTTTACTAAAAATTTTGGATTCCCGTTGAGCCCTCTGACAAATTCTTCAGTACCACTACAGAGGATTGTCCATCTTCTGAATCTACCTCCAGCACTCCAAGCTTGTCAAGCAGTTATAGCTCCGGAATGACTGTGAATTTAAGTGCCTGGCCTGAAAATTTCAATGTTCCTTGGAACAGAATGTCTGCTGGTATCCAAACCGCCATTACACAGGAGAAACGTCCATCTGCACAAGAATGTAGGGAAATGGTACGAATCATTGTTGATGAAATGAGGCTGACTGAATTAAATCCCACAAAGTCTCAGTGCCTAACAGTGGCCAAGATGATTGTAGAGCAGCACCCAAAAAGCTTTGCTGATGTCATGAGAGATGGCACTGTAATTGGCAGTGGCTATGGATCCCTTGTGACTCAACTAAAAACATGAGTAGAACATGTTAATCATGGAAATGGTCTTTCCAGACGAAGGAAGCAAAAAGGGATCTCAAATTCACCTGCAGACATAGCTAGAGGACCAGCTGACCAACATGGCTGCGTGAGATGGCAGCCTGACTGTCCACCGGGGGAAACTGAAGACAGTCTCAAAGGGAAGCAGGGGGAAATGAAAGACCTCTACCGCACTGAGGGGCCAGCTGGTGCAGAGACCACATTTAACTCAGTTAATGAAAGAAACCTACTACCTACAAAGACAAAACATCAATGCCAGCCCACCCCCTTCGATTTCAGAGCTGAAGAATGACTGGCCATATCTTTTCACATTGAGAGAGTTGTACAGCCATTTCAAATTACTTACAGACATTGGCATTCTGGATAAAATGGAGCAGGCTATGGAAGAAAAAGGCAAGCTGATCCTTCAGTTTTTCGAGCAGAAGCCAGCAGCGACTAATGCAGATGAGGTAGAGCACATCCTGGTGAAGTACAACGGAGAAGAAAACTCTGCGCCATGCCCAGCTGTGATCCTCCTGCTTATGGCACACTTCAGGGAGAAATCCGAGGGACTCATTTTGCAGGCAGATGTAATGTGAAATTATTATGGCATGAAGCTTTTGAAAATTACATTGGTATGATCTTGTTACCCTCAACAATTGACCTGAGGGCAATGAGTGTCAATTTTTTATGTATTTTTTTCTTTGCCTTGTCTGTTCCTTGTCTTTTAGGTGTTAGAAACAGCAGCTGACGTGGAACGAACACTGCCGCTTCCTGAGTCTCCAAGACTCATCGTCTTAGGTAGTGTATACAGTTTTAAAAAAAATCTGTTGTCGATTACAGAAACTGTGACTAGACTCATACTGTATGAAGGACGTATTAGTTTAACAGTTAAGCATGGATATGTTAATGTGGAAGGTAACAGCAAAAACGATAATATATAAACCATATGTTCTTATATGTTTAGGTGAAGTGCTCACAGCGACCCACTGGATGCTGAGCATCGAGGGACAGGTGGTTGTGCCACCACAGCCCAACTTTGTGTCCGGAGTAGCAGCACTCTTTTCAGCCTACTACAACTTCAACCTGGTGTACCAAGAACAAGCAGCTTGCACACTGGACTTCATTCAAAGGTAACTATGTGCATTAAGTAGAATTCTGGCGAGTCATTGTCTTTGTTTGCCATCTTGAGTAATAAGATGTTATTTTGACTCACCAGCACAAATAGATAATCAAGACCATTCTCAAGCCGGGGACATGCTGCATTAACATGCTCCATAAGAATTAAAAGTGTATGGCACAAGCATAAGACAAACCTTCAACATGTGAAAGTCTTATTCTGTCCATTTCCAATCTAAACACTGTGAAGCAGCAAAATATTCTAAATATGGTGCAGAAATGTTATGGTGGTATGTTTTGTTTGATGCTAGTATAACTTCTAAACGAGGGCTAGTCAAGAAGTCTAACCAGAGGACCTGCTTCCTGAAGTTTTATTGATGCAACTACTGTATATCACTACTGGTCAAAAAATCATAAAATCTTGTGACAATAAATCCAAATTTAGTCATTGCTTTGCAGATCCACTTCCTGATTCTGAAAAGCACAACTGAAATGATGAAAAATAATTGACTGCCTAAGTTTTTTTCATGCGTTGCACTTTTTCATATTGGAAGAGCAAATTATAAGTTTGCCTTGCAAAACCTGATAGATTCTACTCTCTCTTGTAGGGTAGTTGTGAGCACAGCTTTTTCATGAAGTTTCTTTTCATGTGATTTTGTGATTTCAGATGCTTTATCGGCTTAAACCCAACCAGTGGCACCGAGACAGCCAAGCTAATCAGCAAAAGAAGTGGGAAGGTGCGTGAGAAGAGGAACCACGCAGTCAATCCTCACGTCTCCTCTCTTCTTAGAAGAATAATGGACTTTGAATGGCTTCATGTGTAAGTCATGCAAAAGATGACAAGTTAACGTCATATTTTCTGTTAATATGAGTTTGTTAGGAGGGTTCATAAAAGTAAAGTTACCTCAGGGTTTTGAAAGTTTACATGTATATTGCACTGTGTTGCTGTAAATGATATTTATTGTTATGAGAGGTATTATATTGTTGGTCATTGTTTACACCTTGTTCCTTGAAAACACAGATATGTCAGTACGTTCAGCAGTATTTTTCGGAAAAATACCACTACAGCACTTTTTTTTACATTTGTATTATTTTTGAAAAAAGAAATCTTTCTTGTGTCTTAAGACTTAAGAAAGAAGAAAGAAAGTTAAGGTTTCGCTTTAAAGACTGACAGTTTTCCAGGAAGTGGGTTCTCTAGCATAGCTTGTTCCTGACAAGATAGAGAATATACTGTATGTTGATGAATGTGCTGATAACTTCTATATTTGTATACGTAGAGTTCTATTTTTCTATTTAGCTTCATTTTAAGCCTTCTGTGCTCCAGTAAAGGGCAAAGATTGTCTATCAGAGTTCCCACAGTGGGACAACAGTTTTAATAAATGTTGTTTTGTTGCAGTTCTGACTCTGGTTTTATTTAATAGGTTAAGCTAATCTAATGCAGTGTTGATTTGGATTAACAGCAGGCCTGGTCTTATTCAAAACAATTCACAATATGTACTGTATCATTTGCAAAGTTGTAAAAACATCCTACAACAACAAATTGTATTGTTAAGTATTTACAGCTATTTACTGGCAACTCTGGTTGTCAGGTAATTTCTGTAAATTGAATAGAATACAAGATAATGTTGTAAATTAGATTACAATTAAGTATTGTTTTTTGGGGTGGAAAAGACAGAAAATTACTGTAATTTATATACAACAAAAACCTGTGATATTTTTACAGTAATGTACTGTGATAATTTTTACAGTAATGTACTGTGATAATTTTTACAGTAATTAACAGCAATTTTACAATACTTTGTTGGCAGCTTGATTGCCAGGTATTTACTGTAAATTCTACAGTAAATTTTTTACTGTGTACCTATTGTAAAATTAACACCCTGTGACCTTGATAATTCTCTATATGCTCTTTGTTATTGTATGGATGCTGCCTCTTGTCTGAGACTGAGTAGAAGGGGGTTGGATGGATAACATGCCCACTGTCATCTTTGTTTGTAACCTTTGTCTAGTCCTTGTGTTATTGTGTCATGTCATGTCTGAGCTCTTCTGTGTTCTTTTGTTTCTATTAAAAATTCAGTAAAAATGTTGTTGTTGTTGTTTTAAAAAGGAGAACATGTGTTGCCTTCCACCTACAGAAGATGCCTTCCAGTTACACCTTCACCGAGCCCTGCATCAGTTGGCTGTATGCAAGCGAGCACACGTCTCAGCCAACCTACCCTGTTGCCACTGACTTTGGTAGAGAGCTTATAAATGGTAAATTGGTGGCAACCGTGATGCTGAAAGAGGCAAAACCTGCTGAATTCAAACGCACCAAATACTGTCACTGCAAGAAAAACGTGTGCCCGAGGATGCTCCTGTGCGAGAGCCAATGTGAAGTGTGTCATCGCATGTCTCTGCACCGGGGACCCCGACAAATGTTCAAGGATTGAACTCGCACTCGAAGACAGTGACATGCATCAGACATTGTAAGCTATTTTGTTCAGCTCAAAGTTTATTTCATGCAATATTACAGACATTGTTGCCAGTAATTATATAAATTTTGTAATGTTCAGTTATTTCATGTGATATTACAGATGTTGTTGCCAGTAATGTTTTTTGTGTGTGAGTTTGTGTGTGTGTGTGTGTGTGTGTGTGTGTGTGTGTGTTCAGCTATTTTATTCAGTTAAAAATTGAATTTCATGTTTTCTAGATACTGGTCACTGATATATCCAAATTCAGCTGTGTAACAACCATTGCTTTGTTTTTGAGGGACACAGTTCTGTTCGAATTAAAAAGACGCCTTGGCTAGGATGTTTAATAGAGTGTAAGGGTACTAAAAATCACCACAGATTGATTTTGGTTTTCATAATAATGAATGCTGAAAAGAGTGACACATTGATGTCATTACTCAGTATTTAGTTAATTACTAATGAAGTAAAGATCAAAATAATGAAAAAATGGGTGCATTAGGAATGGTTCTAAATAATTTGGAAAGGTTTTGTAAGTGTATTTCTCAACTTGATGTAGTCAATACATGTGTTCTGTGTATCTGGGATGCATTTATTGAGAGCCAACACAACCCACTGAGGATTTTGAGGAAAAAAACCTCTTTCACATTTTTCCGTCAAAATGCATATACAAAAATGGCCATAATTTTTTCTCGTAAGGTTTCCGGCAGAGCAGACCTCTCATTCAGTGGACCTTAATTTCCAAATTAATAGAAAAAACACAAACAAAAAGTATAGCATGCCATATCAGGGTCTCTCAAATTTTGGGTGACTGGATCCCAGACTATAATCGGCACAAGTGCTTTCAGTGCAAACTATTATGATATTTAAAAATCATAATAAAGTTAAATTTTAAAACCATATTATTTGGGGGACTCTATCTGGAAGCGGGGAACATGTTCCCTGTGTCCCCCCAGGGATTTACACCCTTGCTTCAGATAATGGTGGATCATGGCAGAAAAGCAGCAGGGATATGAGAGATTTTCAGTCGGCGTTTGCGCTCCACACAGATTGAATCATATCAAATTGTATCGCTCTAAATGAGTCCATGCCATTCTCACCAACCAATATCAATTTTATATATATATACGTGTGTGTGTGTGTCCTTTTGTTATTATATATATACTTCAGTATATGCTTTTATTTTTATATATATGTTCTTTTGTTGTTTTGATGCAAATGGTCTGCATCTTGTCTGAAGTAAAATAGCAACAGAAATTTACATTCATTATACGTACCACTGCTGTACTTCAACTGCAATGACACCATCTTTAATTAATGCCTACAAAGTTTTGGGTCCAGTTCAAGAAGGCGAACACAATTAACAAATCAATTATGTTTTACTGATTACTCTTGATTTATAATTACTGAGCTTGGGGCCGTCCTGCTTTTTAACAATAATTCAGTAAGCCTGTTTTGTGCTGAGTACAGGCCTGCAGCGGCTGATTGGTGGTTGGAAAGCTGCACAGGTGCCTGTCCACCACCTCTGTTTCCTGAATGACAAGAAGGCCTGTTTAACAAACTGAGAGGGATGAACAGGCAGTTTGCGGAAGCACAGTTTTCCCAGGGGGACACATAAAATGCAGGGTGGCAGTGAGATTACTGAGACAAAACCAGGCCCAGCTGTTTGTTTGTCCTTTAGACCAGCTCCGTTTGAAAGGCTTCAACAGTAATCAATAGCTTATATGACTTTATGAAACCCAGTATTGACGTTAGTGTAATCAAGATGTTAATATCCAATCTATTAGGGTCATTGTTAAAATAGGCTGGATTTTTATGGCCTTCATTCACACATTCATATGCACATTCACGCACGAAGGGCAGGTGGCTTCTCTACAAAGTGCCAACCTGCTCATCAGGAACTCACACACACACCGACCACGTTTACATGCACGCGATATTCCTCTTACTGAGCTTAACCTGGTTATGGTCAGACCAGGGACAGACCTGTTTACATGGACAATGAACGGTAATACCCCAGTCATATGCCTGTGGTGACCCCCTTTAACACCAGCTATCCAGTCAAAGTATGCATATATGTTTTGCTCCACTAGCTTTCACTGAAGATGCAGCTTATTTCATGCTCTGTGTGTGCCCTGCTTTAAGTTATTTTAGAACACTGAATGCTTTCGCAAACAATTGCGCTACTTCACGTCTTATGTGCTGAAAGACAAGAGCAACAGGATGAAGACACCAAATGCAAACCACAGGGTGCATGCACACCAATAAACAGTAACTTACAGTAGTACAACTACAGTAAATATATTTGATTCTAAAATTACATGAAGTGCCAATGTGAGTCTAAAAATAACATAACATGGTAAATAAACAAGTCACAAACAAACAAGCACACAGGATCGTTTAGAGTTGTTGGAAAGTTTATCTGATGACTTTAGGTGGAGGCAGGCTAACACTTCCCATTGACTACCAGTGTTTGAGCTAAGCTAATTAGCAGGGGGCGTGCTCTGCCCATCTCTGTCTTGTTACTGCGTGCACAAGTATGTGCACAAGAGCAAGCACCAGTAGTTACCGGGGTAAGGTGCACACGTGTCTGAACATTCCCCTTAATACAAGCATAACCCAGCTATCTTATTCAGGTTTCTCATTACTGGAGTAAAGGCTTAATCGGGTAATCCTTACAAGGGTAAGCTGTTGACATGAGTTACATCTGGGACACTTGTAATAGCAATACTCGTTACCTTGTGAGGTTCAAAGAGAAAATACATCTCTTTCCCGTTCCAAAACCAAAATCAGATACTGAAAACTGTAAAGTCAGTATGCTGTCAATAAAACTGTTTGGACATTTTCCTATCCAGTTGTACCCTTCAAAGATCAACAGCTATGTCACTGAGGCCATGTTAAGTTGTTAGCAGATATCAATTGGTTAATTAAAGTTACTAAAAGCTTTCCAGGGCACTAGCAGGCCTAGTCAGCCAAGCTAAAGTCTATGGCTGGAGTCTGGACATAGCAGCTCTGGGTCTACGTTTTAAAATGCTGTGCCCAGTTGCATAAACAACCTCAAGCCAAATACTTCCCTAAACCAAGAGTTAATTTAGGGACCGTTGCATAAAGCCCCTAAGGTTGTTTCCTTGCCTAAGTGTTAGCACTAAGCCTTTTACGATAGTTAATGTCAAAATTCAGCACCTGTGTACTGCAGTTACCATGGTTACACTTCACTCACTTCACAACAGTGGTTTAGCTAAGTGTTAGAGATGAGTACTGAACGGGCCTAAAAACAGGCTAAATTTAAATTTAATTTTTTTTTTTTTTAAACGTTATCGGTTCTGCTAAACAGTAGTGAACAACTTAAGGCATTTGTCTATGATGGATTTTCGTTATCAATCTTTGCAACTCTCCTGAACAGACATCTGTGTAAGAGACTGTCCTCCTGTGCAGGGGGTGGAGCGGACACTCACTGCATGTCTCTGAAACTGTCACTCTCTCACACACACTGATGGAGACACAGAAAGTAGGCTAGTGGAGAGAACCAAACGTTCAAAGTCTGGTTGTATTTCACAAAAATGTTTTGTCAAGGGGGTAACAGGAGCAATCTCTCTAAACATTTATCGAAAATACGTCACATTCCAGTGGATAAATGCATCGTTTTTCAACAGCCTAGCTTGCAGCTCTCCCGTTTCCCCATACAACTCAGGTATTATTATTTTACGCTAATGGTATGTTATGCTCGCAGGAGCCTACACAAAGTTAATTAAATTATACAAACATGGGTTAATAACCATTAGTAACCATTAGTTAGTTAAATGTTAAGCTATACGCCCATAAATTCTTTCTGAAATGGTGAAAGCATCATCAGAACTGACGTTTAGAATATATAGGCCTCTTTGTAACCCAGCAGTAACAAGTCAACTCGAGCAAAAGATGTGGCAAAAAATTACAGAAAAATCAATGTGAGAAATCTGGCAGTGAAATTGACAAAAACCATATGAGTTTCATTAAAACTGTGACGGCCTCCGGGATGCCTGTATGGGTGCTGTGCTTTTCTCTGTAGCTGGCTGTGGGAGGGGCGATGTCGTCTGCTAACGAGGCACCTGGGCCCGGTGTCTCGCTGGTCTTAAAAGCCCGCCTTCTTCCTCCAGTATTCTCTCTCCACTACTCGAGACGCGC
>JAQFJB010000725.1:0-15134 GCA_029874875.1 Naso minor
CACACACACACACACACACACACACACACACACACACACACACACACACACACACACACACACACACACACAACTCCTCCACCTGCAACCTTCATCTGATTTGGTCTTTCTTGTTCTTTCACATATTCTGAAGCCAAAGTGCTTCGTTCTGTTCATGGCAGCATAACAACAGATTGATGCTTATTCAGACTGATTTTCACGTTGCAGCTCCACCCTGTGGAATGAAGGAGAATTGCAAGTGTAACACCTGTAGCATGTGAATCAAAAACCAAAAGGGCTGTTATGATGCAGGCTGTCAGAAATGTGAAAGTGTAAATAAACTTGAAATGTTTTCCTTTTTTCTGTAGGCTACATTATTCTGTATCCTGTCTAATTTTGATATTTTCTGAGCAAAAAAGGACAATCATATATTTTTACGATCATGTACAGAAAAATTAAAATAAATAAAAATATCTTGAGGTATGTTTCAAGCAAACAATGACTAATTACATAGGATGGGTTAAATGCAGAGAGCAAATTTCACTGTACATTGTGTATATGTGACCAATAAAGTACCTTTAAAAAAAGAATATTTACGGTAACAACACATCCACAAAATACAAATGACTCCAATTTTTTTTTTAATTTTTTGCTAATATTCTTTCAACTACGAGGTTTTACTCATTTCTGAGCAGTTTTTTTTAAGAAGAAAAAGGTGAGAATTGTTTTTTGTTTGCATCGACAGAATTTGATGTGATGAAGATTTTGTATGAACTGTGAATGTCTGACAACAAAATATTCATCAATAAATCAGATCGTGGTGGTCTAGTGGTTAGATAGTCGGAGCTCTTACAGCGGCAGCATAAGTTCGATTCCCAAATTAAAATGATAAGATTTTGTAAAGTTTGATTTCTTCCTGTGATGTGACTGCTCTGCACGTGACTTCTCCTTTAGGATTTACTTGATGTGTACTTTTACTCCCATAAATACCATGTTAGCTTATAGCACACATATCTTAGAACAGTTAATCTGGTACTAACAGAACGAACCACAGATGTGTGACAGCCATGCTGAGCAAAAGTGGTGCGACAGCGCCGTCTGCTGGCGCAGTAGTAGTATGTGTGGTTCAACGTGGGAACTGCACAGAGCTGTGAGGAATGCTCACTGTGAAGCGGCGCTGTCGCACGTGCTCCGGGATAACTGATCATTTTCTGATGTTGTCAGTGTTTTATAGTTTGTATCTGACGGTGAGATGTCATTCACACTTCAGCTAATAACAGATTTAGTCCTGAAAACGATGTTTGGAGAGGGAAATATTCCTGTTCAGTGCTAAACTAGCGTCATTCTTTGCACTTGTTCCGTGTGTTATCCAGACTGTTATCCTGGGACCTGTGCCGATTTCCCCTCGTCACTCCACTGTCACACTGTGTTTGTTTCAGGAAACACTCAATGCTCCTCTCTGTTGTAATACTGTGTATCTGTGTGAGCTGCCTCTGGACTCATTTCATCAGTTTGGTTCGCTCGCAAGTTTCGCACAGCAGCCTGTGGATTAGTCACGTGATGTTTCCATGTGCTGTGTTCATGTTCATGTCATGTTACACAGTTAATGTGTTCTTTAATATGTCCTGTGACTAAATGGATCACAGGGAGAAATGACACTAGTGTGACACCATTTTACACTGATGTGTTGTGCAAATGTGTGATGACAGTTTTGCCGAAAACAATGTATGTTTGTGAAATACACTGGGTAACATGTCCACTATTCAATCACACCAAATTATAATCATTTCTATTACTTATTCTTTTTTTTAATGCATTTCACTCAGTGAGCAGAGAGCCACGAGGAACAATAGAAGAGAATTTATTTATGTAGCACATAAGACAAATATAACTGAAAACAACATTTTTTTACTAATACATCAGAAATGTTAAATAATAACAAATATATATATATATATATATATATGTAAAGCTGGGTGAACCAGTGGTGTGGGGAAATGTTTTGAGAAATCCAGTCAGGAAAAAACCTCGAATCTGTTTTGCTTTTTTTGGGGAGTGGGGACAGAAAAGAGTAAATCACAGCCTGTATGTAGCTGTTAGAGCGCCCAGTATCATTTTACCAGGACACACACGTCTGTTATCTGAGCGACACTTAGAGCAACGACACACACACACACTCTCTCTTTCTCTCTCTCACACACACACACACAGTCTTCCTAAACATCTTCTTAATTTATGCAACCACCCACGTCAACCAGAAGCTGAGTGCACAGTACAGATTTGACAGTGAATAAAAAAAACGTTCACCCACTTTAGGAGACGACAAGTTTCACGTTCACGTCAAACACGACTTGGTTGAGATAAATATTTCCCACATTTCATCATCTTTAAAACTATTTCACATGTTCATTACACAGCATGACCTAAAAGACAACAACAAAACAACCCAGCACCAGCAGCTGGAAAAAGCTGCACCTGACATGTGCATCTACTCAGGTAGGCCGGCCCTCCACAGCTGCTGTCCGCGGGGCTGATTTTCTCAGCATAAACAATCACAACAAACAACAACTTCAGTGGACCGACACATGCAGCTTAAACCGAGCAAGGCCACAATACGTAAAATATCCACATCAGAAATAACACACACAGCTACATGGGCAGTTGAGTGATGAGAGAAGCCGCACAGAAAGACGGCGTGCATTTTACTCCCCCTGTTTGAAGAGGAAGGCCATCCTCCGCTCCGTCATGGTGGCAAAGTGCTCAATAACCATGTCGGAGGATTTCCCACTGGCCTTCAGCTTCTCCACAACAACAGAGTCAGTGGATGTTTTGGCCAAGTGGACAAGCCTGTCCTGTCCACATGTGTTCCTCAGATTAGTTCTGATCCTATTTAGAGCAGAAAATGAGCGCTCCGCTGATGTGCTCGTAGCTGGTATCGTGAGCATAAGCTGCAGCAGTGTGAAAACCTCGGAGAGTGTGCCCTGCAGGTCATCCTCAATGAGAAGAAGTGGCAGCAGCTCACCTGGTGGCTTGTGACACAACCTGTTGTTGTGCAGCGTGTGCAGCTCATCTCTTAACTTGTGCTCATCAAAGATTGGACACGTCTTGATCAGCTGAGCCGACTCATTGCTGGGGAACGCAGCAGGCTTGAAGAAAGATGCCAATGATGTGAGATCCAGTACCTGAAGAAAAAAAACTCAGGTGCTTCATATCTGCAGATCTCTGGGTCATGTGCAGAACTACACTATCAACAATCTGGAAGTAAAGATGTTGGAAAGATGCAACAGTGTCCTCGTCTCCCTCTTGCTGCTGGTTGCCCCCCTGCTCCAGGTCCTCCCAGCCGCGGCGACGACGTTCAAGCCGGGGCACAGGTTCTCCGACTGCCTGGACTGTTTCATCATAAATGCCAGTGAACGTCTCGTCTGTTCTCATGGCTTTGAGAGCCCCGATCGTGCTCTTAATCCCATCTTGGCATTTATTGATGTCCACTGTCTCACTTTGCAGAGCCTGAAGGAGAGGTTCCGTGAGGCCGAAAACAGACTGGACGACCCCGAGCAGGAAGCTGAAGTCAAAATCCTCAAGTTTCTGCTTCAAGGCCGCACTCGGTGCAATGGTCTCCTCGTCCCATCCCGGCTCTGTCATCATCTTGTCCAAAGCCACACAGAGCGATGTGCGTCCTTCATGGATGGCAGAACCCCCGGTACACACAGGAAAGGAATGAGGAGACGTCACTTCCTCTTGAAACTGAGCTGTGCTCCAGGATATTTATTGTAGCAGTCAATCAGTTTTGCCATCAGTCTGTAATAAGGAATAAATAAATCCCATGTGGGCACTGGCATATCTTCAGCAGCAGGGAATAAACTACTGTAAAATATGAACCAAGAAGCATCTATACACAATATGCATGAATATATGTACTAAAGTGACAACCAAGGCTCAAACATAAATATCAACAAGCATAACAGTCTTCTCAACACAAACAGCCATTCGAGGGAACATATTAATGAGAGTACTGCTCCTCAGAAAGGAAGTTCCCCTATTGACCTGATAATAAGTCCAATGGCGACACCTTGTGGCTGAACCAGGCTACTGTAACAGCATCACACACACACAGCTGAGTTCCCTGAGTGGCCACGAGGTTAAACTACACATCAGGCTGCGCACGTGCAATGCGTGCTTCAACTTCTAAACATGACAATGTGACAACAGGCTCTTACTTTCCGTCATCCACTTAATACTGAGACGTCTACAGCTGGATCACACAGGAACAAAGAAGAACAAACAATGACAGCAGGTCAGTGACTCAGACACTCAGTGCAGGAACACCTCACTAGCACCGTCCTTAACTTCAGCCACAACTACCTCGAACATCCGCAGCGGATATGACTGAATATAATAACCCTTCCAAATAGTCGGAGCCTTTCACACAGACAGAGTGAGTCACTGAAGCCTGCACGCCACCGTGCTGTCCACTCACGCAACTCGCTCCATCGTAGGTCCGACAAATGAGTTTCTTTGTGGGACTGATGGCTCTCATCACAACTGATGTTACGGCTTCTGCATCTCTGTCTGAGCTGACATCAAAAAAGCCCAAACACACACACACACACACACACGCACACAGCCTTCCTCATTAACATATCTGATGACAGTGAGTTGGCACTTGTTGGAAATGTCTGACGTGTCGTCCACGAGCACAGCAAAGACAGGACACGTGTTTGTTTCTCTTTCAGTCTCATCCTGGATGATGCGAGCTTTGCTGTCAATCATGTCATTCTGTGTGGAGTTTAACAGACCACTGAGGACTGTTGATGAGCCCAAGTGCTCTGCTAATGTTCGGTGAAACTCTGCAAATTCATGTACCAGCTCCACAAAACTGCCCCTGTTTGCGCTGCCAGCTGTCTCGTTGTGCCCCTGAATGCAACAAGAAGTCTCATCAGAATGTCCCGCTTCTTTTTTACCTGCTCATTGTGCTTCTTTGTGCTGAAGCTTCTTGCTAAATCCGGAGCCTCGTCAGTCCAGACGCGTCCAAAAAGCTTCAGTTTCACTGCACAGTCTGCGTGATTTTTTGACTTATCGTGCCTCTCAATGGCCCGGGACAGGTTGGCAAGGTCGGTGAGTCCTGCGGCGGCCCAGGGATTGTTCAGTGAGCAGGAATCCTTGGCAAAAAGAAGACAGGACCTGCAAAATAAGCGCTGAAGTTGAGTGCTGCCTGCTAGCCACACCGTGCCGACATAATTCTCCTCACTGAAAGGCTGAAAACTTTTCTTCCTCTCCGTACGCAGCTCAAGCTTCGGCGTCGGCCTGCCGTCACTTTTAATTTTAAGCTGCTGCTGTGGTTGTTTAGTAAAAGTGTTTTTTACTAAATACTCCAAATCTCCACCTTCCATAACTGCACCTGCTGATTTTGCCATCAGTTCAAACTTGCTTATCTGTTATTTCATTGAAATTACGTTGATTACGATACTGTGATTTGATTGGTGTGAGGCCAAGGGGGGTCCTGACTAATCACAGGTGAGCAGTGTCATGACGGTAGCCTTTCCTGATTGGTTGTTGATTATTTATGTGTTTTTTCACCAAGGGATGCCAGCTTGGCCTGGCCTCCTCGCGGACATACAGTGTGCAACATCACGTTTCACCTCATTCACCACGTAACATCTAGGGGGCGCTATTATACACATTATAAAATGCTCAATGAGAGGAGAGAGACGGGGAAGAAACGACCGCGACACACACAGAAGAATCACCTCAACTGTTAAAAGAAGAGTTTTTATTAAATGACAACTTCAGTGTGAAAAAACTGAGGGCGCCGGGCTTCACGTGACCTCCGGGAGAAAACGCCAGAGGTGCAGACCAGTCCATGAAGGCCTCCCTCCTCAAGTCTATACCTCTGTGTGAACTCCCTCTCTAAGCTGTGGATCATCAGTTTGTTGGGCCAGTTTGGGTCCCACTCTTACAAACAATTTGTAAAACCTTTCAACCACCTCATGCAGATTATTAAATGTCTTTTTATCATCAGTAAAGTAATCAGGAGAACTAGTGTTAGCTGCTCCATTTCTAATCATTCTCTTTAATATATTCCATGTTCCCTTGACATTATTTTTTTTTATTCTTCTGTAATATTTTGTCATAATAATCATTTTAACATATCCTCATAATATTAGTTAATTTATTTTGATATCTTTCATACCTTTATTCTCTGCCTCTATTGTTCTATATTTTATATATTTTCTATATAGAGTATTCTTTGTCCTGCGGCACTTTGCAGTCTCTTTGTTAACCACGGCCGATCCAGATAGTTCACTTTTCTCTTGTGCTGTTGGACAGTTTTTTATCATATAATGATTTCAATGTTTGTAAAAAGGAATCACAGGCTGTCAAAGTCATCAGCTTCATAAACTGTTTTGCCGTCCTGTGTTCATAATTCACTTCTAAATACATTCAAGGATTCTTCTGTTCTCACTCTCCTGTGTCTGATTTGACCATCGTCAGTTTTCCTGCTATAGTCACAATTATATATCACAACAACTGGCAAATGGTCGGTGATGTCGTTCAGTAGTGACCCGCTCACTGCGTTGTTGTCCATATTATTTGTCTCAATATTATGTGTAGTGCAGCACTATGTGATGTTATCCTGCTTGGCTCAGTAATAAGTGGATGTAGACTCATCGTGTCCACAGCTGCAGTGAGCTCGTCAGTCATCACATGCTTGTTAGGATTCAGCATGTCTGTGCTGATACCTCCACAGATGAAGGCCACCTTCTGATTTGACTTTGCAAACATTCCCTCCATAATATTCTTCAATACTTCAGTGTTGGAACCAGGTGCTCTATATACACAACTAACCCTTATATTTGTCTTATTTTCCATGGAGGTGTAACCGACCTGCTGTGGCTTTCACCAAACTGCAGGCATATCTAAGATCTGGGCTCTAAGAGGAGACGAGCATACAATGGAACAGTAATGTGTATGAAGCCACTCTAGTCCTTCCCTTAATAACTCACACCAACAACCCAATAACTTCAATTTACTGTATTGCTCCTGTTATATTTGTTTCACTGTTGTTTCACTTTTCTGTATTATTCACTTCCAGTTAAGGCAATAACCTCCAACATGTGTTTCCATTTACAGTAATACACCCTTCATGTTGTTACAGGAACATTTACCTGATACTCTGTTTGGCCATGAACAGAATCACATCCTCAACTGGACCATTTACACTTCAAATGATCATAAACTTATTATTGATTATTTTTTTAGTCGCCCAATTACAAAAACAAATATGCCCTTTGAATGATGGAATGATTTGAAATGTGCAGTGAAGTCCAGCTAGAGCAATTAGGTTCAAACCCAGTGTGATTTAAACACAACCTTGAATGTTGGGACCCAACATGAGCATGAAAACAAAGAAAATGAGATCTCAAGAGTCAAACATATACAGACAACGAGGGGAGTAGAAATCAGTCTTCAACTTCTCAACCCAATTTTTTGGGTAAATTTATCCTGCCTGTTCGAGAGCACTCAAATTCCTCCCACGCTTAGTGAGGTAACTGTCTGTCCTGGTTCCCAGTGGATGGAAGAGATGAAGAAAGCTGAACAGAATGAGTTCAGGAGATGTGGACTGAAGATGGCGAAGGCGACAATGACCCGGTGAGCGACGGTGACAGGAGACGATGAGATGAAAACCAGGAGGCAGCAAGATGGAGGCAACTTGAGCAGCTCAAATCCAGCCTGTAGATCAGGCTCAACAAAAACCAGCCTGCACAAAATGTGCCGGGAAATCATTCATCGTCCTTATCAACAGTCCACTTTGTGTTTTCTCCTTCCCGCCAATGTTACACCAAACACACAATATCCCCACATAACACACACCATAAAATCTCACTCACACATTTATGCATTGAACCGAACATTCAATAACCCAGCTTCATAAAAACAGCTTGCTAAGAACATGCACGTGCTCTCACAACAGAACAGCCGTTATATTTACATTGACCGTTGGTGATTAAGTTAGCTGAACTGACCAACCATTAGCATGTCTCCAATGCACAGTATGCAAACATTTCAAATAAACCGACCACTGGTAATATCATCAGCTCATGAGCTTATCCCGACTGGTTTTTTAACATTATAAAGCCACAAATCTCAAGGTCAGCGACACATTTTTTCAAAGCTATCAACAACCAGAGTGCTAATTCACCGCTTTTGCTAACAGCTAACTCCCCGGGATATTCAATAACCGCCGTTTGGACGGGTCGGCAGCTCCGTGGCGCTCCAATAACTTCTCTTCCAACTATCCAAACCTCTTCTAATGGAGCCTTGCTGCTCTTTTACTTCATCCAGAGCAGTTCAACATTTGTTTTCTGTCGATGATGCTATGCTCGCCGCTCCACACTCGTGTCTGACTCTGAATGAAAAAACTGGTCAGTGCACTCTCAGTTTCACCACTAGGCGGCGCCAAAGGAGCACCAGACTGAGGAATAGAGCTGTTTTGACCCTAGAATACATGTCTGAGGACTGTTTTCAGAATAACTGTTCAGACTACCTGGCTACATAGGTTTCTGTGGTCATGCATTCCATGACATCAGCAACAGTAGTTATAATATTTTCCACTACCTTATAGTTGATACTTTTATCTATATACAAAGCCACGCCCCCTCCTTTTTTATTCTGTCTATTAATAAAGTTCATTTCATAACCATTGAAGTCAAAATCCCCTTCTCTGAGCTGAGCCACGTTTCTGAAATAGCTTTACCTTAAATGTTTTAGTGAACTGGCTCAGATATTCTTTGATGTCTGAAAGTTTGCATATAAACTTCTGCAGTTGAAGTGAATAACTGACATACAAGGATCAGACTGGACATTTAAATGAAACTGTTCATCTGTGTAGTAACAATTGTTGTTTAGGAATGCACTTTCATACTGTGTTTCAGAGCATTGGAGCGATGAAGAGACGTGTCATCCAGCCGGCGGGCTGTGTTGTGTCGAAGCGACAGTAGTGTGAGGCTGTTTATCATCCCTCGCTGCTGTGAGCCGTCACATGTGCTGAACCACATGCAGTATGAATGAAAAGATCCCACACACAGCAGCCTCAGCTGAGACAGTCTCAGGTCCAGACCGCCCACAGCGCTACAAAGACTCCTACAAAAGGCTCCTGTTCTTCCTGACATGTAGTAATCACAACAAACAAACAAACAAAAACCTGCTGGGTCACCAAGGTTGTTATCCTTCTGGTCGGAACTTTCCTTTTATTTAATATTGTGTAGTTTTCAATGACAGGGGGTTTTGATTCTGCCACAGCCTGAAATTCCTCCCAAAACAAAGATGGCGCTGGCACAGATAGAGTCACTGCAGAGTGAAAGTTTGAACCCTGAACATGACCAGCACCATCTTGTAGAGAGGAACTTCAGTTTCTGGCCCACCAAAAACTCCTCGTTATTGAAAACTGCACAATATTTAATAAAAGGAAAATTCAGAACAGACTTGGTGACCCAGGAAGTTGTGTGTGTGTGTGTGTGTGTGTCGAGCCAGGTTCAGCTGAGAGTGTAAAATGATGTGACATCACTGCCCACAGCAACCAAACAGAATGCTGATATAAACTGATGTGGATCCATTTTTAGCTCTTATTAGATATAAAACACTCGGTGCTTGGTTGTTATATTCACCTTTTGGCTGACGCACAAAGACGGAGAGGGGAGGACAGAGAGGTGTTCTGTCCAGTCTAGGGGGCCTGAGACACAACATGACAAGGACCCCTCTGCCCCAAGAGCCAAGCAGCCACAACGCAAAACAGAGCTCAGCATGAGAAAAGGAGCTTTATTTACAATAATGGATCAATTATAAGATGATCGAGTAAATTGCTTCAGGGTGGACCAAGGCCACAACAACAAACAAAAGTTCACCTGAGTGGGGAGGTTCAGCTTTCCTAACAAAACAAACAAACAAACCAAAAGACACAAACTCACCTCCCCAACTAACATAAAGAGGAGAAAACAATATGAACAAAATCGTCAGTCCACCGCTGCCGTCTCAACAGAACTTTACAAACTCCAATGAAACCAGAAGCTTGGTGTGGCCGCTTGGCAGAGGAGGAGGATGAGCCAACAGGCTACGCAGCGCGACGCCATCTTGAAAGCTCATACAGCAATCTTCCTGACGCAGCAGCCAATCGCAAGTCGGCGGGAGAACAGTCCACCAATCATCACACAGTCCCGGCACACACCTGTTTCCATACAGAAATATATTGAACAGCAACAAAGGAAGAATAATACTCACATTACAAAGAGGGAGAGAAGGAGGAAGAGCAGGATCAGGATGGAGTTGTTACATCCAGTGAGACAGAACCAGGTGAGAAAGTGGACAGGTAACATTCGTCAGCAGCACATAGTTATAACCAGATAAAGACAGGAAGCCAATTATTATTATAGCAGTTTGATCCACTGCTACAACAGATTATATTGAGACACAGTTTGGGATGGTGTGTGTGTGTGTGTGTGTGTGGTGTTAAAATTAAATAATCTATTAGCGTGAATATGAAAATTATGCATTAATTGCTTCAGGTTACTAGTTTTGATCAAAACAAACAATCCACGTTGAAGCTTTCACTGACAGAGAACACCTTTTTAAACAAGAGTTCAAGTTTCCTCCTCTGGTGTCTCTGAGGTTTAAAACACTTTTTTTTCTTCTGTGGATTTATTTTGCTTTGATAAAAGTGCATTTTATCTCAGTATGTTTCCACTCTGTGTTCTCTTTCTGACACACATAGGAACAGATTTATACACACACATATACGTGTACAGACAGGATGATAAATAATGTGCTGATCCAGTTATTGCTTTACAAAGTCTGACTCTTTAACATTCCTCTGTGGTGGATGATACATAATTAACAGATCAAGTATAAGAAAAGAATAAGTGAAAGTTAACAATTATTCATGGAGGAAGGCTATTTTTTTTATGTCTCAAAATTAGTTTTCGGTCTATTTGCAAAACCAAAACAAGATTTCACTGTACAGCTAGCCAGGCTTTAAACACACACACACACACACACACACACACACACACACACACACACACAGGTCATGTGATTTCCTGTAAATCGATGAAGGAGGAGCAACACTGAACAGGTGATCCAGGTACAGAGTTCAGTGATTGAACCTGAAGGTGTTCAGACTCCATTTTGAGTCGACGGAGCAGAAGGAGGAAAACTGAAGGCTGAGGCAGGGTGAGTGTTAATCCAACTGTTTCTCATTTTACTGTCAAAGTGTGTGAGTCTGTTTTCTCTCTGTGGACTGAGAGGAAAGAAATGTTCCAATGAAATCAACAGTTTGATTCACCTGAAGTCACAAAGTCGTGAAAGGCTGAAAAATTAACAGGAAACCTGCAAGAAAACAACTGCGTGTGTGTGTGTGTGTGTGTGTGTGTGTGTGTGTTACTTCCTGTTCTCTGTCTTGTGTGTCTCTTAAACTTGTTTCTCTTGATCCGTGTGTTGTGAGCTCACCAGAGGTGGGTAGTAACGAGTTACATTTACTCCGTTACATTTACTTGAGTAAGTTTTTGAAAAATTTGTTCTTCTAGGAGCAGTTTTAAATCACTATACTTTTTACTCCACTACATTAGGCTACATTGAGCTCGTTACTTTTCTTTTATCCCCCTGCGTACACATCATTTTAATGTTTTATTCTGTCAGAGAGAGAGAGAGGGACTTCCGCCAGGCTCTACCATGTGACGTACCAACGTTTTTCACCAATCAAACGTAGCCGTAGCCGGACAGCGGGACAGACTTCCGTGAAACGGATGAAAAAGGTAAAAAATGTCGGTCAGCGATGCAGACACAGAAGAGGTGGAACACCGCTGGTCTCATATTGAAATCATGTTGACTTTAGAAAACGTCCGAAACACCAGCTACATTATGCGGTGTCTACTTTGTTCGCCAAAACAACCGGACATTTCAGCATTCAAAAACTTAATTAACTTAATTAACTTAACTTAAAAAAAAGAAATCAGACGTTACTAAACATTTACTCAGTACCTGAGTAGTTTTTTCACCCAAGTACTTTTTTAAAATTTTACTCCAGTAATTATTTGGATGACTACTTTTTACTTCTACTTGAGTCATATTATTCTAAAGTAACATTACTTTTACTTGAGTACAAGTTTTTGCTACTCTACCCACCTCTGGAGCTCAGAGTCAGTGTTTCTGTTTTTCAGACTGACTGAAGTCCACAAGATGAATGTTTGTGAGGAGGAAGAGGAGGACAGAGCAGAGTCTGCAGCATCCAGCTGTCCGTCGATGAAGAGTGACCGGTCCAAAGATCCTCCTATAAGGTTCAGAAATGAACCTGGACCCTCAGACACAAAGTGAGAGAACTGCTACCTCATGTTTTTTCATTCAGCAGTTGTAGAGTAACATGAGGCTTCATGATCAGAGAAAGTTTCTGTGTCTCGTCTACACTCACCACACTCACCCCTCCCTCTCTCTCTCCTTGTCTCTCTCTGTGGGGGGGTACAGCACATTTCAGCATGATTGATCTAATAATCTGTAAAAATGTGAAAATGTTAGATCAACTTCCTGTTTCCAGATGTATTTTAAGCTGGGAGCTGTCAGCAGATCAGTCATCCTGTTGTACAAATGGCCTCTGAGCTTCACTGTTCAGCGTCAGTAAGAACAGTTTCCTTCTGTCCGTCTGCTGACTGGACTGAACTCTCTCCAGGAGTCTGTCTGACAGGACGACCGCTGCCCTGATGTCTCTTACTGGGATTCAGTGGGACACTTTACACATCACAAGCAGTCTAATAATGAACTAAGACATATGATAATAAACATTTAAAAACACCACAAAGACTTGAGTACGACACATATAGCCTCTATTCAAGTGAGAAATGGGGAAAAATCCAGTTTTCACACTAAAGTTTCAACTTTTTAAATCAAGTTATCTAATCTATGAAGACTAATACAAACTTTAATCCTCCTAATTATCAACAGCAGCAGCAGTTTGTGTATCTGGAGTTTCCTAAATGTCTTTTGTCTGAGAATTCATCAGGATTCATGTGATGTGAAAAACAACATGTTGGTGTTTGCAGAGTTCAGTCCAACAGACAGAGAGCAGAGTCTCCAGCATCCAGCTGTCTGTCCATGAAGAGTGACTGGTCCAATGATCCTCCTCCAGACTTCAGTAAAGAAGCTGGACCCTCAGACACAAAGTGAGAGACTGTTTTTACTGTAAACTGACCTGATGAAGATGATGCACTGAGGATGAAGACAGCATGCTAATAGATTCATATTCATGATGCAGAACTATCAGTGCAGATTTTGTTTCAAACTAAGATGGAGTTTATTTAATTTCTTTAGCAAAACACCTGAGAGCCTCCATTTCAGAATTTAAACTTCCAGAAAATATTCAGATATTTTTGCCCTCATGTTGACGTCTCTGTAAAGATTTGCTGCTCAAAATCAGAGAGAATTTGCTTCAAATGTGTGATTCATTTTCTCATATTTGTCTTTAAAATGTTTGTTGGTTCAACTCTTTAACTCTTGGAACATTTCTCTTTTTTAGAAAGTTTGAATAGCATTTATTTTTCATCTGATAGCTGACAGTGGAGAGTGACAGGAAACATGAAGGGAATGACAAACAGAGAGAGAAAGTGTCTGGATCTGAACCTGTCTCACCATGTTACACGTTATATGTCCAACACTGCTGCTCTACCACAATTATTTAGAGCATTTCTAAGCTCAGTTTAAACCAAACCAACCCAAGCTGAGCTGCCAGAGTGACTGTAAAACAGTGAAGGACATCATCAGCTCTCTTTGGGATTTTATTGTGAAGGAGCAGCAGGAAGTGTTGAGTTTGTATTACTAACAAACTGCAGGCAGATCACTGAATGTTTCATGAGACACACAGACAGCAAAGACAGTTCATTAGTTTGTATGAAAGCAGGAGAGTTGAAATAAAAGGAACAATCATTTTCATTACAGTCTGAACGCTGAATTCAAACAGAAAAGTAACGACACTTTGACTTTTCTCTGCGAGCATCTGAGCTCCTGCACAGTGTCGATTAAATCTGGATTTTTTCCAACAATTACCAACAAATCGTGTTAGTTATAAAGAAATGTCTTCACAGAGAGAGGAAGAGGAGTCCCGTTCCTGTGGAGGAGCAGCTGTCCTGCTGTGCTTTGTGTCAGGACGTCCTGAAGGATCCAGTCTCTACCAGCTGTGGACACTGGTTCTGCAGACAGTGCATCAGCTCATACTGGGACCAGTCTGCTTCATCAGGACCCTCCTCCTGTCCCCAGTGTGGACAAAGATCCAGAACAAGAGCTGGACTGCAGACAGCCAATCAGAGCAGCTCTGTCCAAAGTAAGACTGAACATCTGTCTGCTGTCATCATGTCTGAAAACTTCCTGTTTCATCACAGGGACGTTTGTTGTGTCGTGCAGGAAACTTTAATATTTTTTATGAAAATCAAAGATTCCAAAACATTTTGATTTCTCTGGATTCTCGCTCTCAGTTCAGTCAGAATATTTTTCTTCTCTTTCAGCAGATGTTGCTCTGCAGGAGGTTTTAGACGAACATAAGATCAGTCTGAGGAGGAGATGTGAACGTGTGACGGAAGGAAGTGATGAAACAGGAAGTGGAACCCTCCTGAACAGGATCTACACTGAGCTCTACATCACAGAGGGACAGAGTGAAGAGGTTAATACCCAACATGAGGTGAGGCAGCTTGAGACAGCTTCCAAGAAGGAGAAGAGCCTCCATGACGCTCCAATCAAGTGCAGCGACATCTTTAAAGCCTCACCTGAACAAAATGATGATCTGAATCAAAATTCATTTATTTTAAAAGCACAGAGAGGAAAATCATTGTCCAGTGTTTTTAAGGGTTTATTCAAAAAACAAAAAAACAAGGAGAGCGAGAGAGGCATCCGAGTGGTTCTGACCAACGGCGTCGCTGGTGTTGGGAAAACCTTCTCAGTGCAGAAGTTCACTCTGGACTGGGCAGAGGGCTCAGAAAACCAAGATGTCCATCTGCTGATTCCGCTTTCGTTCAGGGAGCTGAACTTGGTCCGAGATGAGCAGTACAATCTTCTCAGGCTGCTCCATGTTTTCCATCCAACATTACAGAAGGTCACAGCAGAGACGCTCGCTGTCTGTAAACTTT
>JAQFJB010002685.1:0-15041 GCA_029874875.1 Naso minor
CCCCCACACACACACACACACACACATACATATACACACACAAGCTCATGAACACATGTACAGCCAGACGTTTGCACATAAACACACAACATGCAGATATTCAAGTATAAGAACTGCAGATAGACACACACACACATAATGTCAGGATGCTCCCAGGGAGGCTCATAAACCTTAGAGGACCCACTGTGGGAATTTTCCTGTGTGTGTGTGTGTGTGTGTGTGTGTGTGTGTTTACAGATGAGTCTGTCAAACAGTCCTACCCTACATGGAATGATGATGTGCGCAGACGTCCGTGGCATCACAGAACTTTGTAACATTTCAGAGTTCAGATAAAATCTGGAAACTTTGTGTTCGTGTTCGTCTGCCAGCAGTGCGACGTTTCTTCCTCTCACCCATAAGGCAAAAACAGCCGCAAAGAAACCACAAATGAAGAGGAAGTCGAGCCTGAAGCGTTGGAAAACAGCTGATAATGTGCCACATACGTTCATCATTAAAAGTCTAAACAACATGCAGGATCCAGTGTGTCACAACATGCTGTGAGACGTACGCAGGGTTCATTCTGCCGCGGGTTCAGTTCCACAGCAGCGGCAGTTTCACAGACTTTCTCCTCTTTTCCATCAGATCTGTGATCAAACTGATTTTTACAGGAAATCTTGCCATCGTGTGTACTGTGTACACCACTGGCTCCCACGCTGGGGGTCCTGACCCCACAAAAAGTCAACAAAGCCTCACATGAGGCTTTCAAAATTTAAAGATTGTATGAAAACTTTTTAAAACTCAAATATACAGTGGGCCTCTACCTCTGTGTTACTTGTGAAGAAAACGAAATGACAGTTATCTTAAAAATTTAGACTATGATTGAAGATAAACACCGAAAAACAATTTGACAGGTTGAGTTAAGACCTGGGCCCGACTTCAGAGAGCAGTCTCAACAAACTCTGAGCCTGATCCCGATCTCTGAGTTGACTGAGCTGGAAACTCTGAGTTTTCTGTTTCAGATCAGCTGATCAGAATCCACTCAATCCACTCTGAGCAGGTTCACAGTGAGCACAAAAAAACATCATCAGTGGAGTGCAGATAAACAAAGTGTAAAGCAGAGCCACTTGTTTCACCCTAACTGTAAAGAAGACTTTAATTAGAGTATATGTGGAATATGAACATGCCTTCAAAAAAAAAAACAAAACAGCTAAACAGCTGGATGTGGCACAGAAAAACATTGCGGAGCACATTAACGCACAGATGTCCATCAGGAGACAGTAGTGTGGAGGATCAGCCACTGTGCTCATAATTGGGCAACGGGAGTTTGAGACTGCTCCACTGTACGACTGTAAGAGTCAAAGCTGAATTTTGTTGATCGAATTTTTCCAAAATGATTAAATGCTTTTATTTGCACATTTCAGAAGAAAAACCAGTTAAATGATGGTCTAAATGTGAAAGTTCAATAAATGTCTTCAAATAGTCAGCAGAACAAAAAGCTAATTATGTGGTGACTAATAAACAGAAAACACAGAAACATTTTTATATGAACAGTTGTTCATACAGCTGAATATAATTTGCTGTTCAGCTGTAATTCGATGGGACCCGATCGTACTTTGCAGCAGCTCATTTTTTCATCATTTTCTTTACAACATCTCTGATGTTAGAACGGTGAAGTCAAAGAACAATGCATAAACTTTACCCTGATGATAACACAAATCCACGATGTGTGGATTTAGTGTAAGGGGGTGGAGAAGATTGCTAAGATAAGTGACTGTGAGGTGAAACAGTATTTTTCATATAGCTCCTCCTCCACAAACGATAAGACATCCAAACGGCGTCTGATCACCGTCTCCTGACGCAGCAGCCTCTGAACGATTTGTTCATCGACGTCCACGACCTCATTCACAAAAGGACACGCCGTGTCTCTGCTTCCTGCTACACGCTCAGCAGGTGATTAACCTCAGGCTGAGACGAAGCAAACCTGCCAGCCAGCAGGAGCACGTTGCCGTAGTAACTGAGTCAGGGTTTCCTGATCCAGCTTTGTGAAACAGAAAACTCTGAGTTTCCCTCATCTCAGACTTAACATAGTCTGAATTTTCACTAATCCTGCTTTCTGCAATAGAGCCCAGAACACAAGACAAATCCACAGAGACTTAAAACAATGCAAGAGCCAAGCCTCAGGTAAAAGGAAACGCTTTTTGTTGTTGTTGTTGTTGTTGTTGTGAGGTGATTTGACTGAAGTGGCTTTGTGTTTGATTTCTGGTTAGCAGTGGGAATATAAAATGAGTTGTTTGATGGATCATCTCTACGGAAGCTGAGAGCGCCAATGGTCGCTACTACATTTTTTCACTGTTATCTCGAGATCACAAAAAAAAAATAAAAAATTCATTATCGTGGGAAAACGGCTCATTTTCCCATGATAACTGGATAATTTATGAGGTGAGCTTTCATCATATGATCTATGTGTGTGGTTCATGGTAACACAGATTTCGTCATGATTGCCGCCAGCAGCATCACTGAAGCACGATCGTCTGTGAAGCTTCAGCCTGGCTCGTCTTCTCCTTAAATGACGAGTTCTGATCTGAACGTTTTCTCTCACAGAAAGACACAGTGCAGGTTCTGCCTGTGTTAGACTTTGACTGAAGTCCAGTCTGATGTGTTGATCAATAGATTCTCTGTTATGTGACATATTCAGCTAGTCTGCTCACAGGTGTCAGGAGCATCTACATGCTGCAGCTGGTGGAACTCCAGATCTCTGATAAAAATGACTAGAGAAGACGAAACAACAGGCTTTTTTATCCCGTTATCATGAGAAAACAAACCGTTACCCTGTGATAAAGAAATGATTTTTTTCATGATCTCGTGATAACAATGAAAAATGACAGTAATGACCACGGCTGCTGTCGGCTTCCATACAGAAATACACTGAAGACCTTCTTCAGATCCCTTCAAAGTTTTCACAGCTTACTTTTTTTTTTTTCCCCAAAATGCAAATAGTCAGTGGAACGCATGTAAAGCAGTTATGGCCATTTCAAGCAAAAGTGCTCTTCAATAGTCACTCGACATTATTTGACAGTTATTTGAAAATCGCTGCACATGCTCCCAACACACACACACACACACACACATGCACACACACAAAAACCAACACACAGGTGTGACGCTGTTCCACTGTTTCTCTTAACCTCTTAAACTCTTCTCTCATCCGTCTGATGACAAAATCATATCAGTCAACAGCCACTGATGCAAAGTGTAAACACTAACATCTCCAACCGATTTATCCTCAGTGTTTAATAATGTCAGAGTGGTTTAAAAATATGCTGCTTTGTTTCACTCAGTTTTTGAAGTGCGTGAATCCACTGAAAACGTTCCCTCAGCAGTCTGAGTTGAAACATCACGTCTGAGACAAAGCTGCTGTTATTTGTGTTGTTTTTTTAAAAATTTGTTGTTATTTGTGACCAAATGTTGACAAACAGCAGAATGTGATTTATTCTGGTTGCTAACTCTGACTCTGTTTATGGTGGAAGCTCACATGAAGTGTGTGACGGTGGTTCAGAAGGCATGTTGGTCGACCTCACGGAAACTTTGAGCATCAAGAGTCACATTCAAAACGATTCAGTTCATGAGCTGCTAAAACCTTTCAGGACAACTTTTCAAATTCCAACATGAACATTTTACAAACAGACTGTTGGTAAACCTGCTTGTGTTGGCCACAAAAATAATTTGTCTATAATACAAAAGATGACTTTTCTGCTCTGCAGGTTTTGCTCGACAGAAAAATGTTCGTTATGAAGCTCCTGCAGATTCTCATGAGAGGAAAACTGCTACTTCTAACGGACATTCAGATACGAATGGAGAAGTTTCTGCAATGACTGCACTTGATCCACCTGCTGAATTAAGTGACATCTGTTGAAAAGAGGTTCGTGTGTGTGTGTGTGTGTGTGTGTGTGTGTGTGTGTGTGTGTGCTCTGTGCAATCCAAGTATGTGGTTTGATCAGCTTTATTGATCATGCTGTTGTAAAACTAAAAAAACAACATGGAACCAATAATGATTAGTTTACAAGAACTTTTATTTTGCAAGTCATTTAATTTTTTTCCAACTTTCCTTCATAACTTTTTTCTTTGCCAATAAAAACATGAAAAGGTTTCAAATTTAATTTCGCAGTAGTCTTTTGACATAAACTTAATTTATTGTAACCGACAGAAAGAGAAAGTTTATCAAAAATTGTTGTTTTACAGACTAAAGGATGAAAACTGACTGACTTGACCTTTTTGTTTGTTTGTTTGTTTGCTTCTCCTCACAGTTGTTGATGCCTCTTCTTGTTCATTTTGCAGGTGAAACGCATCTTAAACCAGCAACAACACCACCGATCTCCTGCAGGGACAGAAAGAGTCTTTTCTTCTGTGAATACCTTAAATTGTGTCTTTTTTAAATGTTTTGATCTCCTATATTTGGAGTTAATGTAAAAATTGATGGACAGAAGAAAGTATTTAAATGACTGTTACTTGTTGTTTGTGTGAGTGTGTGTGGGAAGGAATCATATTAGAAAATATCATATCAAATATTGTGATCATTTTTCAGTTAGGGAGCACATAATGTACCGTGTCTACAATTGAACAGAAAGTCCAGTTTGCTTGTAGTTTGTAGCACAGTTTGCCTTCCAGGTTCTGGCTCGGTTGGAAGGCGAAGAATGGACAGGACGAGTTCGATGCGGCTGGTTAAAATTTGACAAAGTTTTAGAAAAATCTGACAACCATCTTCTTGGTGGCTGATAGCAGAGGACAGCTGAACCATGTCCAGAAAAGTCCCTCTCCCCTGGCGGGGGAGGAGGGACAGTCGTGCTTCATGATCAGTGTTTTTTATAACCTGTGAATCCTCCATAATTTGTTGTCTGATATTTTATGTCTGAATTGTTTTCTATGCCGTTTTTAAAGCTCTTTTGTAAATATTTTGTGCAGCCCACTTAAAGTTCATCACTTCTTGTCATTTTGTGAGTAGCTTAAATTAAATGACTGAAGCTGTCATTCAGCTCTAGAACTGTGGTAGAATGATACATAAATTAACCCAAGTATCCACTACAATTTTTAAAATATCAGTGGTTAATTTACAAATTTATCGACCTCCCATTGAATCAGAATGGAGGATTTAGTGGCCATGGAAAAAAATGAAACTCTTGCATTTAGTCAAACTAAGTGCTGTGTGATAACTGGTCACTGCAGGTCAGACTCTGACAAACCTATGATGTGTAAATAAAATACAGTACAAGGCATTGTTGTACTAAAGTACACGATGATAAAATCAACTTCACCAGCTAAAGCATGACAACATTACTTTACGTCAATCTAACACTGATAATGTTGCTTTTTATCTTATCTGTTTATATGTAGATATTTTTGCATTTTTTCTTTCTATCTACTTTTTTTAAATTATGTACATACATATGTATATTTTTATAAATATTTTGCCATGACCATTGCATCTGATCTGATCTCTTCTTTTTTAAACTTAAACAGATTATTTCCTATGTAAGAGAGCCCCTGAACCTGTTTCCATTTTAGGATGCTGCTGTGTGTGTCTTTGTTGCTCGTTTTATTTTTTCTTTTATTACAGTTGTATGTGCAGCCCTCTCATGACTACTTGTTTATCAAGGTGATTATCTTTACCTGACCACCAGCTGTTTCTTGTATTTGACTAATTTTCAACCAATGTTGTATGTCCTGCGTTCCAACACCCATACTACCTTAGTATGTCAGAAAAAGATTTAGTATGTCCCAGTGCGTAGTTTGTTAAATGCAGTATGCCAGAAGTACCAGGATGTTCTACTTCATTCGGTTGGATTTTGCAGTATGCAAACAAGTATGCGTCTCTGGCCATTCTGACCCACAATCCTCTGCGCAGTGGAAAAAATGTCATGTACGTCACGTTGTGTTGCTCAGGCATAAACAAAGCTGAGACAGATGATTGATGGGATGACAGATGACAGCACATTTAAGTGCCAGTACTGTGTAAGTTTTGTGACTCCTTCGTACAATTAATACGTCGATATACCATCGCTGCACAAAGCCAAGTGAATGAATGAGTGCAAATGGTGAGTTACATTTGAACCAATTTGACCTCAGAATGGCTGAGAAAACATTCTTGCTCAACTTGTCCAAATTTTTGCACTAAGGCTGCGACTGCAAGTAGTATGTCCCAATTGTATGTATACCACATGCAACAGTATGTACTTTGTAAGGGCAGCTGCAGTACATACTACGAGTACAAAGCAGAAGTATGTGATATGGAACACAACCTCCATATCTGATGTTAATCTTTTCTCTTTGCCCTGATGAAGGCTGAAACATGTCGGCTCTTTAGGTTCCACAATGCAGTAGCTGTGATATCATAGGAGCTAAATACAAAATTCAGTCTAATTAGATTTCAGGAAAAACATATTATGGTATGTAGAGAACTGGCGGCGTAGTGATGTCTAGAACAGAGTGACATCACACGCCTTCTCTGTGTTGTTCTCGAGCTTCTCAGTTTCTGTGTTTTGGTAGCCGTGACAGCCATGTGTTCACAAACCCCCTCCCTTCAGAACCGTTGGCCCCCACCCTCTTTATACAACGCCACAGAGAGTGAGGAGCAGCGGGCATATTTTTATATTTAATGCAGGCCAAGTTAACGTCACAGACAGACGAGTGGGAAGGCTAACATCACAAGCTGTTCAATAATTAGTTTAGTTTACTTATTTATCTCGAACAACACTCAACAATATTCCACAATGATAATACAATATTAATAACAAAATAAAAACAACAAAAAAGGATAGAACAAATAATAATAATAGTAGTAACAATAATAAGAAGAAATAAGCCATCATCATCAAAGCAAACATGGCGTCGGCATTGAGCAGAGCTGCTGAGAACAGGGTGGGGCGGGTAAAGGCGAGCTGTGGCTGACATGCAGGTTTGTTTTGGTGTAAAGCTGATACTCAAGTGCGACCACTAGTGGTGAATCAGTTTTGTATATGTCTCCTTTCAAGCTTTGTATACATAAGAGGAGTGTCTTGATAGATGGAGGAAATGGACTGAATACTGCAGCCTGGTGATGACTGTGTAACTGTAGTTTGTGAGGCTTTCATATATTGATGTTTATAGTGTCACTTTTATTTCCATTTCCCTCTCCTGCCCTCAGGGAGGAGATTTGACTTCAAGTCTTGAATAGTAGTGTATGTATGTATATGATTTATGTGATTAGTGTCCTGCAAGTTGCAGAGGCATCGGCCAGTGGCTTGTACAGATCCAGTAGGGCAATGCTCTTCCCCTACTTCCTGCTGTTTGTCCAAAAAACAAACAAACAAACAAACAAACAAAAAAGAACATGTATTTGGATAAGGAGGCTGTGTTGTGCCTGGAAGCAGATCCTGCTCCAGTATGAAACCTTCACGAATGTAACTTGGAACATAAAACATCAATTGCACATACACTGAGAACTGAAAAGCTCAACTTTTAAAAATATTTACACATTAGATTCTGGATATTTAATGAGAGAAAACAACTGAACTTTTTTTTTCTGGAAAAACACCTCAGACAAATCATTTTTTAAAGCAGAGTATTTTCACCTTTCATCAAATGTCTCACTGGAGGGGATCTTTAAACAGTCGACAGCTTTCCCCCTTCCTTACTGTGTGTGCTACTTCTTTTTCCAGGTGTATTTCTAATCACTCCTTGCAGCAGTGAATAGCTGTTTGTCTTTCAAAATGCTGAAGTAAAACTCGGAACAGGAGTGCTCAAAGTTGAGAGTGATCAGGAACTCACTCCTTATCATGTTCCTGCTGTCACTCCATTTGTCGGCCATTCTGGAAAAGATCCTCAGTGGACGCTGGAATGCTCAGGATGGGGCCAATCATGGACAGGTCAGCCACCTGAGAGATTTCCCCCCACCTGGCAGCCACACCTTTGGACTTCATCTCCTCTGAGCCCCTTCAGAATGGTATTTACTGTGGTGCATTCATCATATAATTCATCCATGTGGACTTTATGGATGAGGTTGTACTTTACAGTCACACTCTTAAAATCACTGAGAGTAAGTGTGCCATGTAGCAGGGAGAACTGTCCGATGTTCTCTGAAAAGTCAAACCACTCCTAAACGTATGAGATTGCCGTGTTGAGAATGTACTGAACTCTGTCTTTGCCTTGTTTGCATCCTGTGCACTGAATCGCTGCAGCTTCACTTTCGTTACGTAGCCATAACACTGGTCATCGCGTTTGTGCGTGAGTTTTTCCTTGGAAGTTATCCATGATGGAATAAAGCTCAACACAAGTGGCTGAATCACCTTTCAGCTTTTTTACAGCTTCCTCAAAGGGGGAGAGGAGGTTACTCCAAAATAGGAGCTAAACCTCCCCAACATCACCATCTTCCTCAGTTGCATCTTCAGTAAGCTTTAACAAAGATCTGGGGCCGTATCCATAAAGATTCCTAGTACAAAGAGTTGCTCCTAATGACGGAATTCTGAGAATCATGATGTTTTCTAAGAATTTCCCCTTAAAGTTAAGACTAGATCCTAGTAAAGATACAACATAAATAGAAAATAGATATTACATTACTTGGAGCCAATATGGAACTTCTTAAAGTATGGTTCTTTTTATTTTTGATGTCTTTGATTGTGGCAGCATATTGGTGCAGTTCCAGAAGAAAATGATCAAATTTAGATTTGGAGTCAATTTTTTCTTAAGTATGTGGAACTTTCCCATCATCAGAATCAGTTGTACAAAAAAAACCCTGTGTCTTTGTCCTTCAGGTTGTCTTCAAAATAAAACAAAATGTTTTTTTTCCTGGAAATTCATCACTTGTCCAGTCGATCTCCTTAGATAATGTTGAACATCAGTCCAGAATATTTGAGAGAATCCACACTGACAAAACAGATGTTGAATTGTTTCATCCTCTCATCAACAAAAATCACACGTATTCAATATGAGTTTTAAATCTTCCTGTGGCGAATATGGACCTCACAAAAGGTTCTTTTGAATAAAGTGGAAGATATGGATCTGTTCCAGTCAGAGAATCACGAGGACACAGATGTACCATATGGGCTCTTTAATGACGTCCAGGCAACATAGGCCAGTTAATAGATGGTGTATGTGTGGTCCGGAAATAAACGAATAAACGTATTCAGTTTGCTGTTTTACATTTAGAAAAATGCTAATTACTAAATACAATAATAATCACATTTTAGATGAGGGTTAACATTGATAAACAATATGCAGGTCAAAATACCACTAACAAAGGTAGCTTTCATATTAAATTAACAGTGTTCATTTCAGAGGGAAATTTACGCGGATTTATCATTTAGGCCTACCTCAATTAACATAATGTCTAGCATCCCGGTTGGGCTCAAACAATGCACTATAAACAGTGAATGTGCATCATACAATGATAAATTATCAAGCAAGTGCAGCCAACAGGCGAGAGTGAAAAGACACAGAAAGCAACAGGCTATTTAGCTGTAGTTATTAGCCTGACAAGCATTACTCAGCCTTTTACAACATGCTGCATACAATTCTCTCAAACTTACAAAACTATTAACAAGTGGGCTGTTACTCACTTCAATCCGTTACCCACAATACCACTGGAAAGGGAGGGAAAGGGGGTGACAGTGAGTCCACACACACTCCTGTCGCAGCTGCCAGCTCAGAGAAAACACTCTGCTCACTCTACCAGCTTAACGAGCTCGGCTCAACGAACTCCGCAAGCATCCGTTCACTGCAGCCACGGCAACTGGAGAGGGACATGAAGGTGTCTCAGTGAGACTTTCTCACACTTCCATTTCTTTTTTTTTTTTTTGGATAAACTTAATGCAGAATTTTAAATAACACTTCCTTTACTTTGTTAGCAAGACAAAACTTCTCACCAACCAGCCAAGCTTTATGCCAGCTCATTTCTCCTAAAGTGAATTCCAGAAAACTGTCGAGGGCAGAATTATACCTCATAAGCAGTTTCTAACATATTTATTTGAGCATCTTGTCTTTGTAATATCTACTTCTCCAATGGAAATACCATTATTACATAAATCCATACTAGAAGCTTTAGTTTCTGTCCTTTTAGGAAGCTGCAACCCTCGGTTGTGCATCAGAATCAATTGTGTACTCTTTGGGTGAAACTGGCAACTGAAATTTAGAGAGAAATTCTTCATATTAAAGTAACAGCTAGTTGTTTAATGTACATAATACCTTGGTTAACCCCTTTTTGGTAAAATAATGACTTATTTTTATGGAGAATATTCTCGTTGTTCCATATGCAAAAGTTAGTTGGTGAGTCGTAAAACAGTTTCCAGGCAAGTAGAGGTTGTTTATGAAAGTCTGATGGTTTAACAGGTAGCTTTTCAATTTTGTAATTACACCTTAGCAAGAATTTGATTCCATCCACAACATTAAATACATGCTTAGGAAAAGCCTTCCAGATGTTGTCATCTTCATCAATTAAATTAGATAGCCAGTTCACTTTGAAAGAATTGTTTAAGGTTTCAAAACTTGCACTTCTGTGCCTCCTTTACTTCTGGGATTACATAGAATTTCTTTCTTAATGACATTTATTTGTCCAGATGAAGTTATATTAAACCTTATCTAATTTTTTGTAAACTACAGGGGGCATTTCTAATGACAAGGACACATAAACAGAACGAGATATACCTTCAGGTTTAGAGAGAAGAACTCTGCCATTCAGTGAGAGATCCCTGATCAACCACATATTAAATCATTAATTCTGAGTTTATCCAGAGAAGACAGTTCATAGTTTCTTTTTTCTAAATTAAAAAAATATTTAGTGCATTTTTCACCTTGCTCTAACCATCTTCTCCTACATCTGACAAAAGCACCTCTGGCCTTTTCCTCGTATATTTTGTCAAGTTCAACTTGCGCAACTGTCAGTTCTCTCAGTTCTTCTTATGACAAATAAATTTACTTTATCCGATAAAGTTATAATTTTTGTGATCATCTGATTCTCTCTCTTTGTTTTAGAGATTTTTTTGCTCACTAATAATGTCAAATTCCTAATTTCAAATTTCATTAACTCCCAGTATTTGCCAAAACTGTTTAACATCTTTGCTTGTTTCCAATATTTATCTTTGATTTTTTGTTTTTTTGGTTTTCTTTTTGAAATTCTTTATTTTGCAACAGAGCTTTGTTTAATTTCCAGTAATCTCTATTAAAGTTGTGTGTACTTGCCCCCATGTAGCCTCTAATTGTTACACCTTTGTGATCTGTCAGAACTGTCGGTTCTATTATAACTGAACCTCCGTTGTCTTCAGTATCTGATGAGATTAACCAGAAATCTATTAGAGATTGAAGAGAATTCTCTTTACAAATCCAGGTATACGTTCTTGGAGTGGAGTGCCTGTGTCTCCAGATATCTATTAAGTGTTTAATTGTTCATTATTGGAGGCATAGATGTTAACTAGAAAAGTTGCATTTCCTGGTGAAAATGCCGTGCTGAGAGCTGAAATGCATACTGAAAAAATGCAGAAATGCAAACAAAAAGTGTAAAAAGCAGAAAGAGCACAAACCCAGCATAAAACCTAGAAGCTGAATGGTTGAAAAACTTAAAAAGTTCAAAAGGGCATAAATGTCTTTAAAGAGCTGATGGGCAGCTAGCTAGCCGTTAGCGCACCCTGCTAGCCTGCCTGACAATATGACGGTGTTAGATATCTAACACCATCACACAAATTAGTCAACTTGAACTAATTTAGCAAGCTTTATGTTTAATCAAAATATCAAACAGTGTAGGCTAATAACATGACACCAATAATTTTAATACTGTTTTATCTACTTACCAACAACTCCACCACTGCTCCCTGGCTTGCTGGCGACCATAACTTGCTTGTCAGAAAGACGTCGTTGGTGTAGACACTTGTCACTCAAACATGTCTGACCAATGGGGAAGCACCCACCCAGTGCGGGATGTTTGTGTCAAAATAATTCAATCAAAAAAAAAAAGACTTCAAAACTTTTTTCACTTCATTCAAAGAGGAAAATCACTTCAAATCGAAAAAAATATTTTCAATAAAAAACAACAGCACTTCAAATGATTTTTTGGGGGGAGGTTCAATTTCATTTTTGCATTTGAACAGTTTTTTCTTTGATTGAAAATATTTTTTTGATTGAAGCAACTTTTTTGGGATTGAATAATAAAGACACAAATGTCCTACCCATAATATGGCCCAAACACAAAAAAGATTACTCAATCAAAAAAAAAGATTTTCAATTAAAAAAAAAACATAACTTCAATCAAAGAAAACATTTTCAATCCAAAAAAGTGTTCAATGCAATTTTTTGAGTCTCAAATATTTTTTTGCCTTCAAAAACTTTTTTCTATGATTGAAAAAGTTTTTTTTGATTGAATAATAAAGACACAAATGTCCTACCAATAATATGGCCCAAACACAAAACAACATTACTTCAGTCAAAAAAGTTGCTTCAAATAAAGAAACCTACACTTTAACAAGAAAACATTTTCAATCAAAGAAAAACAATGTTCAAATGCATTTTTCTCAACTATATTTTTGCATTCAAACACCTTTTTTCTTTGATCGAAAAGGGTTTTTTTGGTTGAAGTGAAGGGTTTTTTTATTGAAAATATATTTTTTGATTGAAGCAACCTTTTTTTTGATTGAATAATAAAGACACAAATCTACCTCCATATATGTACAGACTACAGTACGGTTGTTGAGACAGTAAAACGTCAATGTAGTGACAAAAGTCACTGAGAGGCTAAGTAAGGGAGCATTGCACTGCTGACTCGCTTATAGGCAACAAGGATATTTTCTGCATTTGCGACCAGGCATTTTATTATTCCAGCTTCAACGAACAGGCAGACAAGGCAAACAAGCGAGGTAAGATGTTTAGCTGCGGTGGTACATCAGAGCGGTCAACAAAAAATACACACTCCCTACTCACCCCCTCTCCAAACCGCCATCCAGGTGAACAGGTGAATATGTAACCTCTCATCCAATCTACCTACCAACCACACCTCCGTTCCACGTGACGTGCGCAACGTGCGTAACGTATGACGTATGTGATCAAAATAAGATGCACAGCACAAACATATGGCCCCAACAGTTAATGACGTCAGCAGAACGACACGATGTTTGGTTTTAGCGTGTGTTTTCTGGAGCTCCTCTTTCTGACTTGGACTGGACAAATCACTGGACATGGAGACGGTGAGAAAGCCGCTGCTCAGTTTACAGATTCTAACCGGAAACTGTAACGTGAATGTTCGTACTGCTGCAGGTAGCCGTTGTTAACTGGCGGGGGGTGACTGGTTTCGAGACAAAAAGAATTTGGAAGAATGATTAGACATGAATCATTGTTTAGAACATGAGAAACTGAGCCAGTGGCTGATCACAGCGGAGGATGTGTCCTGTGCTGTTAGCAGGTGCAGCCAATGCGAAACACCGAGCAGCTGAGTTTCTGTTTGTGTCGGGTTTTGGTCGGGTGATGGGTTGATGGTTGTTGGGTCTATTTTCTGAGCAGTAAACCTAAACTTTAAGAAATTACAATGGTCGTAGGGGAAAGTGGAAATCATTAAACTGGGGTAAATGTAGTGAATGTGCTTGTATTACTTGGTGAAACACTTTTATTTGTATTTGTTCAGAAACAACAATGTCTCAGCGTAGATGAGGTGTTGTTGTATCCTGTTTGTTTGGAACACAAGACACTTCACCTTACAAAAGAAAAGACATGAGAAAAAGAGATAAAGTGTACTGTATTATCACCTTTATGTGTGGAAAATGCATCTAACAAAGCTTACAGTTAGTACTATTAGTCCAGTCATTTTTGCAAAAAGGTTAAACAAATTGTAACAGAAGCAAACTCAACTGATTTTGTATCCTCAACATGTCCTGAGTGAGGGAAAAAAAGCCCCGAAGATTCCCAGTAGGGGAAAGTTTCGAAAAAGACCCAAAATTTAGCCCATTCGTACGCCTATTAATTATTTCTCTCACGTGAATAGGGTAAAATTCTTAACCTTTAGATATCACCATGAAAATTACTGAGCTGATTACTTACATTAAGACAAACAAAAAATGTATTGCAGGTTTTTTTTTAATTCTTTGTTAACATGGGAAAATAGTGCATAATCTAATTACGTATGGCTAATTTGAATTCATACACCACCAGAGCTAAACATTGAGTATAGCAGGTAAAAATGTCTTGTTCAATACTGTACTGTTACTGTATATGTACTGTATTACAGTAAAAACCTTAATATTAAGGTCTGAATGGAACCCATTTAGGCTACCCATTAGCATAGAGACAGGAAGGAAGAAGGAACTTTAAACCAGTCTTTATTAATTATTAATGCAGAGATGGGGTTTGGGGCTGGGTCCGTGTTTCTGGGAGATAAGTCTGAGGGAAGAACAGGAGACAAGGGTTAGGAGAATGCAAGACAAAAGGAAGGTAAAATAAAAAGTGGCTGGATCAAACATACACAATGCACAACTACAGGTTCTCATCTTCGTCCTTGTCACAGGTCATCTGCATTGAGTTTGTGCAGCTCACTCTCCTGCAGTGTCCACAGGCCGGGGTGCACTCTATATTGTTTTTTTTAAAACTGCATCTGATGGTGCTGCAGTCAGACTGGCAGTTGCACCTTATGTCCTTCATGAGCTTCTCAGGAGCAGGAGGTAGTGTTGTCTTAATTGGCACAAATCCCTCACCACTCCTGTGCCATCCCCACTCCACAGGACAAAGTCCATCTGTAAGATAAAATACACTTTATCATTTATCATCATTTATTGATGTGCACAGCAGGAATGAAGTACACAAGATGAGAAATGACACGTTAAACAGAACTATAGCAGAAATCAGAGTTTCAATGAATTTGAAATGTACCAGATGTAGATCCCTTCCATTCTACCACCCTACTCTGCTCCTCTGCTCAGTCAGTCAGTCAGTCATCTTCCATGTTCTCCTCTCTGCTCCTCTGTTCAATCAGTCAGCCAGTCATCTTCCATGTTCTCCTCTCTGCTCCTCTGTTCAGTCAGTCAGCCAGTCATCTTCCATGTTCTCCTCTCTGCTCCTCTGTT
>JAQFJB010003003.1:0-15024 GCA_029874875.1 Naso minor
GTACTTCCTGGGCTGAGGTAGCTAGCCTAGCATCTCCAATTGAAAGTAGTTCTATTATATTACCAGTATTACCAGTTCTATTACATTACCTCCATGATTTAACCAGCTCCTGCTGTTTTATTATCATCAACTGACCAAAACCCAAAGTATTTCTAAGCGGTGCTTTTCAGATTCTTCGGGGTGTAAACCGGTTATTTTCTGAAGGAGAGCTTTCTTGTGAAGTCGAAATATTCGCCATCATTACCACATAGAATATCAACAAGGTGGTGTGATGCCTGCTCCTGGCTGGCTGTCAAACTGGCATGCACTGCGCACGCCCGGCACAGAGATGTATCAGTTACAAGACAGTGAGCCGTCTTTGCAGTATAGCACGTTGGTAGCCACCCGCTATACACTGCACACGCACACTGACAGTGGGTTAAATATCTTGATGTGACTTTTAAAAAAAAAATTTGATAATTAATTTCCATGTTTGGTGGTTCGTTTTATTAATAAAAAAATCGATACGTATTCCAATAATGAATATTCATGACAGTCCTAGTAATCATAGTAACATAATCTCCTCTTAATCAAAAAAAGTTGTAATTATTAGTAGTTTTTCATAGCATCACAATGCTGCAGCTATAGTCCTTAGGAAGTAACCTTTAATAGTAACAGGACACTGAAGGAAACTTTGGTCCACAAAACTTTTGCAAGAAATCAAGACAACATTGGATGTCTTTAATTCACTCTCCAAAGTCAGCACATGGAGCCCAAAATGGAGGCAGGATAAAAGAACAGTTACTGTAATCCAGTGACTCCCTGTCTGAGTGCGCAGCTGCCTGAGGTCTGCAGCGACTTTAGGACAAGTCAGGGCCACATACACTCTCCTTCAATCGATTACCATTCTGTGGCCATAAATAATTAATCCTACATATCTTCTGCGTTCTCAGAGCAAATTAGAGCCATAGAATTCCGACAGTTCTGAATTCCATGAGAGCTCCATTAAAATTACACTAGACAGCACGATGCAAACCCTGAGTCATCCACCGTTCACGAATCAAACAAGAATTATGCGAGCGCACGCTGGAGTATTTTGACATAACTTGCATCAATTAGCCAGAATAATTACCATCCAGAACCATGTTGTAGGTCCGCTCAAGATTAACAATAAATTGCTGAATGCATTTAGAAAACGCGGCGAAAACAAGGAGCAGTTTGGAAATACATGTAACATGATATGATGTGGTCAGCACTGCAGTCAGTTGGGATATGCGCCTTGCATCAGTTGTTTCAGACAGCTTCACCTCAGATGCGTCTCCCTGCTGATAATGTGCTTGGCTGCATTTATTGAACCGAATGCTCTCATGGGCAAGGGGTCCAATTACCAGTCATGGCTGTCTTAGAGCGGTATCGATTGACCATGAATATCCTCCCCACCCTTCCATCCACTCACGTCACTCGTCACATGCTGCTCGTTACTCTGAGCTCTCATTCTTGAAATGAAAACGAAGCGTGTCCTCGACCTTAACCTCGCCGTGCACCTAAGCCTGTGCTTCACATGGGGATACCACTTACATTTCATTTCCAAAAATGCCGCGTTTTAACTGTAAAGCACAATACATAGAAAAAAGTACATTCATTCTGTGTAAATGTTTCAAAACTGAATTCATGATATAGGCAGCAAGACAACCTTGAGATGAACAGTGAAATGTTCTCAGAATTAAACTCTCACAGAGTCAAACAACAATTCTAGTCCATTTGAGCCCACTCTTTGCAAGTGAAATCATATTGACTCTAAGAGAGTAGATTTAACTCTAAACATCTGACTATGAACGGCCTTATGACAGGAGAGGTAGAAAGGGATGTCAATAAATCACATATAAGATAGAAAATATAAATATGAAAGAAAGAAACTGAGAGGTAAAATGACAATGCACAGTGCAGTATTCGTTCCCTCCTGATTTTCTGTTTTTGCATATTTGTCACATGAAATATTTTCAAATCTTAACAAAAAATCTTACAGAAGACGAGAACAAAGGGAGACACAAAATACAGTGCTGTGAAAACGTATTTGCCCCCTTCCTGATTTCTGCTACTTGGGCGTATTTATCACACTTAAATGTTTCAGATCAGACTAATTTTAATTTAAGACAAAAATAACCTGAGTTAACACAAAATTCAGTTTTTAAATAATTACATTTATTGAGATAAAAATCTATCCAACCATACCTGGCCCAATGTAAAAAAATAATTGCCCCCTTAGTTACTTTATCAATCATTTAAACAAATTTAAGAGATAATTGGGTTCAATTTCACTAGGCATGATTACTCCCACCTCTACTGAAAAACATCATTTAAATACAACCTGTCTGGCTGAGTGAAGTGGGCAAAAATGAGCACATGTTGCCACAATCAAAGGAAACTCAAGAAGAGATGAGAAACATTTACATCAGTCTGGCAAGGGTGATAACACCATTTCTAAAGCTCTGGGGCTCCAGCAAGCCACAGTGAGAGACATTATTTGCAAATAGAGAAAACTTGAAACAGAAATGAACCTTCCAATGAGGGGTCGGCCAACCAAAATTCCTCTAACAGTGCATCGACAAGTCACCCAGCAGGTAACAAAAGAACTCAGACTTGCACCTAAAAACTGCAGGCCTGACTGGCCTCAGTTAAGCTCAGTGTTCATGATTCCACAATAAGAAAGAGACTGGGCAAATGGCATCCATTGGAGAGCCGCAAGGCAAAAGACACTGCAGACTAAAAATACAAAGGCTCATCTCACATTTGCCATAAACTTCTTTGAGACGCCCCAAGACTTTTGTTAAAATATTCAGCGGACTGATGCGTCAAAAGCATAACTTTTTTGAGGACAGAGATCTCATTCTGTCTGGTGTAAAGCCAACACAGCTATCCACAATAAGAGCATCATCACAACAGTCAAACATGACGCTGGTAGTGTTATGGTCTGGAGCTGCTTTCCTGCATCAGGACCTGGATGATTTGCCAAAAGTGATGGAACCATGAATTCTGCTCTCTACCAGAAAATCCTAAAACAGAATATCCAGCCCTCAGTTTGTGATCTAAAGCTCAAGCGCAGTTGAGCTATGCCGCAGGACAGTGATCAAAAGCACACAGGCAAGTCCACCTCCTTGACATGAGGCAGGCTCAGAACTCAAGTGCAGACAATCATCCCGTTCAGAGGTTTTATTAGGGATTGTAGTCAGAGAGTCCAGGTCAAACATGAGCAGTGATAATGCAGTACAAGAAGGCAAATCCAGAACTGTGATGAGTACACAGCCCAATAGCCAGAAACCAGGAGGGAGGTGTGCCAAAGTCAAAATTAATGACAGGTCAGAAACCGAAAAGCTACAACAGTAAATCAAACACGGGTAATCAGAACTGACGCGAGGAACAAGACAGAACGGAAAATCGAGAAGACAAACCAACCTGTAACCAAGGCAACAAGGAATGCTGGTATTGTAGACACAGGATAACTCGCCGATAAACATGCAAACAGAAGACTGGGGTTTATATGGGGGTTTTTACAAAGGGGTTTCTGCAGGGAGCAGAGGAGGCTAATTACAATGGGCTGCAGGTGAGCTGTGCTGGAAAGGTACAGGGAAGAGTGGCTGCAAATGGGAAACATTCAAACAATGAACAAAGGGCGATGCACGTGACGGAGTGAAAATCGAAAGCACATGGCAAGTGACAGATGAATGGGAATGCTAGAGGAGCACAACGAACGGCTAAACAATAGCCTAAAAAATAAACAATTAACAAGGAAAATCATAAATATATAAAATACACATAAAACATATCAAAACAGATTCAGGCTCTAACACAGAAAGGAGACAAAATGAAGGTTTTGGAGTGGTGTAGCTGTAGCCCTGACTTGAATCCAGCTGAGACACTGTGGCACGATGATAATGAGGCAGTTCATGCTGCTTTGTGGCTGAATTAAAACAAATCTGCGGAGAAGAGCGAGCCAAAATTTCTCTGAAGCGATGTAAAAGATTCACAAAGATTTTATTGTAATTGCTGCCACCAAGGGTTTAGGGGGGAAATTATAAGGGTGATATAAGGTTTTGAATATCAATTTAATAAAATAAATGATCGTTAAAAAACTGCATTTGGTGATTACTTACATTTTCTTTGTACTATACAAAGATATAAACAGAAATACAAATACGCCAGCATAGCAGCTATGTCAATGACTAATAATAGGTATAAAGTTGAACGTGGTCCCTAAAATGTATTAGATCGTATTATAATATTACTATTGCATCCCCCCCACCAAAAGAAATGATGATTCAAACAAGCCTGTATTATGAGTGAGAACAAGCTATATGTTTTAGAAGCCAATCTCCGAATGAATTTAAACTTTTTCATCTAAAAGCCATGTGTAGGGATGTGCTAAGTTCAGTGCCACAGCTTTGTGAAAAATTTTCCAATCATCACCAAAATCAAAGGCGATCCGCTTCATATCACCATTGACCCACAAAACAAAAATGAAAAGAATGCAACAAAAATTGTAGTCTGCAGAGTAAGAACGATAAATTGTGGACGGACAGACAGATGGACTGGGACAATTGCAATATATGCCCTGCTGGTGAAGTGGGCGGATAAAAATCAGTTTGATGTTCGGAAACATTTAAACATGACAAATAAGCAAAAGCAGAAGAAATCAAAAAGGGGGCAAATGCTTTTTCTCCGCACTGAACTGTTTTTATGTGATCATTTCTTTTATTGAAGGGAAAATGCTACCCAACAACAACATAACCCATGTGGAAAAAGTAATTTCCTCCAAAATATAAAGGAACCATTTCATGAAAATTGCGTCTTCCTTGTTTGTATACATAAACTTTTGTCCTCCCTCGGCCTAATATCTGCCAAAGGATGAAATAAGAAAAGGTCCCAGTGCTGTTGTGGAGCCTTTCCTAATAAATTATGCTTGAACAACCTGTTTCGATTCAGAACCCCTCTTGACATCAGGAGAGGATTCATACACCGAATTCACCTGTGGATGACAGAATGGAAGAGAGCGGAACTCTAATGTCCTTCAAAACAGTGGAAGACAGGAATGTGCAGTGGCTTAGATTAATTTTTAATCGAAACAATAAAAACTATAGCTAGCACTAGCTTATAGATTTGTGTGAACTAATTCACAAGGGAATAGTTTAAGAACAACGGCCAGTGCAAAGCCTGATTTCAGACTTAACTTTGCATAAAAGATGGATACAACCCCAGTCTGTGTAAACATCGCCACTTTGTAATAATATTTACGGTTCTTACACTTATGTAATGGTACGTTGTCACTTTGTTAGCACTTTGGAGGCACCCCGCGGTTTCCCTGTCGGCACAGCTGCAGTAGTTGCCTGCGGTGCTTCACAGTCTCATTCTGGCTAAAATAGGTAACAACTGCATTGCCGTGCTGCTTTCTTTGGTTTAGCCTGTCTTCACATCCCCCACTCATGCCAACCAATCACCAATTCAGCCATATCTGAGGTGTCACAATCGGCTCAATTAGGCCCTCCTACACCATCTTGATCCTGTTCGTGGACTAGATGACTCAAATCTAAGCTTCCTGTGCTTTGGATTATTGTCTTGTTCTCATTCATATCTGAGGAATTACCTCAATTCAGCCTCACTGGAGGATTTTTGAGCTTGAACTGCCCAGTGGCGGCTGGTGAACTGGCGATAGGGGAGACTCAAACCCATTCCTTGAAAATAATGATTGGTCATGACGTGTTCTCAACCATTCATTTAAATTACCATTACAAAACTATCAAACTATCAGGTGTGGTCAGTTTTCATTAATAACGCTCACCTGTCAACTCTCACGCATTCGGTGATCATTTCAAAAGATCAAAAGATCATTTGAAACGTCTTTATGCATTTCCATTGCATCCAATGATCTTATTTCATTCAAACTATTTAAACGATCATGAACACACGCATTTTTTCCAACCCCTGAGTAAAAAAACGCGCGAGAAGTCCGGAGTCATAATGCAGGTGAAACTGATCTTCATGCACAAAGACTTCAATTCTGAGAGACAATCTCTTACATACGCGTTGATTGAATAATTGCTGACTACAGCAGGAGAATGTAAATATGCCACTAAAATTCACGCAGAATGCATGAGAGTTGGCAGGTGTGCGTTATTAATGAAAACTGACCACACCTGTTAATGTTGAGAGTTTTGGAGCTTTTGTATTAGTGATTTAAATGAATGATTGAAAACAGGTCATGACCAATGATTATTTTCAAGGGATGGGTTTGAGCCTCCCCTATCGCCAGTTCACCAGCCGCCACTGGAACTGCCCATTTGAATTCCTGCCACAGAATCTAAAGGAGAACAAGGATCAGGATTTTCTGGTACAGAGCAGAATTCATGGTTCCATCAATTATGGCAAGCTGCCCAGTTCCTAAAGCAGCAAAGCAGCCCCAGACCATCACAGTACCACCACTGGTATGACTCCCTCATAACAGACCGCTGTGTTTGCTTTTCACAAGATGAACCCCAAGTCCTCCAGACAAAGGTGTTTTTAACTCACCAGTCTACAGACCTTTATAAAAAAAATTTTAAAAAGTTTAGGGGGTCATAAAGGTGTTTCACGCAAATGTGTGACGAGCCTTTTTGTTCTTCCTGGTTTGCAGTAATTTTGCCTCGTAACTCATCTCTGGGCACCAGTTCTGCCCAGCTTCCTCTGAAAGGTGGAAACGTGAACGCTGACCTAATCGGAGGTTAAAAGTACTGCAGTTCCTAAAATGTTCATCTGAGTTATTTTGTCATCCCTGGGATTAATTGTCAATGAGCTCTTTGATGAATTTTATTTAGTGAGCGGATCGTGGAAAGAATTCCCATTTTTCCAAATTTTTTTTCCCCCACATTCAGTGACAATGGCTCTCTCTGCAGATCCCACAGTCCCAGAGCCCTTTAATTGGCGTAGTAACCGTTTCCAGACTGTTATAGTTCAAGAATTAACTCTTCTCTGCTGGAATATTTATTACTGTGACCCAGAGTGAGACCAGCCCATTTCACATTGCTGGAAAGGTCATATTTAAGTGATGTTTAGATTTTACGGGGCTGGCAGTTTGTAGCCAGTACGCATCAACCCCATTACAATCACTGGTAAATTAGCTGAGCTGTGCAGCTAAGGGTGAGTTACTTTTTTATGCAGGGCCAGTTGGCGTTGAGTAACTTTTTCCCCTCAATACATAAAGTGTTTGTTTTAAAAAACCAATTTGTGCTCACTCAGGTTGTCTTTGTCTTATATTACACTTTAAGAGTTTTTCTGAAATATTCAACCATGACAAATATGTATAAATGGCAAAAATCAGATATTTTTCATGGCACTGTAAGTCTTTAATGATAATCAGTGAGGACTACTCAACTAAAATTAGAGGAGGCACAAATATTTGCCTAAACTAATGATTTTTCTTGACCTGTTTTTGAGCATTTTCCTTGATTAACATGTTTTCAAATTATTACACTGGTCTATCAACAGCTTTCTTCTTAATCCAGTGGTACACTACTAAATAGCAAAATGAAATTCAGAAAAAAATGTTTAATTTGCTAAGTACGCATTATAAGAAATAAACGATCTTACAAAAGTGGTCATGTCATATGACAGTTACAAAACAAGTTCATTAAAGTTTGGTTTTGTTGTGAGCTTTAGCTTACATAATGCTAATTTATGATTAAAAACAGGACACAGGTAGTGAAAAATTTCTGAGGATTTTTGTGCTCCCTCTATTTTCAGCTCTACAGCCACGACTGATGACAATGTAATGTAAATCATATGGACTCCAGGCATGACTTAGGCATGACTTAGACTGAGAGTCTGGAGGGGTATAAATTACGGGACAGTGAAGCACAACACTGTCCTGCTACAGTATAGTCCCTCCAAACCATCAGTCTCCACTATCCTTCAAACAGCATCGCACTTAACCCCAGGTGAGCTTTCAGACTCAGTCGTTACCCCGTCTCTAAGAGAATTCTGTTGATGACACCATTCAGCCTATCAGTCTGACATTAAAAAATCAGTGCGCAATAACGGACAGTAGCGTAGCACCAGGGCACTGAGATAACCTCTTCAGATTCTAAAGGAGCAACCGAGCTGTCGGAGTAAACTTTACCTTTCTATCATTAGATTCTATCATGTCATACCCAAGTCTTTCACAGATTTACTCCCGATTAATACTTCACTTTTGAGTGAAAAATAGTGGACACTTGTCTTCATACTGAATTTAAGCAGTGTACACAGCATTCCTTTAATAGAAACAGTAAAGAACAATAGCGTACAGTACAATGTTTATAATGCTGGGGTTCAAATAAGACTAGGATGTGATTCACATATGGCATCACACTGTATCCCACAAAACTGTAAACCATTCCCAGAGTTGAATCCATTACGGTAATGACCAGCAAAGAAATGCATGTGTATCATATATTTTAATAAGTGTTATCAAATGGCGAAGCATCTCATTTATCAAAAAACATGCAGTAACACAGCAAGGAAAGAATGGCACCAAAGATGTCTTATCATTAGCTGGCCAGTGAGTGCGATAGCCTGGCGAATACACACACATTTGATACCAAGGGATTTGGTCTTTCCTGCCCAGGACAACTTCCTTGTGCAATTATCCCCCAGAGCAAAGCTTTTCACTCGCTACAAATGGCATCCGGCCAGAGAGTGGACTACCGTCAGTTAGTGATGCTTTATCATATCTGCTGGGTGGGGCGGAGGACAGTGTGGAGCGCACCGCTGAGCGTGCGTGTGCGCGCACGCAAATGTGTCTTTTTGCGAGTACAAGCATGGTACATCGGTGCATGGGTGTATGCTTGCGTGTTTCTGTCTGCGCAAGCGTACATCTCTTTGTTTGTATGTGTCCGTCCGGCTGTATGCGTAAGTGCGCGTGTGTGTGCGTGCGCATGTGTCAGTTCACTGCAACACAACCATCTGTCAGAAGTTGAGCCGGAACGTTAAATTTCTCTCCATCAGATTTCAAATTGAGAAGCAGCACACAGACTAGACAGTCTTCATTTGTTTTCAAACACGTACCAAATGAGATTAACACTATTACAATAAATGCAATTCGTCGCCACAATTCAATACGCCGATAACAAATCACGTGATCAACTGTACTTTCTCCTGATTGGCCACTTTATATTTACGAACGGGAACGAAGTCAAGTGGGCAATCAACGTTACAACGCAACCTGTTGACAGGTGAAATAGGGTATATACATATACTTTATATGAAATTGTGGCGTCTGAATGAAAAGCCCCATCATCTTCATGCAATGATGATTTTAAATAACAGGGTCAGAAATCCCGTAGAAACACGTCAAACAGGTCAGCCAATAAATTGATCTAAAAGAAGAACCGCACCTCCTCCGCCTGCTTGCGGAGCGCCTTCTCGCGCTCGTACTGGGTGATCAACTGCTCGTTGTCTTCCTTGAGCAGCTCGAGCTCCACCTCGTGCTCCTGGTTCTCCGTGAGCACCGAATCCAAATTCTCCAGCACGTTCACTACCAGAGGCATCAGCTCCTTCACCACCTCCTCGTCGTAGCTGCGTATCAGGCGCTCGAACTCCCTGTAGATGCTGTTGGCAAGGCCCGACACACGCTCCGACATCACGGAAACGGAGCCGTAGTCGTCCTGATACACCACCTCGTCAATCTGCAGCTCCATCATTTTGGCAACGGCGGGAGACTTTAGCTGATAAATGCAGCTATCTTTGCGAGGATTTCACGGTTTCTCCTTATGAGAGAAGTATGAATTAAAGCACAATTGAATAGTCGGGAATGGATGTTCAGTAGCCAACCGCTATCACTTGATTTAAAAAATAGCCCAGTCTTTGCATAGCAGTCCTTCAATAATCTAGAGATGAGCGGTTTGCATGCAAGAGATGCCACAGTTTTCGGCCAGAAGAACAAAAAAAAATTCAATTATACCCTAATTATTTTTCATCACCTTGTATTCCTTGGCCAAGGCGGCGTAGATGTCATTTATTTTCGTTCCTCTGGACACGCAGTGCAACGAAATTACCTCCTTTGTTTGTGCCAGTCGCACAAAACGCTCTCTAGCTCACTCCGATGGGCTTCTACACCCAATGACAGCATCTGTGTCCATGTGAAACCGATTCCGTTTGTTTCTGCCCATCCTAAAACAATAAAACTCACACCTTCAAAAATAAAGGGCCTCAACAATGTACCTGCCGCTCAGCGGCGGCAGCGATGGATTCCATCAATTTCAGGGTAATTTTCCAAAATAAAAATAATAAATAGACGCACGCAAATAAGAAGAAATTCCGAGCTACATCCGATCCTTGTTCCTCCGCCACTCCACGCGGTATCATAAATAATTTGCCTTTTGATTTTGGTGGTAATCCTTCACTGCGGGTGAGAAAGGGCAGGAGATGCAGTTCGTGAAACGCTGTCGGGACCCTCCCAGGTTAGACGATGTGCCAGCTGACCGCCTGGGATTGACGTCACTGCTTCTGCAGTAAGCAAACTGTAGCATCGTCTAATCATCGTTGCTCGCGTGCGTTAGCCCTTGTGCGGATAAACTGTCGTATCGTTGTATTAAGTCTAAGTGTTATGAAAATCTATGCAGTTCAGTGAGATTATAAATTTCGGTATCACTTGAATGACGTAAGAAATCTTCACGATGTTCATGGATATCGGTGATTGTCACGTCAAAAGCATTATTGCCTATACAACAGCGCGTAGGTTAGGCTGCGTGAAGAACAGGAAACTGCATCCCTGTTATGTCGTGCAATATATTCAATTCTGGAGCGCGTGAATTATTCCTTTATAAAGTTGTGACATACTATACAGCACTTACAGCCTAACACCGCATGAGATTAAAAAAAAAGCTTCTACCTCTTTTTATCTGCAAAGAGAGAAGTTGCTGAACAACCAAATAATTAAAAGTCTGTAACTTTCATCCTCAGTCCAGAAAGTGTTTCATGTTAATCACTCAACTGAGACAGATTGATGTAATTCCCTGGAAAACAAAGTGTGCATGAGATCAGTGGTTCCCAGACTCAGTCCTGGGGGCCCCGTCTTTATGCTGGTGCGCGCCACCCAAGACAAATGATAATGTTCATGAGCGAAGTCCCCGCTCACTGATATCACAGGTGTCTTGAACATTCCGTTATGTTCAAATGATGAAAAACTGAGGAAGTGGACAAATGAGGTAAATGGGCGTATCTCAGTATCTTAAGGATGGTGTAAATATTAACACTCACAATTGTGATGTTCACAGAAGGACACCAGTGGCGAGACTTGAATCAAATGAACAAGATTTATTAAATAGAAAAAAACAAACACGGCACGTGGGCCAACAAAAATACCACAAGTGAACGTAAAGATTCTGGCGAAAAGGCAGGCAGAAGGCTAACAAAAAAATTTTGGCAGAGCGGGACAAGACCTGGAACAGGCAAAAGGCAGACAGAACATAACAATCTTTTGAACCCAAATCTAATTTTTAAAAATGAGGGCTAAAATGGTTAATAATGTGAAATGTTTTTTGCTTAATCTTTGGCCAGTGTCATCTGAAAACAAATTACCATGCTAAGAGAGACCAAGAATTGAACTGTTTTGGTCAGATACAGCATTAGCATACTGTATTTGGTGTCAACACACAGACAAATACAATGAAAGGCACTTCAAACCCACAGTGCGATGTTATGGTGGATCAGTGATGTTTTGGGGCTGTTTTCATTCTAGAGGTCCACAGTGATACTGGTTAAGATCAATGGCTTCCTGGATTCTACTATCAAGCAATTTTGGCTGAAAATCTGGTTCCCTTTGCTAGAAGACTTCTAGCCATATTCTAGAACCAGCTTTTAATAAAAAGGACCCCTTTAGTCGATGGTTCTCCTCCAAAGGCAGCCTTATGCTATTTTACAATCCACCTTTATTTTTCGCGGAAAGGACTTCCTCACAACGCTTCCTTAGTGAAAGGTAGGGTCAATTCTAGAATGCTCCTCACAGGACAGGAATTCCTTTATTTTGCTTTGGGTCGCCTTTATTCCCTAGCATGGTCCAGAGCTTTTTTATCAGCACCCTTAGCAAGCTAAGTTGATCATTTGCCTCGATATTTCAATGAAGAAAAGATGAGTGCATACGTGAATCTTATTGAAAATGCGAGAAGGCTTCGGATTTTGTCAATGGACGGCAACAAAGGGCCCACTATTGGTGGCCAGGTTTACTAACCAATTAAGAGCTTGCTGATTGACCTCAGTCTTTAATTTCATCAGTTAGAGATAGTTTACCTCTCTTCATGTATGTTGAAATTAACTGTTTGCAATTTAATCCAATACGCAGTACATGCCCACAGAAGATACATGCATTGCCATTTCTGACAGAATGTGATTTTATGAGTAGAGCATTCAAAAGTTTTTAGCGTGGGCGGCTGGCAGAATAAAATCAGTGGCTACGGCTGGTAGTGGAGGTGCCGAGAATCCGAGTGTTGAGGGTGTGAAGCCCTCCAGGGGGCATTCCCCCCAGGGAATTTTGAAACTTTGAAGCTCTATGCTGTATTCTGGTGGCTTCCAGTGTCTAATTTCCAAGTCATTTGGCAATGTGACTTTAATTTTTTTAGTTTTAACTTGTGTTTTTATATATATATATATATACATACATAAATATACTTGTGTATATTTTTGAGGATACTTGTGATAATTTACTCCTGTTGAGTTCCTGTATATAAGTGTATTGTCACTTCTGATAATCAGTAAGATGCATGCCACAAACCCCTTTGAGCAGAAGCCACATCTGGAAATGTATGAGTTCCTCTGTTTACGGCTTTAAAATTCAAGATTTGGGTTTCACAGAGAGGGAGAAAATGGCTTAAATCGGGGATTCTCAAGCTTGGTCCTGGGGGTCCAGTGTGTATTATGTATTGGCTCAGCATCCTTACCAGGAATGTCACAAAGAACGCACAATATAAATGTTGAGCTTCTGAACATCATGGAATGCATGTTTGTCAAAGCAGTTCAAGAGGGTGAAACGTCTCTCTGGCTTGAAAAGCAATTTGAAAAATTAACAGCTAGTTAATTCTGGGATGGTAATTGTGGTTGGAATGAAAACCAGCGAACACAGTAGACACAAGAAGCATCAAGAATGTTATCGTATACAGAATAGGGGCCACGAACAAAAAAATCAAAATTCAACATAGAAGTATATATTCATCATATTTGTATATATACATGCATAACTAAATGCCCCTTTTCAAAGTAACCTGTTTTCATGTTAAGGTAAATGCGTCCTAGGTATGACACCGTTCGATAACCATTCCCTGAGTGAGGCACTTTCGGCCTGACCCACTTTCCAGCCTTTTTATGGGCCTCGGTATTGATGATCAGAACGACCCACGAGTGGAAGTAATTTAAACAGTTTCAACCCCTTAACTCATTGAGCCCCACTACTACAGTATATATGACACACACAATGCGCAGCAGCTGAATTAGTACATTGACCTAGTTTCCCCAGCAGTATCTCCCACTGAGCTAATGCAAGTGACTAAAAACTAAACTCCAAATACACTAAATCATCGGGTGGCTGTACACGCTTACGGGGATATGAGTGCAGCGATAGAGCGCGGATATATCAGCTTATGGGGCCCGATGGGTTAAGCCCTGAGCCTCTGTTAGAAATGACATTCCCAAAATGAAATGAGTATATCTCTGCAAATACTTGGTCTATTTGAATAATCTTGGTATCATAATAAAGGTAACACCATCAGTATATATGTCACTGAGTCATAGTAAATGAAGATGGAATTCAGCATAAATGAAAGATTGCATTTTAGGCCTAACAAAGTTTTACTTCTATGCCTTCAGAATGTATTAAGTTGTAGTTTGAAACCTCAAAAAATTATAGCACAGAATCACATCGTGATCCATGCCAAAGTTTATTCTAATCAAGTGAATCAGAGCAAAATTAAAGAGGAATGTCCAGGTGGCTTCTCCAAATCGGCAGTTCGGGTACCTTGTGTGCCATTTCAGATTTATTTGGTACCAGACTGTAAAACTCATTTAATTTCACTTATATATCACTTCAGGCATACATTCCATCCAAATACAACCACTTTTTCACCTTCTAAAATTTATTTCTAATTATTATTTCTGCCAGTCCTGTATACATTTTCCCATTCAAAGAAAGTACATACAAAGAAAATGAAGTTTGACTCCACTGGGGCGGATTTATTAAAAAAAATAAAAAAATTTTTATAAAGAAAAAGAACAAAAGCCCCAATAATTATTTATACAATCCCAATTCCGAAATAGTTGGGACGAAGTGTAAATTGTGAATAAAATCAAAATACAGTGACTTTCAGATCACATGAGCCTATGTGTTATTTACAATAGAATATAGATAACATTTCAAATGTTGAAACTGAGACATTTTACATTTTTATCCACAAAATGAGCTTATTTAAAGTTTTCTGGCTGCAACAGGTCTCAAAAAAGTTGGGACACTGGCAAAAAAGGGCTGGAAAAGCAATTAATATCTCAGGGGTCTATTCTCCCATTTGCGCGTAAGTCCTTTTTTATGCGCTTCGAGTTAAGCGCCTTTGAGTTACGCGTATTCTCCCCTACGCGTTTCGATCACGCCCACAGCGCTTAACTTCAGGATGTAGGCGGCCTTATGAAAGAGGTGTGACTAATCCGAAAGAGAGGCAGACTCTGTGCCAAGCTCATTGATTATGGCTATCAGAAAAACAAGGACCAAGGATTTTCGGATTAACCATGAAAATGCAGTTGTAGTCCATGGAAACCGCAAACCAGACTTTAATTTTCAACATCGTCGTCCTGCTGATACAACCTCGTATCTCCAAATTGATAAGAAACAAAAACTCGTATATCCACCATTATTACATGCAAAATGAAACATTTTTATGTATACTTTAAATTACATTTATCAATTATTTTTTAATATATTTTTAATTTTCCTGTGAATTTAATAATTTTGAAGATAAGATGTTTTATCAGCAGGCCGACGATATGCTGCAGTAATAGTAG
>JAQFJB010004268.1:0-14932 GCA_029874875.1 Naso minor
CTGGGACCGGAGATTTCGGGAGGATGAGTGAGGGGTAAGGAGGTCTTTGAGGTATTGTGGGGCGTTGCTGTAGATGCAGAGGTGGGTGATGAGGGCGATTTTGTATTGGATTCTTGAGGATATGGGAAGCCAGTGTAGGTTCTGAAGAATGGGGGTGATGTGGTCGTATTTGCGGATTTTCATCAGAGTTCGGGCGGCACAGTTCTGAATGAATTGAAGTTTCTGGAGGTGTTTGTTGGGAATACCGATTAGCAGGCTATTACAGTAATCAAGCCTGGAGGAGATCAGGGCATGGACGAGTTTTTCTGCATCAGAGAAGGTGAGGGATGGGCGGAGTTTAGAAATGTTTTTGATATGGAAAAAGCAGGTTTTGTACAGATGTTTGATGTGGTTTACAAAGGTGAGTTGTGGGTCCAGCTTCACACCAAGGTTAGTAACTGAGGTAGAGAGGGGAATGTCTTGACCAGAGAAGGAGATGGTGGTTATGGGTGATGACTGGACCTGATGAGGGGTGCCAATTTGTATGGCTTCGGTTTTGGAACTGTTCAGCTGAAGGAAGTTGTGACTCATCCACGCCCTAATCTCCTCCAGGCAGTTGGAGAGGGCTAGAGTAGGTGAGTGGACCGGGGTGGAGCATAGGTTGGGTTCGGTTCGGAGATACAACTGAGTGTCATCGGCATAACAGTGAAAAGAAATGCCGTGCCGGCTGATGACACGACCCAGAGGCAGCATGTACAGGATAAAGAGGAGGGGTCCTAGGACAGATCCCTGGGGGACACCGCAGGTAACAGTGGCTGTTTGGGACTTGGCAGATCCCAGGCTGATGTATTCTGTCCTGTCGGCGAGGTAAGAGGTGAACCAATCCAGTGTGGAATGATGGAGGCCAATGTCGGTGTGGAGGCGGCTTAGGAGGATATGGTGGTCAACAGTGTCAAAAGCCGCAGAAAGGTCGAGAAGGATGAGCAGGGAGGGGGATCCAGAATCAGCAGAGATTAGGAGGTCGTTGGTTACCCTCAACAGTGCTGTCTCTGTACTATGGCCAGAGCGGAAACCAGATTGGAATGTTTCAAACAGTGAATGCAGTTGTAGATGTTCCTGTAGCTGAGCTGCAACGGCTTTTTCGAGGACTTTAGACAGAAATGGAAGATGGGAAATGGGCCGGTAGTTTGAGAGACATTCTGGGTCGAGGTTGGGTTTTTTCAGGAGAGGTTTGATAACGGCTGTTTTGAGTGAGGACGGGACATGGCCAGAAATTAGTGATTGGTTTATTATTTGTGTGATAAGAGGGCTTATGGCAGACAGGTTTGATTTGATGAGTGAAGTAGGGAAGGGGTCCAGGGGGGAGGTGGAAGGCTTCATTTTTTTGATGAGACCCTCAACTTCAGTCTGTGTGACTGTATCAAAGGTGCTAAAAAGTGCAGGTTGAGGGCAGGCAGATGGCAGAGGTGGAGCTGGGGAGCCCGAGAGCTGGGACCGGATGGAGTCGATCTTGTCTTTGAAAAATGCAAGAAACCTGTTGCATTGTTCTGCTGTGGGTTCTGTATGGGTTTGGCTTTTGGAGTTAAGGAGATGATTTATGGTGGAGAAGAGCTGTTTTGAATTTCCTGGACTGTTATTAATGATGTTGGAGTAATAGATGGACCGGGCTTCTTTAAGGGCTGCTGCATAGGCCTTCTGATGATTTTTGTAGGCCAGCTTGTGTACTACCAGGCCAGATGATTTGACACGCCTCTCAATGGCACGGCCAGCAGCCTTCATCTCACGCAGTTCTTTTGTGAACCAGGGGGCAGTGCGGGAGAAAGACACAGTTCTTGTTTTGAGAGGGGCATGTATATCCAGGAGGCAACGAAGGGAATGGTTGTAGTGTTTGACCGATTCGTTGACCGATGGAGGGTTGACTGAGGCCAGCAGTTGAAGATCAGAGTGCAGAATGGCAGGGTTTATGTTTTTTATGTTGCGAAAATGGATATCACGTTTAGGCTGGGGGAGATGGGATGGGCAGGAAATATCCATGGAGATGATGCTGTGATCAGAGACGCCCAGGTCATATACTGACAGATTTTTGATGGAGGGAGAGTCAGTAATGACAAGGTCTAGAGTGCGCCCCCTGGTGTGAGTAGGTGCATCAACATGCTGTGTGAGGTTAAGACAGTCCAGCACATGAAGGAAATCAGCTGCCAGGGGGGAGGAGGGATTTTCAATGTGAATGTTCATATCACCAAGAATAATGTTATTGGAGGAGAGAGAGCAGAGCGAGGTAAGAAGGTCGTGAATCTCTGTGATGAAGGATGGGTGTGGTTTAGGTGGCCGGTAAATCAGTACAGCATTGATCTTGAAAGGGGGTTTTGATTTGAAGGCCAGATATTCAAAAGAAGACACATCAGGTAGAGACAGAGGAGACAGTTTGAGAGTGTCGCGGTAAATTACCGCCAAGCCACCGCCTCGCCCAGTGCAGCGAGCCCTCTGCAGGTAACTGTACCCGGGGGGACAGGCTTCATTTAATGAAGAAAAAGCCTCAGGTTGGTGCCAGGTCTCAGTGAGGCACATGAGATCAATGTCATTTTCAAGAATGTGATCATGAACCAGGCTTGATTTATTAGTCAGGGACTGAGCATTAAAAAGTTCAGTTTTTATGTGAGGTTGATCAGTAGACCTCTGGATGGGACAGAGCAGGCTGCGATCCACACCTCTCCTTCCATCACACACAGCAGGGCACAGTCTCGCGATGTTTTCGGCGATATTCCTTACCGCGGTGGCAGCACTCTGATGACGTGTCCGCGATGCGACAGGTGGAGCGGCAAGCCAGGTGGATGCGATGGAGCCGGTGTCGGGAGGCTGGATGTAAATAAACTCTCTCCGCGAGCTTCCAGCAGCTGCTTTGAGCTGTGCCAGGGAAACGGGTCCGTTTACCGGAGTAGTCAGTGGCGCCGGCTCCGGGAAAAGAGGACGGAGCCAGCGGCTGCATACGAGCCGAGCAGTGGGGGGAGATCCGGGGCGCAACTCGGCCGAGGAGAAGACTCTCAGGTGGGCTTTGAGGCGGGCAATCACACCGGCACGTTTCCCACGTCTTCTAGAGCGCTTTCTGTGGGGGAGAGGGAATGACAGCCGGCATCGGTGGTCTGAGCCGCGGAGTCCGTTGGAGCGGGACTTTTGGTCACGATCCCTCCGGGGAGAGACAGCAGGCAGGCGGCGCAGGTGGTCGGGAATGTCCGCTAGCACCGGCGTTTGCTGATCGAAAAGTGGGCGATCAGATGGCGACAGGGACTCCAACCAGGCCCTGAGATCGAGGAGGGTTTGGCGGTCGTATGCCAGACCCAGAGTGGAAACATATCCGAAGGCAAAGAGCAATAGGAGCAGAAAAACAGACGCAACAGCGAAGGAGCGAGGCAGACGGCTTGCCATCATGGGCGCCAGATAGCTAACGTTAGCACCCATTCACTTAAACAAAACCGACCCTGTCTGCATATCCCTGATAATGGTGACGGTAACATAAGAAGCCTTTTGATTTAACCAAACAAGAGCACAGCTGTTACTGCCTACAGCCAGTTATGATCACTGTATCCCTAACAATATAACATAATAAAAACTAACTTTTATGAGGAATATTATAACAGGATTAATTTGGTTTAGGTGAAAACTAAAGCCAAAACTTTTTCTTTGTTCTCTTAATGTACTTTATCAACTGCAACCATGACCTCTTGTCTTTCTCATTGCTATGAAAGAGAGAGACTGAAACTTTTTTTTGTTTGTTTGTTTGTTTTTGTTTTTACTCAGATCTGTCTAAACAGCACTGTTGCATATAGAAAAGATAGGCTTGGACATGGATATGGTATTTCAAAACGGAGCAGGCCTATACTCACCACCTGTCTGAAATTGTTTATGAAGTCCTCCAACATTGCGGAGTAGAGCCTAAGGTCATCTTCTTTTGAAGCTTAGCAATTTGGTTTTTTTTTTCAAAATAAAAGCTGAGTCAGGCTGAGCTGCCCTCAGAGTTTTGATTCTGAAAAATTCTGAAAGAAGTCCAAACGATGGTGCTAGCAGCTTAACGCAGCTCTCTCCAGTTGTTTACGAGTCCCTCATTTATTTATTTTTTCATGCTTTGGATCTGATGGCGTGAGAAGTAGGGGGTGTGGCCTGAGTGTGTGTGAATGCGCATGTGTCATGCCCAGTGTGTGAAAGCTGGCACCTCTGGTTACAGGCTAAAGTTGGGCTAACGTTAGCCTCTGTCACAGTAGTTGTTCATGTTTGTTATAATACCTTTTTAATGGTCCTATCAAATTTTTCCAGCATCTTATCTTGCCTACATTTCCTGTTTCCCAAGAAAGAAAAAAAATGGGGACAATTATGGTTTCAAGTATTTTGACAGCTTGCAAAGGATGCAGTGGACCATTGTGTCATCTTGGTCTGGGTAACAGGGGTGTGTAAATGTAATTTTTTTTTTCTTTTTAATCTTGAAGATAAAATGACATTTCCCCGTCTTTAAAAGAACCACACCTTCTCTTGTCTTCTCTTCCCTCTCCTTGTGTTGCTCTTTTAACCCTCCAAACTTTTATCTCATCCTTCTTCCTTCTCTTCACTTGTTTGTTTACTCCATTAATGTTAACTGCTCTTTTACTCCTGTTTCCTTCACTCATCTTTCTATTCATCAGTAATCGCCCTGTCCTGAGCAACGTCATAAATATTGTAATAGCTATCACATGGTGACATTTACAATAAATTATGTTACAGCCACACCAATGACAGTATATGTTACTGTCCATAAAATAGGTCTCAGGTGTCGCTCCATCTCCAACTTATTTCTTCCTCTATCCTCATAAATAACGTTGATTGCCTCCTCTTCTGTCCATGGAGTAAACAAGCAAAAATGCAAATAGCGCCACTTTGCCATTACTATTTACATTGTGGTGGAAGGTGGTACTGCATTAATCTGCACGCAACGGGATGAGAATCACAGCTGCAGTGTCTGTTTCACTTCATGTTTTAAATTCACAGTTGACATTTCCAGGGACTAGTCATCTAGACAGGGGACTGTCCCCGGAAATCGCAGACGTCTGGTCAACTTTTTTTTCAGCCACCATGTTAGTTTTATATAAAACTGGGTCAACCAATTTGCATGAAAACTAAAAATGGTTTAAGCAAAAAGAAGAGTCTACAGTCCAGCAAGCATCTTTACGGGACTGTACAGAAGCTGTAGCAACAATTTGAGCTTGCTAAAATCTACATTGTGAAATGTCCTAAAACAACAGGTGCTGTTGAGATCCACCTGAACTTGTCTGGTAAATTGTGTACAGCGATGAACATGCAGAAAAGCACATTTACATAAGCCTGCAGTTTGTTTTCTCTCTCTTTGGTTGGCTGAGTGATTGAGTGGTGCCTATGTTGCAAACCAACAGAAGCAATAAAGAAAAACAAGACATTAAACCAACCAGATAAGGTATAAAATTGCTTATATTGATGCTTTGAGTAAATAAAGGTGGACACTTGCATCGTGAGGGGCCTTTGTGGCAGCTAAGCTGATCTATGTGAACTGAAATCGAAAATAGATTCTGCTCACGGTTTCAAAAAGTAGAGAAAACAGCTTAGTAATGTCCCTATTGACATTAACGCAGCTGGCCCTTTTGTTCTCTCTCTGTGTCATCTCTCTCTGTCTGAGTAGTGGCTGGTCTTAACAGTGTTCAGGGTCGAAGATGCCGATGTTAATGAATTAATGAGTCTATAGGGAGCGTCTGCAAGGCCTGCTGGACACACAAGAAACAGGAGAATATAAAAACAAAGAAAGGAGGAGAAAGATGAGAGAGAGGAGGAGGTGTGTCGTTTGATAATGGAAAAGAAACGGAGAGTGGTTCAACACATATTTCAAGAAAGTAGATAAAGAAGAAAGAGAAAGCGATGGTGCTCAAGATCAGGCCAGAGGTTGATGTATGAGCTGAACACAAGGTTGCTGCTCCACCATCTATCACTGAGAAACCAGCATGTGTGTGCGCGGTGTGTGCAGCACTTGTGTGGTTAATTTTACTTTACAATTGTGTGTATTTGGTGCCAGTCATTTCCCAAGGAGGAAGCAGAGAAAGAGGCACAGCAGCAGAGCTGTCGCACACACACGGCAGAGCATATCATTATATAATATAACATATTTATTTCAATACATTTCCTGTCACATTTTGCATCATTGTTGGAACACGTCAGTTTGTTGTGGGCAAGTGAGAGATCATAATAGAGAACTGGTTGGATGCCACCAGCTTGTTTTTTAATGTGTGTGTGTGTATGTGTGTGTGTGGATGTTTGTGGGTGTGGGGGCTTTAATTTCCATTTAAAAGCATCGTTGTCTGTCCTACTTGTACATGTTGGCACACTTGGTTCTCTTATATAACGGTCTTTGTGGCACTGAGAGAAAACAACTTGATTGTGGCCCTGAGCCTTGAAAAAAACAAAGTAAGGCTTTAGTATCTGTGAGCAAATGCTTTCGCAACATTGCTATTGTTGTTTGTGCTGTGGGTTTGTCTGTGCTTGAATGATTTTTTTATTGTTTCATTAGCCTGTGGATCAACAAGGCAGAACCTGACTGATGATAGATTTATGAGTCCAGCATCTATGTTACAGGCTGTAACGAGTTAGAAAACAGTATTATTATTAGTAGTAGTAGTGGTAATAATATTAATAAGGCACAACTGTCTTCAGGTTGTGGTTGTAGGATGAATCTCAGGGTTTGTGAAAAGATTAATTTATCATAAAGGGCAGGTACAATAACAAACTTAAATAGCCGACTAACTTTGGCACCAGTGAAGCAATATTTCAAAATGTGATAATGACATGAGTAAATAAAAAGAACTCTGCAGCAGGAACAAACTTATAACTTTATTCAGTTATTTGGGTGAAACTCTCTCTCAACTCTGAAAACAGAGTTTTACTGCTTCTTGGTGCTAAGTAACTGTTAAGTGCTGCAAGCTTGGATAGTTATGCAGCTGATTTTGGGAGTCTTAATGGCTGGCTCGAGCATGCCAGCTGCCAAAACCGGCGAGAGCACGACCTTTGCATTGTATTGATTGATTGGTGGCTGTCTGGCCATGTATACAGCGAGCTCTTGGTCAGGCAAAGTCAGCTAACAGAAGGAGGTGGTGATCATGCTGATTAGCTGCATGGGAAAGGGTGTAACACAAATTGCATTTGACCAATATCAAGTCTGTACTTAACTTCCTCTTTTAACAGGAAGCCAGCGGTGCGTCCAGACTTTTTTAACTGGGCTGGTCAAGGAGGGGCAGCGCCTTACGCAAAGGGTGGCATATTGGATTTGACGTTATGTCAGTCGCACTAGCATGGTGGCTTTAAGTACCAACAAGCGTGGGGAGGCAAATTCAAGCATGTAAATAGTATTAATTTAGCATTTTTGTCTCCACTATCCATGACATTTACCAACGTTAAGGTGTTTAAAGTTTATAAGATAATCACGCCTACCAATTACCACACAAATGTAACTCACCTTGGATAAACTTGATACTGCATGCTTTAATGTACATAATGGGTTCACACCAGCCGATCCAATCTGGATGAAGCTGGGTAAAAAAAAGCCACGTGGGTGGCTTGTAACTACATCCAAAAAGGTCAAAAACCAAAAGAAAACCGTCCCTTTCAGGGTTTTTGTCCTGCAGACATGATTTAGTCAGTAACTGCACGATAGTCAGAGATCAGTCTCCTTCTGCCTTTGTGTTAAAACTCCCTAAAAACAAAACTATGAGCTAAAATTGGAGGTGTCATTAGCCATGACTTGATATATTATAGGCTCTATTATTGTGTTGTTAATGCATTTTTAAAAAAAAACAAAAAACAACTTGCTGGCAGCCGTCAAATGTGTCATGACCAGGCAGGTGGAACAAATCTGGTACTGACAAGAGCCACTAGCTGCATGGCTAACGAAGCTAACAAGCTCATAGCAGCAACTCGCCACAGTCATTTTTTGTTTGTTTGTGTACACTTTGTCTCTTTAAAATAAGGCAAAAATAAAGTAAATATTTGTTGTTCTAATTTTAAAAAAGGCCTTGAACAATTTTGATCTTTTTTGTCGTTGTTGTTGCCGTCGTTGTTGTGAGCATTTTCATGTAAGAACTATTTTTAATCAGCTCACAGTCTCATTACATGTGCAGTGGGTTTATCCAATCACGGACGACTCCTCCTCGCCTTACTGCCCTTTACTTATTTTTTCTGTTAACAGGATGCTGTGGCTTGTGTTCTCTGGTTGTGTGACTGTTCTTTTATGAACATTTACTTGACTTTACCGGTTCACTTTTGTTGAAAAAGCAGAGCAAACAATTCATGCAAGAAATACTGAGACTCCTTTGCTGCTCAATCGCCTTTCAAACACATTTCCAGAAGGACACATTCTTTTTTTTTTTTTTTTTTACCAAGTAATTAACAGATGGACTTGCTGCTACAAACGCTCTCCTCAGCTGTTTTTCCACCCTTCTACTCACACGTCTTTAGTTCCTTTCCAGCATCCATTACCATGCTACGGTCGCTGAATAATTCTTTACTTCATAGCCTATAACATCAGAAAAGTGCAGCTCGACCTCACAGCGTCAGACCACAAGGAGGTCAAATGTCATCTCATAGCTCATTCATGTTGCCCTGGATATCACTCACTGCTGTATGTACTCGAAAAACAAAAAGTCTCTCCATACATTCAACATCCAGTGACCTGTACGATTCAGCTGAAGAAAGTGAAGCCTGCAGGGGATCCACGACCACAACCCAACGTTATTAACCTTGGCTGCAGACTGTCCTTTAATAAATCAATGTATTTAATTAAAAGGAAAAATCACAGTTTGAATGACTAGCTGCCTTTTACTTGCTAGTTTCTTGTGTTAAGTTCATTCCCAGAGTTAATTTCTGATGAAATTTTTCTGCTTTCCACAAACACCCAGAATACTTTGACATCCCGAGTGGCTCAAATTTGTATTAGTGTGGGAGTTGTGAGTGTGGGAGGAGGGAGCGATGGCGTTGGTGTAGTTGAAACTCTTAGGTCTTCATGCTGTGCTTTCTGGGCTTGTTCTCAATAAGCAGATGAGGATCAGTGCCAGAAATCAGGTCAAAAGTTTGACCAGGACTAAAATACTCTGCCAGTATTGTACAGCATGTGGAACCGTTATCCATGCAGCAAGAAACTGTTTAATAACCGCAGCAAAGTGTTCAGGTTAACTTTTTCTGCATGTAAAGTTAATAACACAGGAGATAAAAGTTCTTATCCTATTCACTGATCAGTGAGGGGGAAGGATTCATAACAAGAAATAAATCTATAGCTCTGTGTAGTGGTCAGGATGTTTAAGAGGCAGAACTTGGAGCTTAATCAATGTAGAGTATTCTTTAAGTGCAGGCTGTCTGACCGTGCATGAAACCCACAGGGGAATGAGGTGTGTTCCTGTTTAAATCTCTGCACGCCTCAGAGCAGATAAATGCAGTTTAAAGAGCTGCTCCTCCCCAAAGCGTAAATCCAACGCGCCTCTGGAGCGTTTCCTGACCCACATTTACTTATCTGCAACGAGCAGATTATCTGTGAACACACACTGTGACTGTGAATATGCAGAGAGGAAGTAAGATGTAAGAAATGCAGCACAGTGTTTACTGTTCGACAGTATACTGCAGGTCTGTTTGTGCCATTGTCACGTAAAGATGTGTGTGAGTGTGTGTAAGCGAGTACAGCGAGGTGCACTCTGCAACATAATTGGGCTGATTTTGGTCCTGATTCTCAGAAGAGAGAAGTCATGATTTTTTGATGATTCTGAAGATTATCTTTTCAAGACTGTCCTGCCCCAAAATAGGGCGTAAAGGGGGCGTGTCTTTCTGCGTGACGTTGCGTTGCTCTCATCTATTGTTGCTGTCTTCCTGTAGCCTTGTTTCTTTATTTACATGATGATAAACTTCTGTATTTTCATACAGCTGATTGAAGCACGGAGTAATGTAGATGAGCAGAGACGAAAGCGATGTGCCTCTCTGTGCCTCTCTCTCTGCTCTGTACAGAAGACTATTGATCCGGCATTGCTTGTGTATGTGTGTGTGGGGGTGTGGCTTTTGAATGAGCCCTGAGGAGAGGGGGTGGGTTTAGACCGAGCCCTGCTGGCTTTCCAGAATTATCACTCCTGCCTTTAAGAGTGATTCAATTTGCTCTGAAGAACATCAGGGGTGTGCCGGTTTCATAATATTTACAATCAGACATCCTGTTGTGTGTGGGGGAACCTCGAGGACAGACGAGCACATGTTCTAGCCAATTGAGGGGGCGAGCTGAAAGACAGAAGCACAACAATCACAACCATTGCAGCACCAGCAAATGCTAAGCATAAGGTCCACGTTCACGCCGTCTCCATGAATTCATCCAGACCTTTTTCTTTTTCGTCATGAACTTTCGGTCCAAAGAACTCTAACACTTACCATTGCCAAATATTTTCCAGCCTGTCATCCACCATGTTTGTTTGCTCTAAAGTTTGACCGCAAGAGATTTGGCAAGATTTCCAGTGTTAAGGGTCGGGACACTGGTTGTTTGGTCATATCATTGCACTCCACACACTAGGAACAAAACTGTTAAATCTACGCTTTTTTTTTTTCTTCATAAGTGGGGTCTCTTTCATTTTGAAAAAAATCTTTTACTGTGGGCCAGACATAAGTTAAAAAGAAAAGTCATTCTTTCTGTATTTACTGTACGCATGTTAATAGGAAATGCCTTAAGAAAAAAATTATTTGGAATTTCTGACCATTGACTTGACTTTTATGCAGGTTTGCATTCATTGGTGTAAATTTGTAGACAGAAAAACATAAATGACACGACTTGTCCCCTTTCATTCTTCTGACTCATGCAGGATGATGAGAATTGGTCGTCTTTTTGTCTCTTGCTTTACTCCTCCATCATTTTTCACTCTGTTTTTATGACAGCTTCTTTATCGCCACACTCACTCTCCATCCTTCATGCTCCTTCTCTTTATTTATTCATGTTTCTGCCTTAATGTTTCTCTCATACTCCCAGTCTCATGTGCACCTTTCCTCCTTTCCGGCTCATGCACATGGCAGCTAATTACTGGACCCTAACATGCTGCAGGTAAACTGCTCTGTTCTGCTGTTGCTTTGATGTCAAAGACATTTTTTATTCTTTGCATCTTCTAATAAGCAGTGAAGAAATGCCACATGAGAGCTTGGCTGCCTCTCCAGCAGGTTTTTCACTGAAAGCCAGAGGCAGATTAGCTGTTGGCTAAGAAGTAATTCAAAACAAAATGGACAGATAATTACATAGCTGCTAGCAGACTGGTTTGCCCTTCTTTCTGTCCTGCAGAGTATGAAACATATGTAATTAATTAAATGATAAGGCTTTATTTAAAAGAATGAATTCTTACAGGATTTTTTAAATTACTGTAAGTAAATTTCACTTCATGGTACATGTACTGTTTGCTTTAGAATCTGTTTCCAGCAGCAGCCATGAAACAAACTCTTATAAAGTTACTGAACTCACAAGAAAAAAGACAGACACGGTCAGACACTAGCTGCTGAACATAGTGGAGCATTTGGCAGCTGAGGAGCAGATATTTCCCTCAGGAGGAGACCAAACACAGAGTTAAAAAGGAGAGAACGTTGGACTGACATTTATCAGGTGACACAAACACGACTCCGCGTGAACCAGCATGTTGCTTTGTGAGTGCTGGATGAGGAAATGAGTAGCTGTTTGCTGACACATGAGCTGTATCAAGTTTAAGAGGCGATAACATGACAAACATCTGATCTTCAGCTAGTCGTGATGTTTGCTGTGGCCGGGTCCAGGTGCACTTCTTGATCTAACAGCACAACCCGTTTGGAAATTCCTTGAAGTAACTGTGTTTGGCCTCCTTAATTCTTTGAAGCATTTTTAACTTAAAGCTAATAAATTGTATGAACAAAGGGATAAAAACATGTCATACAAAAAGCAGATTATTCTCGAAACCAATGGAAGTCTATTGGGAAAAGGCCAGATTTGAGACTGAATAAAGCTCTCACTAAAATAATCATATTTTAAAGATTTTCCATTCTCGGTTCCAGCGCTCATGTGGCCCCATCTAATAAAAATGATATTTACAAAGTCTTTAATGTGTTTTCAATCCTTGTTATCTTTGATTAAGTTCAATGGTGTGCTGTTTTTGTACAGCACTGGAGTTATGGGGAGGTTTCATGTCACCTCCTACTGTTACCATTAACTTAACTATTACATGTGAAGACAAAAGTATAACATAAAGAGAGCTAAAAAACATACAACTACAGCAGCTTGGCGTTTCTCCTAATTAGCTGCAAGCAGCAGCTCTATAAGTTGCTCTGTTGGCCAGTTGGTCGGTCCACAAAAATTCCCAACTTTATTGCGGCCACGATTTTGGCTCCTGGGGGCTGAAATTTGGCATGACGGCCAAGCGTATGTGTGTGAAGGTGTGCTTGTGTTCATGCCAACTGGCTGAAAGGGGCGTGGCAATGGGAGTGGCCTAATGCCTGTTGTTCATAAGCCAAGGGACAGCTTATTAATTGTTTGGGGCAACTTGCAAAAAGGGGGCGTGGTCTGTGACAAAAAGGCACATAACCCTTAAAAGGATTCATGTTAGATGGCCAAACTTTGTAGAAAAATACACACACACATATACACACTTTCATTGGTCATGGTCTTAGCCTATACTGTACTATACCCCCTTATACTTTAGCTGTGCCCCCCTTCCATAACTCATAAACCACTTGTCATAAAAACTTGTGGGAGGCATCATTGCAGACAGACACCTTTTTTTTCTTCACTTTGTTTCCAAATACACAGTAAAAAAGGATTAAACATTCAAACAAGTTCATAGTCATTTGCATCAATAATTTTTTTTTCTTGTGATCACAGCTATTGCGAATCCATGCTTGTTAAATCGCAGAGTTCACCTTCATCATCTATATGGTCTTTAACTAACTGTAAACCATTCGTGGAAATATTAGACATACTAAACCTTCAGCCAAATAAATAACAAGTTGCATCTTCATTTCACACTTGGTCTAAACCTTTTTGCTTCCTTGTTAAAGGCACATCATATCCTGTCTCTAACGTAACCAAACTGTCAACATTTCACATTTCAGTGTTAGAAAGATGCTAAAGAATCATCCACTGCATTAAACAGGGAAGTAACAGGGTCCAGACCAAGCATCATATGGTGTGTTGGGAGTGAGAATTTGTTGAAAACATCAATACAGACACAGATAAAAAATTATATAGGTGGAGCGTAAGGCTTTGCCTTTATCTGAGAGGACTGTTTTTCTCTCTTGTGCTTCATCTTTAAATCTTTGCTCTTTGTCAGGTTCCAAATGTGAGGTAGCGTAATTGGCTTTTGAAATGTGGAATTTTCACATTCTGTTTAATCCAATGGACAGTTTTCATGTTTTGAACTCAGCACATGATAAAATTGATTATATTATGTGGTGAATTTCAGGCCACTTATGAAACCAGCATGGAGTCATCTGTAGTTCATCTGTTTCCATCGCAATTTAAATTTAATCTGCTTCAAGTCTAACTGGCGTGAAAATTGGTTTGAGGCTGTTCATGGAGTCTTTTATTGAAGTTTTCTGTTTTCATTCTTTTCCTATTTGCTGCATCAAGACGTGTAAAGAAAAATAATCACACTTGAATGAAACCAAGCCATTGTCCCTGCACCTCCTCCATTACCTGGTGTTTTCTCTGTTTGCATCTAGATGTGTCACTCATTTCGGTTTCCTGTTATCAGAATTGTATGTTGTTAGGCGCTAAAATGGAGTGATAAGGGAGGCAAACATACAGCCATGAGCACAATTCCCCAACACACACACAAACTGCTATCCACAGTCAGGACTACACACCATTTTGATGGTGTTTTTGCAGACACTCTTTCTCTGTCGCCTCATTGATTTGTGGAAAAAACAGTTTAAAGGGAAAATACATGGAGGAAAAAAACAGGATGAACACAGATAGAACACACACACACACACACATTCAATGCTCTGACAGCACACCAGGTCATTTCCATTCAAATGAAAATAATACATGAATAGATTAAAACTATTTATGTATTTAAAAATGTTATCATTGACATATTAAAGCGTGTTTGTACATTTACTTGTGTGCATTCTTATAGGCTACTGTCTTTCCTTTCCTTTCATGTGCTAATTTTACAAAAGTGTCCTCACTTTGTAAAACGTTCTTACTTTGCAAAAAAGTCCTCACTTTGCAAAAATGTCCTCTCAGTGTAAAAAGGTCCTCACAGTGTAAAAATGTCCTCACTTTTTAAAAAAGGTCCTCACAGTGTAAAAATGTCCTCACTTTTTAAAAAATGTCCTCACAGTGTAAAAATGTGAAAAACTGTCATTGTATTTTTCAGAAACATCACCAGTCTTTTCAAAAAAGTCACCAGTTAGAATAAATATCACTGTCTTCAGAATCTCTCTTCACACTGCAAAAATATTCTTGCTCTCGAGGTCTAAAAGTCAACTTAGTCCTCACACAGACAAAAATAGAGCTACACACATACACACACACAATGACATAATCTGTCCCTCACACACACATACAGATTTTCACACAAAGGCACAAGTGCTCTCTTTTCTCTCCAGACGCACACACAGAGAAAGAAAGTGTATTGTGTGCGTGTAAAGTAGAGCAGTGCTGACTGAGCGCACTCACTGAGTCCACCCTGAAGACACAGATTAGAGGCAGAAATGATCCTCCAGTGGAAGCGTATCCACATGAACACAGTAAGAAGAACATTTACACTCACAGCATGTGGACTCTGGAATATATAACTCAGTGTTTTAGGTGAGAACAATGCAGTTGAAGGGAGTAAAAAAGGACCAAACACGATTAAAAAGAATTTCTTTAAAAATAGAGTCAGTGATGCTCACTGACCGAGAGCTGCTAAAAGAGTACAACTGACTTTTCCTTTTA
>JAQFJB010004853.1:0-21678 GCA_029874875.1 Naso minor
CTGGAGGCTTCGGTCCGGTCTTGGCAGTGTATGGTGCAGCTAGCTAGTTCCACCGTAGCATTGGGGATTAGCGGGTGTAGCCAAGATTCGCTAACAATCAGAGGACAGCACTCACGTATTAGGCAGTTGTAAGCGATCTGTGACTGCAGCTCATCCATCTTGTTGGCGAGGGATCTGGCGTTGACAAGGAGGATAGATGGTAGCGGAGGTCTATGCGGCTGTTTCCTTAGCTGGGCTAGCAGGCCCGCTCAACATCCGCGTTTCTGTTTCCGCTCCCTTCACCGCCGCCGTCGCCTCGTTTTCCCGTCAACAATCCAAGTAGCACTCGGTGGTCTCTGTGGTCTTGAGTTTATAACCAGATAGGCGACCAAAGGAGTTTAATACTGTGAGGATGCGTGGGATATTTGATACAGGATCATTAATATAGAGAAGCAGATCATCTGCGTATAACGACACCTGATGTTTTATGCCCCATCTCTCAATCCCTCCAAATCTCTCCTCCATTTTTAGAGCTGCTGAGAGTGGTTCAATCGCTAGCGCAAATAATAATGGGGATAACAGGCACCCCTGTCTCGTTCCCCAAAAAAATGGGAACGGAGCAGAGCGTTGATTATTTGTGCAAACTGAGGCGCAGGGAGAGGTGTAGAGTAATCTGACCCATGAAATGAAATTGTTATTAAAACCAAATTGTCTCAGGGAAAAGAGGAGATAGGCCCATTCCACCCTGTTGAAAGCTTTTTCAGCGTCAAGCGATATTATGGCCTCTGGAGTGCTGTGTTCCGTCTGATGAAGACGGAGAGAGGATGACGCCGAGAAGCCTTCTTATATTGGAGTATGAATGTCTTCCCCTTATGAATCCTGTCTGGACCTCTGACACAATCCAGGGCATAACAGGTTCCAATTGCCGAGCTAGATTTTTTGCGAGTATTTTAACATCTACTGGGAGGAGAGATATTGGCCGGTAGGATGCACAGCTCAGTGGGTCCTTACCCTTTTTAAAAATTAGGGAGATGGAAGCTTGCATAAGTGTGGATGGCAGGGTACCTTGTTTAAATGAGTGGTTAAACATTTCAAGAAGAAGTGGAGCTAATTGATCTGAAATTTTTTATAGAATTCGACCGGGTAACCGTCTGGATCTGGCGATTTACCACTGTTCATTGATTGTATTGCTTCTTTAATTTCTGATAGAGTGAGAGCGACGTCCAGTTTCGAATTGTTCTCGGGTGATACTTTGGGTAAGTCCAATTTTTCAAAGAAGTTGTTTAGTTGATTTTCATCTGCGAGGAATTCTCAGGTGTATAGTTGGGAGAAAAAAGATCTAAACGTGTTATTTATTTTGTCTGGGTCTGAAGTTATTGAGCCTGATTCGTTGGTTATCTGAGTAATTTGATTTGATGCTGTTCTTGCTTTCAGCTACTGAGCCAGGAGGCGACTGGCTTTGTCACCATGCTCGTATACTAGCCCCCGGGAGCGAAGGAGAAGTTGTTCAGCTTCGGAAGTGAGAAGGAGATCAAGTTCTGTTTGGAGTTTTATTCTTTCTTTGTATAAATCAGGTGTATTTGTGGATGAGAGGGGTTTATCCAAATCAGCGATGGCTTTCTCCAACTCTTCCTGCCGGGATCTGCGTAATTTATTTGCATGAGACGTGAAAGAGATCATTTTACCCCTTATGTAGGCTGTAAGAGTGTCCCATGAAATGGACGGAGAAGTTTCATTATTTTTATTGGTTTCACAAAAGAAAGTAATCGATTCAGAAATATGCTTACAAAAATTGGCCTTCGCCAGCAAGAGGGGATTTAGCCTCCATTGTCTGAATCCCTTTGGCTTCATGCTGAAGTGAAGATCTAAAATTACTGTGGCATGGTCCGATACTGTTATGGGTAAATACTGGGTGGAGACAATCGCTGGGGTGAGTTTTAATCTACCAGAAAGTAGTCTATGCGTGAAAATGAGCGATGTGTGTGGGAGAAAAAAGAATATTGTTTCACTGAAGGATGTGAAAATCGCCAAGGGTCAACAAATCCGTATTGATTCATAAACATGGAAAAAGCTTGGGACATTTTCATAGGCGTGGTTGATCGTGGGCTAGACCTATCTAATATTGGATCAATCACACAGTTCATGTCCCCTCCCATTATTAAGAGGTGAGAATCTAAATTTGGAATGGTAGAAAACAATGAGCTCACAAATTTATGGTCGTCCCAGTTGGGAGCATAGACTGACACTAAGATTACCTATTTTTCGTATAGTATACCAGTGGCAATAACATAGCGACCGTTTGGATCTGTAATTACTTTATCTGAGGTGAAATGAACATTCTTCCGGATTAATATAGCTGTGCCCCTAGTTTTTACGTTGAAACGAGAATGAAAAGCCTGGTCAATCCAAGGTCTATTTAATTTCCTATGGTCAGAGTTGCATAAATGCGTTTCCTGGAGGAACATTATGTCAGCGTTTAAGTTTTTAATGTGTGTCAAGACTTTTGTACGTTTGATTGTAGCATTTAGCCCACCAGTGTTCAGTGAAACTATTCTCACAGCCTTGTCCACGAGCAGCGCTCCCCTTGGTTACACTAGCCATGGTTCGGTGTCCAGCAGTAGTTTTGTCAGATCAGTCTCGAGGAGCAAGCAGCAACAAGTGAGTGGAATCCTCTGTACAGAAACAGCACAGTGTAAGGTGAATGCACACATAGCACAGAACTCAAAGTAAACAAAATCAAGTGAAAACGTTCTTCCCCATCTTTTTCCCCCTGCCCCGATCATCAAAACTAAACCCAAATGTTTGAACTTCCCTTTCTGCATCTTCTTTCCTCTTCTCCTTTACTTGTCTCAGCTTTAGCAGCTTTAAAAAAATCAGTTGGAACCCCATAATAATGGATTTTGATATGAACCCTGAACACACTTTCATAACACTTGTACAGTATAAGTAGATATCAAAGTGGTTTGAATTGAATGCCCAAAATAATTCAGAACCACTTCAATAATGATAATAATAATTTAAAATTAAAAAACAAACAAACAAATTAAAAAAAACAAAGAAACAAAGAAGAAATAGACGTTAATGTAAAGTAGAAATAAAATACAGGGCATTAGTCACTTACAATTAAGCATTAAGTGAACAGTAGAGCTGGTCTCTTTATCCTTAAATTATAATAATGGTTTTTAGTTGAGTATTAACTTACCTTACTTTTGTCTAACTTAAATATGAAATGACTAGAAGGAAAGAAAAAAAGAGAAAAAAAAGAAAGGAAAGGGGAAAAAAAGATGAAATAAAATACAGGTTGTTCTTTTATTTAATTAACCTTAAATTAGAATTAAGTGTAACCAGCTTCTGAACCAGTTGGGATAGCACCAAAGCTAGCATAGCACAGCAGTTGAATGGTAGACATCAGGCCTGGGCCCTAGCGTATCTGGTTAGACCTTAAGTCCCTTCGAAGTAAACAAAATAACTAACTTAGTATGTCGTCCTTTAAAAGATGGTACGTGCTAAGGCTTCTCATGCGTCCGTCTTAATTTAAAGACTTACCAAAACGAAGTCAGCTCCTCTTATGAGGAAGCTAGTTTAGCATGACTCACATTAGCCGCAGATGGCATAGCTAGTTAAGCTAATCGGGCCTCAGGGCCTGTTGGTATTTGGCCGCAAAGGTGGTGGCTTCCTCGGGTGATGAGAATCTCTTCTTCGCGCCGCTCTCCAGAGTGATATGTAAGCGGGCTGGGAAGAGAAGCGCTGGTCGAAGACCCAGACTGTAGAGGTCGGCCATCACCGTTCGGTACTTAGCTCGCTCCTCAGCTACTTCAGGCGTGTAGTCCTCAAAGATCTGGATTGGCGACCCTCGGTACTGAAGTTTCCCTCGGCTCTTACGAGCCTCACGAATGATCAGTTCTTTGGTCTGGTAGCAATGAAGGCGACGTATTACCAGTCTGGGCCATGAGCCAGGTTGAGGTTTAGCGGTGAGTGCTCTGTGGGCTCGGTCCAGTTCAGGAGGAGACTGAAGAATCTGGTCGCCGTGTACTTCAGCCAGAAGGTCGGCGAAGAAGCTCGTGGGCCTGGGTCCTTCTATTGATTCTGGGAGGCCGATTATCCTTATGTTGTTTCTGCGGCTGCGGCTTTCAAGATCAATAGTCTTCGCTGTTAGCTTGGTGTTGCTATTTGCTAATGCTACACACCTCTCCTCCAGAGCTTTAATTCGCTGGTCTTGCAGTTCAGCGTGAGTTTCTAGTGAGTCCATACGCTGACCATGCTCTGTTATTGTTGTCTGCATTTAGTCTTAATTCCAGAGCCGCGAATGATGTTTTGAAGTCGGCTGCAATGCTAGCTCTGTGTTCTTCTAGCATGCTAGCTATGCTAGTTAGCACCACGCTGTTATCTGTCGGAGAGGCGGCCGCATCCGTTTCTGTCATTATAGGCTCTTTTTTCTTCCTTGGCATTCGTCTAAGATGTTCAGGGCTCAGATGTTAACTACTTAACTCTTAATTGGACGGGGTTTTGAGAAAAATCTAAGTTTTTTAAAAGTTATTGCTGCGGGAGACTGAGACAGTGCTGCTTTCACATGTTCGCCCAAACCGGAAGTCTCATGGTCAATATTTTTGACAAGAATTTGCAAAAAAAAGCTTCTTTCAAGTCAAAGTGAAAACAGATTTTTACAAAACAATGTCAATTAATTAAAAATATGTTGTGGCAGAAATCCTCCAAGAAATTCTTTAACACAATTAGTCCATTTTCTGGTTTTTACAACATGGAGAGGGCTAATGCAGTGTGTCAGACTCGCAGCATTCTTTTAGTAAATCCAAAGAGCATTGTGCTTCACTGATGCTTATCATTTATTGCAAAAATCAACAAAACTTTAAATCAAGAGGAAGTTACAGTCCATGAGTATTAATTGTAGTTGTCAGCAGATCCCATTCATCTGCTGACGCTGACGCTGCGGTCAGTGACGGTTTCGCTGCTGTACCTGCCTTCCCCCGTCATACGTCATGCCACCCATTTAAAGACTAGTGTCCTCCCCACCTGAGGAGGGAGGAGGGCGCACACTTAATAAGACAAATAAGAGACAATAAATCTTATAAATAAAAATAAACTTAAATGCGGCTCCTACAGGATGTTTGTTGATTCGTCTGTCTCCACAGCCATGAACCCTTGTCTCCAGCGGGTGTGTCATGACCAGGCCTCGTGTGTCCACACTGGTCCAAACCAGCACCTCTGTGCCTGTAAGGACGGTTACAGCGGGGACGGACGAGTCTGCATGGCCATTGATCCATGTCAGACCAAACAGGGCGGCTGCTCCCCCGAGTCTGCACGCTGCGTCTATGATGGACCGGGGCAGGTAGGAAAATACTCGTGCTAGGGAAGATCAGGATTAAAACCAAGATCGAGGTTAGAACCTAGAACGGGATCAGAAATTCAATCACAATTAAGATCAGAATCAGGATGTTAATCAGGAACAAGATTAGAATTATAAACAAATCCTTACAATATTTGGATCAGAATCCAGTTCAGAAGCAACATGAGGATCAGAAACAGAATCTGGATGTGGAACAGAAGCAGATTCAGGATCCTCATTAGAAAGAAGATCTAATTAAAGAACAGCATCAGTGTCCGGAGCATTTTAGTGGTTCTATATTGCATTATTTTTGCACATTCAGAGACATGTTCATATGTAATGAATACTGTGGCTTGTAGGGAGCAGCGTCAGATGACTTGTTAACCCTTTGTGTACCTGCTGTGCTGTGTGCAGTCTCACTGTGAGTGTCTCCCTGGGTTTGAACGTCTGCTGAACGGCGGCTGCAGCCTGAAGGAATCCTGCCGACCTGATTCTTGTCACCAGAACGCCAACTGCACCACTGTGGGACCCGCAAGAGTCGAGTCAGTCCCTGCTCTTCCTTTACTGCCTCTGCTCCTGAATGTACAGATGTCCACGCTTTAACAGATATGACAGTATGTTTAGGGGTCTGACACACATCACCTGTCCCCTCAGGTGCACCTGTCTTGAGGGTTACCTTGGTAACGGTAAAGTTTGTTATGGGAACATCATCGAGCGTCTGAATGATCTGAACACAGAACCTGGAGGACAGTGGAGTGGTCAGCTGAGCAACGCCATCACTTTGTTCAGTATGACGAGTTTATCACCACGTTTCCAGTTTAGATGACGAGTAGTCAAATGACAAATAACCAACATGACTATTAATCCTGTGTGTGTGTGTGTGTGTGTGTGTGTGTGTGTGTGTGTGCGCGCACACGCAGGTTCTCTTGCATGGCCTCTTCAGAATTTGGGTCCTTTCACTCTTTTCGTGCCGATCAATAAAGGCTTCAGAGGAACTTCAGTAAGAAACTCGACTAATGAAGGGTTGTCTTTTCTTATCTGAGATGGTAGTTTCAGTTATTGCTGGTGAAAACTTTTATCAACTGCTGTTTTTACCTTTAACTTTATTTTTTAACATTTATTCAGTCAAAGTCAACATGAGTCTTATTTTGGAACTTTTTTGGGGTTGTTCCTTCCTGCTGACACTGACTCTGGAGATGTTCCCGTGTGAGAGTTTGTGGCTGTTTGTCCAACAGGTGAGGACTCTGACAGCCAACTTGTCCAAAGCTAAATACTTGTGTAAGATGCACCTGGTTGCTGGGGTGATGACCTTTGATGCTCTGAAGAAAACTGACGTGTTTTACACTCTGACTGGGAAATCGGCAGAGACGGACACGTCAGAGGGGGTGAGACATGCTTTAATGTCTGTGTGTGTGCTTTGCATTATGTCTGTTAAAGCATTTATGCGTCAGTGAGCTTCGTGTAACTTCTCCGTCCACAGAGCAGCTTTTTGTTCTCTTCTCAGACCAAAATCCGTATCCATGGCAGCAGGAAGAAAGGTATGATCATCCAGTCTGATGTGGTTGCATCCAATGGGATGATTCACATCATCAGTAAGCTGATGGACAGTGTTTCACCCACAGTGGAGAGTGACACACAGGTGATAAACATATAAAACATGAACGGTTAGAACTTTCTGTTTCTGTCCGCATTCATAGATTCACTTGTTCATCTTATTCCTCATAGGAGAATCTGATGAAGATCGTTTCTGACTACGGCAAATTTGACCAGTTCAGGTCTTTATTAGAGGTACGGACATGACCATCAGGCCAGACGCCATGACAGATGAGGGGCTCAGCAGACTGTCAGACCTTCAAATTGCTCTGGATTTTTAAACTGTCCTCATGATCAGCTCACTGTGGTAGTTTGAGTATTTCAAGAGATGAACCGTGTTTGTCTGTGCAGAGAGCTGAGCTGGCGTCAGTCCTGGACCTTCCTGGTCCGATCACCGTCTTCGCTCCCAGCAGCTCGGCCTTCGATGCAATGACTGAAGGACACCTGCAGTACCTGAGCAGTGCTGAGGTGAGACCTCGTCATCGTTTGTTTCAGTGAATCGTTCTCTGCCGTCAGCTTCATGATTCACCAAAATGATCCAAGAACTGTTTGACCTGCAGGGTCACAACAAGCTGCTGGAGCTGCTCAGGAACCACATCGTCCAGGCCACCGCGGTCAGTGCAGCCCACCTCCTCAGATTCACTGAGTACATTTGACTCTCCATCCAATCATATAACAGTGATTCATTTTCCTGGTTTGAAGCTGGAGGTCTACAACGCAGTGTCCAGTCCCAGAATAGTGACGATGGCCAATCAGGTTCTGACTATCAACATGACAGAAAATGTAAGTTTGGAGCTTTAAAATGTTTCTCATGTTGATCTCAGGTCCCCATCTGAGCCTCACGGATACATGTTGTTCGTTTCTCTGTGAATGTGTTTCGACATTGTTCTGACTGATTCTGACTTTTAATGAAAACACGAAACTTTCCTGTGAGGAGGAGGAAGAGGAGGCAGCAGCTGTGATCAGAACATCAAACAGAACACAACTGTTCAGGCACCAAAAACAAAGGTTTCATTTGGAATACGCGAGGACTTCAAGGGAAGAAAAATCGGTCAAACCATGTCGAAAATGTTCTGCCTTCAGTGTTTAACGCTGTCGTCATTTGAGTCATTAATAACTTCCGCTCTCTGAACCAACAGTCTCCCTTTCACAGGAGCGGCGGTGTCGTCCTCTCTCAGACTGCAGTGCTCGGCCGGGCTGAGGGGGGGCACTGTGGTGTGTCTGCAGAGGTGAAGAATGAAAGGAGATGCACTGATGAAGATGCAGAAACTATCAGCTGTCTTTATGACAACATCATGACGACACCGACAACGCTCGCTTTTATTGTCCCACAGATAGTCGACCTGTAATGAGCAGACGTGTGTGACTCTTTGTGTTTTCAGGGGCAGATTTGGATCAACGGAGCCGCGGTGCTGGAGGCAGACGTGGAGGCTAAAAACGGACGTCTGTATGTTCTGGATGGAGTTTTGACTCCGCCCTCCATCAAACCTGTGCTGCCCCACCGCTGTGACATCACCGAGACCAAAATCATCAAGGTGAGTGTCGCGGCACTCGGGTCACCTACATATTTGAAGTTTTTGAAATGACGTGACTGTTTGTACTTTAAACTCCACATGACGTTTTAAAAAAGAGGCAGCCATCTTCCTCTCCCACCCTCACTGTGAGCGTCACCGGGTCACTCACTGACGTCAGCCGCGCTGACGTGTCATCTTTGCATGTTCAGTTTTTATCTCTGCTCAGTTAGCATTAGCAGAAGCATTAGCACAGCTACCTGCTGTCTCAGCTGATTCACTGGCGCTGTTCACTGACTGAGAGCTAAGACGTGTTTGTATGTCGTGATCTTCCAGCTTTGAACATCTGGATGAAGAACCTAAACAATTCATACACAGATGCAGATTTGTAAACACCAAGCCGCTGTTTCACACTTTTATGAATGAGTTGGTTCATTTTAAAAAATATTCAAATACATGAGGTCCAAACAAGCCTTGGATGGAAACAACATTATTAGTATTTTAATTGACACTTAGACCTCTGACTGTTTCTTTGTGGCAATTATCTTTTATTCTATTTTGTTTATTTTTGTTTGTTTGTTTATGATGTTGTTTGTAGGAGCTCGGTCTGTATGTGGTACCATTTTTGTATTATCTTTTCACAAATGTATCTGGATGAAGAAACAAAATGTCACTGAAACCCTGAAAGTGACTCATCTCTTCGACACTTCGACACTTCGAGCGTTCAGGTCCAAGTCACATGTCTGTGCTGCCGCCGTGTTTTTGTCTCAGCGGCTGTCTGGATGCTTTCTGTCCAGGTCTCAGTGGACTGTTACTGAACTGAGTCAGAAATGGTCAGATGCTGACGGAGCCGCTGATGTGCTTCATGTGAACATGCAGCAGGTCAGACAGAGACGAGCAGCCGTAAACAGCCTGGACAGAGTTTTCTCTCCTCTGCTTCTGTTTGACCGCCGCTCTCACCGCGCCGTGTGTGTGCCACTCAGCTTCATCTCTATGAGACGACCAGTCTGACCCAGGAGTCCCCAGCTGATGGCGTCACCATGGCAACATCATGTGATGCAGCATTCACAGCCTCTCTGCTTTCAGTTAATTTGAGTCTGTTTGATCTGAACTTTGTTCTTGAACCTTAGCATTTCAGAGAAAAAACTTTTCTCGATTAATTTTTTTCCTCACAGGTCTGCGTTCCAAGTGCCATCATAACCCTCGATGGACTCGATTGACTGTGATGAGTCTGTGACATGTCTGATCACCTCTTGTGTGTTTTAGGGTGAATGTGTCAGCTGCTCGAAAGCCAAACTGTCTCAGTGCTCGTCTGGAGTTTATACAGTAAGAAGCTTCGCTCACCTTTACACCGTGTCTGCTTGTCTGTATGAGGAAACCCTTCCATCCCAGTCTGACGGTGAGAAACGTGCTGTTCTCTCTCTGGTGATCAGGGCTCCTCCACCTTCGGATGTTTCTACATTGTGTCCATCGGCAGACCGGCTGTTGGCATCCCGGCGACAGGCTGCTCTCCTCTCTGCAACACAACACTCACGGTAAACAAACACGTCCGGACAACAACGCAGACAAAACATTTGGTGCAGAGCAGGAAGGTGTCAGCTGTGCTTCTGTGTTGTTCAGACTCCGGCGTGTTGCGGAGGTTTCTATGGCCCAGACTGCAGTCCGTGTCCCGGTGGATTCCAGACTCCGTGCTCCGGACACGGTCAGGTCAGACTCAAGTCCTCCACATGGTCTGATGCCACCTGAGCAAAGTGCGGTGGCGTCCAGACAAGTCCGCGAGCCAAGAACTCTTCTGCAAAGTTTACGACTGAATTTAGTCTTTAAACTGTTGCATGAAGTGGAAATGTCTTTCAAATTAAAACTTTCCACAGTTCGTGACAGGTGGGACGTTATGGGATCATTTTCCAGTTTCAGAGCTGTGATCCATTAAACCTTTCATCATGTTGTGATGTTTCAGTGTTTGGACGGGATCACAGGAAATGGATCGTGTGTCTGTGAGTCAAACTTCAGGGGCTCTCGCTGTCAGTACTGCTCCTCCTCCAACAGATACGGACCAAACTGTGACAGAAGTAAGTCTGAATTATGACATCATCCAGGTTCAACTTCATGTTTTTTGTTTGTTTGTTTTTTTCCCCACTGGCCTCAACTGTCAGAAATGTTCCTGCTGAAGTCTGTTTACTTGCTCCTGTACAAATTGTCTTTCAATAAAAACAAGTCCGAATTTGTCTGAAAAAAAGACTTAATCCTGTTTACTTCCTGTTGTTCAGGCCTGACCTATGTGGGAATTTTGGGGCCATGCCGATACCGACAATAGAAGACAAGAAAATTACGATCTCCAAAATATCTGCTGTCATTGTAAATATGAGACAGAGTTAATGTGGTTATCAGATAAAGATATGGAGGCGGGACGTCTGACGTTTGAACAAACTTTATTCTAAATGTCACTGAACAGGAATCACTTCACCTGACAGTTATCAGGAAAGGGGCTGCCCTCTGCTGGACAAACTAGGTAATCACATAGAGGTTCTTTTCTGGCCTTACAAACAGTTTTAGAATCGGCACATATCTGAGAACAGGTACCGTTACATCTGCGAGTCCGACATGGCTTTCACTCGCCATGGAACATCAGGCCGTCCTCATTGTATCATACAGGTGTGTGTGAAGTCAGATGATGAGTTCTCACCTGTGTCAAACCTCACCTGTGTGTCCTCAGCCTGTCCCTGCATCCACGGACAGTGTGATAACCGTCCGGACTCTGACGGTCGCTGTAAGCCCAACTCCTGCGTGACGGGTTTCACCGGCCGCTTCTGTGACCGGAGGACGTTGGCCTGCGGCGTTCAGGCTCAGTTCTGTCACGCCCACGCAGACTGCGACTTCAGCCGAGGAACCACCAGGTAAGTTTACCTGCATCCATAATGTTAAGATTTAACTTCACAAAAATAAATGAAATGTTTTTTCCCTTCCAAATCAAAAACAAAACAGATGATGAAAACCTGAAGCGTGAAAGCTTCAGGTCACCTGCGCTGGTTTCATCTCCAATGTGTCTGCGAATTTGATCCATCGAAGCAAAATGTAGTTCTAAATTGTTCTCTGACAGAAGTTCTTTCATTGTTGTGCTGTAGAGGTGGGTACCCGACCGACGTCCGACGGGACCCGTCGGGTACCCGTGGGCTGGGCCGGGTTGGCCTAGTGTTTTAGAAGTGACGGCCGGAACTGGTTCGGGTTCGGTGGCCCACTTTCTGTGTTTTTTTCCTTTTCAAATCCATTCAGAGCTGGGATTTCTGTTTCTCGGATTCATCTGATGGCACCTGAATGCACCACATCCTTTTTAGCGACGACTCGTTTTTTCAGTTCATGGTGAGCGTGGCGGTGTTATCTGTTGCTATATGTTGCGCTTCTGCTTACATAAATCGGGCTGACGTCGGGTCGGTCAGAGCTTGGGAACTGACGGTCGGTCGTCGGTCCGGTTCGGTCAGAACCAACACGGGTTCGGAAGGGTATCGGGCTGAGAATCTCGGCCTGATCCCACCTCTAGTGTGCTGCATATTCTTAAATGACTCTTAAATCCACCATCACAATATTGTCAAGACTCAGTTGGAATCTTGGAGAAATCTCAGAAAAGATATTTTTCCAGAACAAATGAAGGTGGAATGTTTCTCTTCTTCTCTAGATGAGTTTTCAGCCACGTTCAGCTTTTTGTTGGAGCTCTGATGCACCTGTCACATGGAGACAAACGGGACGCCTTAGTCTCCTCTCTAGTTCACGGAGCCTGCGGTCATTTTGGTTGCGGTGCTGTTCATGTGACCAACAGGGGGCAGTGTATTGTGTCTCTGCCTAACTCTATGTAAACACTTTTACATATCTGACGAAAAGAAACACGGACGCTCTTGTTCATTGTAACTCTTCTTCTGCACTTCTTTTTTTGTTTATTCTTTCTTGCAGCAACCTCACCATTATACATCACAGGCGCCACCTGTTGTTGAACATGTGCAGAACACCACATACATAACATTCCTCCCCACTAAGATATGTTGTCAATAACACAACACACATCTTAACACAAATAACATATGTGTTCTTTTCTTCTTCTTCTTTTTTTTTTTAATATAACAGTGAAAACTCTCCACTCATTCAACTTAGAACAATGTCAAAACAGTATTTCACTTAACTCAATCCCCTCTTTTATCACATTTTTATGTAAACTCTGCCATAAGTTCACTCATCCCTATAACGAACGGGTGGTTTTGTAACCCTAACAGGGTAGCGTCTGACCCTTGGTGTTACCCCTGCGTGTCTAGACTGTGGTGACTCACAAAAATGATTGGTCTTTGATGATTCATTGACTTCAACACCAAGATCGTTCTTTTCAGAGTGAGTTGCATCAGCTTGAAGTTGAGGGCAACTAACAGTCGGGGGCAGTAACTCTGGAAGTGTTACAGGTGGATCAACTGTGGTGTGCAGAGACTCTGGATCAAGATCAGGGCGTGACAACATTTGATCCACATGTCGCTTCCAAACTCCCTGCACTCCCACATTCACCTTATATGACACTGGCCCAGTCTTTTCCATCACAACTCCTTGTGACCACTTTTCCTCCCCCCTCCTACAGTCACGCACCAACACTGACTCCCCAACAACAAACTGCCTGTCTTTGGCGCGCCGTTGGCGCTCCAGTTGTTGTGCCTCCTGTGACAGATGCACACTACCAGCAACACTAGGTTTCAGGCAGTCCAGCCGAGAGCGAAGCATGCGTCCAAGGAACAACATTGCCGGCGTTTCCTTTGTAGTGGCATGGGGGGTGTTGCGATAGGCCAACAGGAATGCATCCAAGCGTTGCTGAACCGGTGCAGTGCCCCTGGAAGATTTCAAAGCAAGCTTGAATGTTTGGACAAAACGCTCAGCCAAACCATTGGTGGCAGGGTGGTATGGCACTGAACGGAGGTGTATGACTCCATTTAACTTCAGAAATGTGCTGAACTCCTCTGAACAAAACTGAGGTCCATTATCACTAACAAGGATGTGGGGGGTACCATGACGACTAAAAAGACCTCTCAGTACTTGAATTGTCTTGTTAGCTGTGGTACTGTCCATGATATGCACCTCAGGCCACTTGGAATGCGCATCCACAGCGACCAGGTACATATGTCCTTCAAACGGACCCGCAAAGTCCACATGCACTCTTTCCCAGGGACTGGCGGGCCACATCCAAGGATGAAGGGGTGCTAACCCAGGCTCTTTTTGTACCCGCTGACAGGAGGGGCAGGTTTTAGCCTGGAGCTCAATTTGAGAGTCAATGCCGGGCCACCACACATAACTGCGTGCCAAACACTTCATCCTTACCATACCTGGATGCGCTGTGTGTAATTCCCCCAGTACCCGTGGTCGCAGCTTAGGGGGCACTATTACTCTCACACCCCACATGAGACATCCCTGTTGTATCGTGAGCTCATGACGTCACAACGAGTAGGGTGCCAGCTCCTTGTCTGTGTCATTTGCAGCAGGGAAACAACCAGTTGAGACCATTTCCAGGACTCTAGACAAGATGGTGTCAGACTTGGTGTCACATCTGATCTCAGAGCTTTTGACTGGTAGTGTGTCCAGTGTAAAACACCTCTACTGCACCTGATGACTCGTGATGTACATGTGGGAGTGGCAACCTGGAAAGCCCATCTGCATTTGCATGCAAAGAGCCCTTCCTGTATTCAATGGTATAGTCATGCGCTGACAGAAGAAGCGCCCACCGCTGCATCCGAGCTGCAGCCATTAGCGGTGTACCTTTCAGCGGGCTCAAGATGGAAGTAAGAGGACGATGGTCGTTGAGTAGCGTAAACTTGTTACCATAGAGATATTGATGGAACTTGCGTACTCCAAACACTGTGGCCAGTGCCTCTTTCTCTATCTGAGCGTAATTTTGTTCTGCTTTACTGAGGGTTCGTGAGGCATAGGCTATAGGTCTTTCTGCTCCATCTGGCATGATGTGCGAAAGCACTGCTCCAGCTCCGTAGGGTGACGCTTCGCATGCCAGACGAAGGGGAAGCTCAGGATCATAGTGGGTCAGTACTTTTTGCGACGCCAACAGTGTTTTAGCTTTCTGGAATGCTGACTCACAGGCAGGTGTCCATTGCCATTTCTTCTCCTTATTTAACAGTTCATTTAGTGGTTGCAGAACAGTGGCCAAATCAGGGATAAAACGACCATAGTAGTTTATCATTCCCAGAAATGAACGTAGCTGACTAACCTCGCAAGGCGCTGGTGCTTCCACAATGGCTCGTACCTTGTCTGGAGATTTGTGAAGACCAGCTGCATCGATGATATGGCCCAAGTATTCCACAGATTCTTGGAAAAACAGGCACTTCTCACGTTTAAGGTTAAGGCCATACTCCTCTAGTCTGCTCAAGACTGCATCCAACGTTTCCAGATGTGTCTTTTCATCAGGTCCACTGATCAAGATGTCGTCCAGGTAACAGTGAGTATGCGACAGTCCGAGTAGCACCTGATCCATTGCCTTCTGAAACAAGGCAGGCGATGATGCTACACCGAATGGCAATCTGTTGAACTGGAACAATCCTTTCTGAGTGGAGATGGTCAACAGCTTCTTCGACTCCTCTTCCATTTCCATCTGTAGATAGGCATTAGACAAATCCAATTTGCTGAAGTGTTGACCTCCGGCTAATGATGCGAACAGGTCCTCAATGCGAGGAACAGGATATTTATCCACACAGAGAGCTGGGTTGAGGGTGACCTTGAAGTCCCCACAGAGTCTCACGGTGCCGTCCTTTTTGCTGACAGGCACCACAGGTGTGCCCCAGTCACTGTGCTCCACTGGTGAAATCACTCCCAATTCCACCAGACGTTTTAACTCCGCTTCAACTCGAGGTCGAAGAGCATAAGGCACATTACGTGGGGGACAGAATTTTGGTACACTCTCAGGTCTCAAGGTCAGTCTAGCTTTAATGTCTTTCATTGTGCCTAGCTTTTGAGAGAAAACAGCTGAGTGTCTCTTTAACATTGCCTCCAAGCTCTCTTTGTGTCCTTTCTCAGGGACATACACAGTCTTTAAATCTTTCCAGTTCAATTTAATCACTCTCAACCACTCTCTACCAAACAATGGCGGTGCATTTACTTTCACAACGTACAGGGGCAACTTAGCACATTGTTCATTTAATTGTACTTGCACTTTAATGACCCCTTCAGGTGCCAGAGGTTCTCCCATGTACGTCCTTAGCATGACATCAGTGGGTTGTAGGGGCACTTCGCTCAGAGTGGCTCTATACTGCTCCCAGGGAATCAATGACACTGCAGCCCCTGTATCCAACTCCATCTCCATTTTCTTCCCATTTATTACAGGCAGTAAAGAGATACGCGAATATCTCCCTTCTTGCGGCAAAGAATACAGTCCTAACTCACAGTCTGTGTCAGATTTTGTGTCCTCACTTTCACTTTTATCTTCTCGTGCCTCTACATGATAAATTCTTTTCTTTTTATCTTTTATACTGCGTTTCTTTGGATTACCTTTCTGTTCCGGTTTCTCAAACTTCAGTTTCCGCTCTCTGTCTTGATTGTTTTTGTCTTTACTCCTACACATGCGCTTTTTGTGGCCTTTCCTCCCACACTGGTGGCAACCACATCCTTATACCAGCCGTCATCATCTGAGTGGTTCGTTTTCCTGCAGCGGCGGCATCTGTCACCTCTCTGTGTAAACACCGCGTTCACTTTAAGTGAGCTGCTCAGCTGCTGTACGTCGCGCGCCGCCGTCTCAGCCGACACGGCATAGTCCACTGCTTTCCGAAACGTGAGGTCTTTCTCTGTCAATAGACACTACTGCACCGTTTCACACTTTAATCCACATACGAATCTGTCCCGCAGTGCATCTTCCAAATACGCACCAAAGTCACAATGTTCTGACAGTCCTTTTAATACAGCCACATACTGCGCCACCGTCTCCTCTTCCCCCTGATTCCGCTTGTGGAACGAGCGGCTTTGGTGTGAAATGCGCTCCCAAAACGTCCACAACAGCTTCATAATCCAGGTCTCCAGGCTTGTGAGGAGCAACCAAGCTGCATAGGAGTCCATACGTTTTAGGTCCCATCACACTAAACAGTACCGGCAACTTCTTTGCCGACCGGATCTCATTAGCCTGGACATAATGTTCAAAACGTTCAATATATGTTGTCCATTGTTCACTGCTACCGTCGAAAAGATCCATATGTCCAAAAATTCCAGCCATGTTGCACCCGTCGGTGGCCTTCACCGACTCATCGAAGGAAGAGTGGCTCATTAACGTCCAACAGGTCACACTAGCTCACTAGCTAGCCACCGTGTGCGTGTGGTTGGTCTTTCTATGTCCACACTCGACTCACGTCCCCAGTTCACTCGCAGACTATGAGACAAGTCTTCCGGACTACACACTTCGTCGCCAATTTATATTGTGTCTCTGCCTAACTCTATGTAAACACTTTTACATATCCGACGAAAAGAAACACGGACGCTCTTGTTCATTGTAACTCTTCTTCTGCACTTCTTTTTTTGTTTATTCTTTCTTGCAGCAACCTCACCATTATACATCACAGGCTCCACCTGTTGTTGAACATGTGCAGAACACCACATACATAACACAGTGAATGAACAAAGCCTGTTGTAAATAATATTGACCTCATTATAGCAGAAATGATTCACTGAAGGTGTGTGTTTTAGGTGTGTGTGTAAACCTGGTTACCAAGGTGACGGGATCACCTGTGTGGAGTCAGACCCCTGTGCTCCACCTCACCGTGGCGGCTGCAGCCTCAACGTGAGCCAATTCTTCTTCTCTACAATCATTTCTGCAGATATGAGGATCATAAATGTCCTTTCAGCCTGTCTGTCCTCACTGCTGCGTCTGCTCTCTTTATGCTGTCTTGTGCCCCCTGCAGGCCAAGTGTATAAAGATTGGACCGGGTTCTCACTCTTGTCAGTGTCTGACCGGATGGAGGGAGGACGGAGACGAGTGTCAGCCAGTCAACAACTGCAATGGTCCTGACAGAGGAGGCTGCCATGCCAACGCCACCTGCATCTATGTGGGACCTGGACAGGTAAAGACACCTGAAAGGACTTCATTATGACTCTGCAGGGTCCTCATGAGGTCATGTGACCCTCTGAAGTCACTGCACGTATTTCAAAAGAAGGCTGACCGCTCAGAAACACCTTCAGGTTACCAGCGAGACTAAATGTCTTCTTACCGTTTTTGTAGTGATGGACAGAGGGAGTCGACCTGAGCGTCACTTTGTCCTTTAACACATTTTCGTCTCCATATTTGTTGTTCGTTGAACCTACAGAGCGACTGCACATGTAAAGCGGGCTTCAAAGGAAACGGCCGAGACTGTGAAGCTGTCAATCAGTGTGTGACTGCAGACGGAGGCTGTCATTACTTGGTGAGAACGATTCATCTTCTTCTTCACTATGAAGGTAAAATAGACCAGAAATCAAATTGCTGATGGAAGGAAGGCGTTTGAGAATAACATGCAGGGCTGTGTGCTCAGGCCAGCTGCCACCTGCTGGCCTCTCAGTGGACGTGTGTGTGTGATGAAGGCTACGTTGGAAACGGACACATATGTTACGGTACAGTCCAGCAGGTGAGCGTCACCACAACAACGACCATGTTCACCTGACAGACGAGTCTCTGTGTCACGGCTGAGTTTGTTTGGTGATGCTTTCAGGTGCTGATGACTCTGCTAGATGCCTCAGAGTTCTTCACATGGACCACTGTGAGCATCAGATCCAACACACACGAGTTTTGTCTGTCTTTTTTGCTGTTGGTTTGCTCACAGACTGAACATTTGTGTCTCTGTCTCACAGGAGTCCGGTTTGTCTCTGTCCGATCAGAACGTCACCCTGCTGGTTCCATCTTCAGCTGCCGTCTCAAAAATGTCTTCAGAGGACAAAAACTTCTGGATCATGAAGGGAAACCTGCCGAGTCTCATCAGGTCACCACGGCTAGAAACTCATGTTTTCTTTTTTACAAGTCGGTTTTTTATTTAAAGACTGAGCTGAGACTGAATGAGTTTTTGTCTCCTGTATCACAGAAATCACATGATCCTGGGAAACTACCCGTCATCCCGCCTGAACAACATTTCCTCTCTCACTTCCCTTCTTAAGACAACATTTCCTGTTTCGACAACCAGTGAGGTGACTCCACAGTGCGATGGCTCCCTCTCCTGTATTATAATTTTTTTCAGATTAATAAAAGTGTTTGCAAACATCCTTGAGCCTCTAAAGCTCCGACCGTTTCATCATTTATACACAAGAAGAATTTCTGATTCTGTCGCTTGTTGCTCTTCTGCCATTCACATGAAAGTCTGTGTGTGTGTGTTTGTGTTTGTGTGTGTGTTCTATCAGCTCACAACTGTTGGAGGAGCGCTCATCACCACACCAAATGTAGCTGCTACAAATGGGCTGATCCACATCATTGATAAGGTCCGATGCTAATGATGCTGACGATGCTAATGATGCTAGCAATGCTCTGACAGTCTCGTGTGTTTTCTGTCTCCAGGTTCTGGTTCCTGACAGGAAGCTGAGTGACGGGCTGCTGGCAACGCTCGCTCTGAGGCCGGACTTGTCTCTTTTCCGATCGTATCTCATCGTACGAACACATGAACACATCACACACACACACACACGCACACACTCTGCATGAAGATTTTAAATGTTCACTCACAGTTTTTCTCTGCTTTGTTTAGGATTACAACCTAACAGATGAGATCGAACAGGCAGACGAGTTCACTGTCTTTGCTCCAACAGACGCCGCCATCACTGATTACCTTAACAAAATGGCTGCCGCTGCTCTGGTATGCTGGAAAAAAACAGCTGAATTTCAGTATTTGTCATGAACTGAACAGGATCTTGAAGAGAGTCGGTATCATGCTGCAACTGCTTCTCATTTTGCGGTTAGTTAAGATGACTCCAATGAACCAAAGTTAGTGATGTGAACAATTTAGAAGTGACATTATCAGCAGCAGAAACAGGACTTTCCTGCATCCACATTAAATAATCACTATAAGATGGAAAAGCTGTAATTCAGCATCAGAAGCTTTTACTGAAAAGATTTAGACAACGAGAGGCTGAAACGCTGTCACTCATCGCCTGATAACCTTTAGCACTTTGTCTCATAAAACTAAACTTTGAGACAAACAAATGTGGTCATACTTAAAACTAATCACATGAGGAGTTTATGCTACAGTGAAAAATGTGCCTGTGCTTTTACTGTGAACTGTAAACAGGATGTGAATACGACTCGTTACCATGTGGTGACGTCGGAGCGTCTGCTGAAGACCGACCTGCAGCCTGGAGGATACAGAGAGACGCTGCTCGGATTCTCTTTCCAGCTCGGCTTCTTCCCTCGAGGCGGAAAGGTCTCGGTGAACTACAGATAATCAATTATCACTATCTGGTATCATCTTCTGGTCACATGATCATCTGAACGGTCTGTCTGTCATCCAGCTGTTTGTGAACGATGCTCAGATGAACTTGTCCAACATCCTGAGCGGCAAAGGAGTGATTCACACTCTGTCAGCTGTTCTGCAGATCAACTGGAACCGATGTGACGAGGCCAAGAACCTCAAAGTCATGGTGAGCCAATTGGACGCCCACACACACACACACACACACAGAACCAAATCAACGTTCTCTTGTTCCTCCACAGGGAGCCTGTGTGGACTGTTTGTTCCCACAGAGCAGAGACTGCCCACTCGACACCGTCCCAGACGTAAGGTTTCTGACGACACGTGAATGCAGCTTCAGGCTGGGTTCACTTGAATCAAACAGGACAGTCAAACATTTTATCTCCTTCATCACACGACAGAACATTAAACACAAAGAAGCAAAAACTGTTGCAGGCAAAGAAAAAAGTCTGTTTGCAGATGACATGTTTTCATTCTTCAGTGATATTTTAAAAAAATCAGTTGAACAGTAAAACAGATCATTTGTCCAACATGTTTGATAAATGAACACTGATGAATTTCATCACTGCCTTGTTTTTAATTTTTATCACTGCCAGCTCACTGTGAGAGAAAAGTGCCTCAAACTTTTTTCAAACTTCCTCATCGTGAATTTTTTTCTCGAGGAAAACAGACAGTTTGTTTGAAGATGATGATGATGTGAAATAATGATGATGTGACCTCCCCTCATACGTTTCTGCAGAAATCAACCAAGAGGAAGAAGTGTATGCTCACTCGCATGTTTGAAGGGGAGCGTCTGCTGACGATTGGCTGCAGAGCCACCTGCCTGCAGCGGAACATTGTATGTCACAAATCAGCTCAAACTCAAACACACCACCTTCTTCACACACTGACCCTCTCCTCTGCTGTCAGGTGCGCAGGTGTTGCCTGGGGTTTTTTGGGGAGCACTGTGAGCCGTGTCCTGGACCGAGGGGGCAGCCCTGCTTCGGGAACGGACTCTGTTTGGACGGCACAAACGGGACCGGAGTGTGTCAGTGCAACAAAGGTTTCAAAGGGACGGCGTGTGAAACCTGCCAGAGTGGGAAGTACGGAGTCCACTGTGACCAGGGTGAGTTCCCACCACACACATGGCGTCAGACAAAAAACTCTGCTCTTCACTCACTCTGCTCGCTTCTCTCTGTAGACTGCAGCTGTAAAAACGGCCGCTGCAACGACGGGCTCAAAGGCGACGGGACGTGTGAGTGTGATGTCGGCTGGAGAGGAGTCCTCTGTGATGAAAGTACGACGGCAAAGTTCAGATACACAACACCGCAGCATCGGGTCCTAAAGGACAAAAAAACGTCAAGAAAAAGACAAATTCTGAAGTTTTAGAAAAATCATGAAACAAAAACTGAAAGTGAAAAAAAAATCGGCATTTTAAAATGTGGTAATGTTCGATGAAAAGGAGAGAGTGAGAACAATGACTTCAAATTTAGATTTTTTTAAAATAAAAATTTGAGCTTGTAAAATCTGAATTTAATCTCATGAAGTTTTTTTGATGATGACGATGATGAACTGCGTCACATTTGTCTGTTGCAGAAATCAAGTCTGAAGCTGATGAACTGTGTGGCTCCATGAAATGTCACACCAGTGCAAAGTAAGGCAACGCACACTGTTTTCCAAACTGCACACTGCAGTACATACTGATGTGGACAAAAAACTGTATGTAGTGTTCTGTATGTAAACACAAACAAAATCTGCAGTGTGCCAAAAAATTCCTGCATGATTCAGAGGAGATCAACCGTATGCATCTGACTAGTCTACCTCGCCTGCTTTTTCCCACAAT
>JAQFJB010005310.1:0-21672 GCA_029874875.1 Naso minor
GGTTAATCTGGAAGGCGTGTGTTTGAACTGGCCAATCAGAGCAGAGTAAGCCTTTAGAGGCGGGGCATGAGGTAAAATGGAGCGAACAGAGGCAAAAGTCCTGGAAAAACCAAGGCTGCTGCAGTGAGCTGAATGAGAGAACAGACGAAATTTTTTGGGCATCAAAGCATGTAAACCTGCTCTAGCAGTAACAAAGAATAAAATATGAACCCAAAAAACACAAGTATAATATGACCTCTTCAACTTCCTCAGAAACTGGTCAGCAAATCTCCATAATGCAACAAAAAAAAGTTGCTAGAGCTCTCGAACTTGCATTCATTTGGTCACAAACATCTTCTGTATCCATTAAATGTATAAATCAGAAACTTGAAAGGTGGTTATTTTGTATTGTGTTCACAGCTTGTTTCCACTGCCCCCAAGTGGCCCCAAAAAATTGGTTACTTTAGGTTACACTCTAAGAACGGAAACTATATGAACACATCAAGGTCCAGTGTGAACAATTTAGTGGTATCTAGAGATGAATTTGCAGATTGTACCCAATTGAATATCTCTCCGCTCATCCCCTGTTGCTCTGAGATACTGTAGAAATACAGTAAATTGGCTGTATTTCTGTAGCACTTTTCTGGCCTTTCAACTACTCATAGTGCTTCAGCGTCCACCCATTCATACACTAAGGACACATGACTTCTCTACAAAGAGCCAACCTGTTCATCAGGAACTCTCACACACACACACACACACACACACACACTCACATACCAATGGCGCAGCCATCGGGAGCAATTTGGGGTTCAGTATCGTGCCCAAGGACACTTCGACATGTGGACCCAGAGGAGCTGGACATTGAACCGCCGACCTTCTGATTGGTAAATGACCCGCTCTACCCACTGAGCCACAGCTGCTATATGATAGTGTGGACTCTGTGGAAGAGGACTCCCTCCCTCTGTAGATCTAAAAGGCTCATTCTGAGGGGATGAAAACACAACAGTGCTTATTTTAAGATGATTATACACTAATGAAAACATACTATTATATTTTATTACTGCCATATTCTACAAATAGATCCCCCTAAATCTACAGCCTGGATCTTTAAGCACTACCTACAAATCCAAGACATGAACAAGGTCGAGGGTAGCATAAACAAACATACATAATGATCTGCAACTTGGGAAGGAGGTGACTAATACACACACGCCTCACACACCAAACTACTTTACATGTGACATGCGGAGATTGATGTGTTAGACAGACAGTGAAAATGAAAAAAAAAACAAACAAAGACAGCAAAGGATAATGACACAGAAAGGCACAATTTATGGTTGCTTGAATATGTAGAAGAAGTCAAAGGAGAAATGGATGAAGTGAATCCCTGAGCTAGTCCTTGGGAGAAAGATGTGAGTGCACTGCAAAAGAACAAAAAGGAGGCGGACATGACACTCAGAGAGAAAGGAGATATAAAAGCAGCACAAGGCTGAAGCACAAGGGCCTGGGCAATAAAATGAAGAGGCAGACCTATTAGAAGAGACCATTTTAGAGCAAAAAGTCACATTAATTTCTCCTCCCAGCAATTCAGTAGCAACGTCTGTCTTTACCCATGCTAGCGTTTACTTTTATAAACAGCTGAAGCTCATTTATATAGGCCTCATACAGGTCAAGGTAAGCCTGAAAAACCATTAGTGTATGGAGTGATGATTCATTCGACTGTGTTGTCATCAGATCGTCTTTAAAGAAAAATGACCCGCATTCATCATCGAGCTATTGATCCAGATAAGTGTAAAGACTTGACATGCAGAGATGAATCAGATCTGTGAACGATGATTGATGGAGTGTTAAAGCACATCACAGCCAGCTGGATCCAATTCTGGGCAGTTAGAGTGAAGAATGTACTCATTAAAAGGCAGGGTTGGTAATTTGATCCAGTATACGCTATCTGTTCTACTGCTTGAAATAGTCCTTACATCGCCATGGCAATCAATACATCATGTGCTCTGAAAAAGGACAGAAAATTAGCTGTAATCTCCAACTGCTTTAAACTCAACTCAACTCAGACTAACATGAGGTCCAGTTTGAAAGAACTGATTGTGTGCCTCCCTGCGCGTAGTCTCCCCTTGCCATGCACCTGCCACGCACCATCTACCGGGGGAAGGCAGAGACGGCTCAGCCAAAATTGCCACTGTCAAAGTTACTCATAGCCGCCCACCTTGCTAAACAGGGCCAGAGAGGAAAGACAGAAAACATAAACGTGAACCAACAGCGTTGCTTTTCAGAAAACTGAGGAAGCTGAAGGGTCTTGTACAGTGATGCAATGGTTGCTGTCTTTCTGTTGCCATGTTGTTGTTTTTTTTACATGCATTGCAATAATGTTAGGTGTTTTCATACCACTTAATGAGACATGAGGTAACATAGCTGAATAAAGCTGAAAGCAATGTGCCAGCGTCCTCTCTGTCCTCTGTTATGGAGCAATTGTGATGCGGTGGCGCTGGTGCACGTGTTTGACGATGCCCTCGAGGGGTGGATTTAGACAGAGCTCTGAGGAAATTTAAACATTGCTAGCTTTCCAGAATTACCAACCCTGCCTTATGACTGACAAAACACCAAAAAAAGAGCAAATGAAAAACCCAACAACAGCCGGGAGAGACTACAAGTATAAAAACATATACATGGTTTGCTTTGCTTTCCAAACAAACCTCATTCCTCCTTCTCCATCCCAATTAAAAAGCAAATGCACATAATCCTGGCTCATTTTCTACTCATTATCGGTGCAGATTAGATTAATCCTCCAAGCTGTTTATTACTAGTTTGCACAAAGTTGCATCTTCTTTCCCTCTCAGAAGCTCTTCTGATTCATCTGGAGTAGCTCACTAAAAAGAGCAATTAGCTGTTAGTGAGGCGAGTCCTTCAATATGTTTTGGGAATCGTGGGAGTGGTGACAAATCTGGCACAGAAGATGTGTCACTTGTAGAAACAAGATCTTCATTGAAAAAGACATGATACGGGCTATTCATTTAGAGAACTGATATTAATCTGCAATATTTCAATATGCGTGATGCTGAAATGTAGCATAAACGGTTTGAGGGGAAATATTACATAGTGCAGACTGTACAAAACATTAAAGACAACTTTTAGGAACTAATGAAAAACAAATTTCTCCTCAGGACCTATTTCATAATTAGAGTTTTGAGAAATTTCACTGCAAGTAGAAGCCAGTAATGTTTTTTACTTCTGGCTCTGCATCCAAATCCAGCCCCAGGACGCTTAGTCGACCTGTGCTTTCTTTGTCGTGAATCCAGAAAAGTGGTCACACTGTAGCACACTGCAGTGAACCAGACTGACCGTGAAACCAAACAGGATGTTAGAAATGAATGTTTAAGATGTACTGTACGTTTTGTGAGCGATTGGTAATAGACATGAATCGATGATGGTGACTTCAGAATCCTGTCTGGGCTCAACAATGAACCAGACAAAGGCGAGTTGCTGGTGGGATTTTAATATGTTCTGGTGAGAATAGGTGAGGCTCGTAGTTCTTACATGGAGGATAGCCAGATTTCAAAAAGCATACAGGTTCAAGATGATGTTCTTGTTTTTTATGGCTCATCCAAAAGTTGTTCCTGCCACATGAAGTCATTATTCTATGCAGTTTGCAGTAAACAAGGTCCTCTTGTGACAAGTACAGCTTAGCATATGCTTATAATAATATGAATAAAGTGAAGAGGAGAATGAGGAGGAAATGAGCTGTTTAATATGCACCAGAGTGCATATTAAACAGAGTGCATCTGAGTAATTCAAAAAGCTAACACTGAGTCTACTTGTTTGTGCTGCAAATTATATCTTTCAAATAAGATTTTCAGTTTTTTAATCTGATCGTCACAAACTTTGATGCAATAATTCATAATTAATTCTCAGATTTGGAGGGAAAATGAAAAATCAAAAAATAATGAGTCAGGTTACAGCACCCTGGCTGCTTGCGTTTCCCAAGAGCAGCATATCTGCTGTTTCTGCATATGACTTGAGTCCCAAGAGCCACAAACATGGAGTCAGACTCTTGGGCCAGGGCCAGTAAAGTTGATAGGTATACAATACAATAATAAAATGTATGCATACCGATCATTTATTTAAGTAGGCATATCAAAATTGAGTTTACAGCCTCCTTTTGGATATTCATGCATCAGAAACGTAGGATGCATGTCTAGCAATATTACTGAGGGTGAATCCTCTGAATGTGCAGGCCACTGTGCATAACTTTTCTTTACCATACAAACCCTAAATTCCCACATTGCTGCATGACTTGCATGACTCCCCTCTCAGCCTGATTTCCCCAGTACAACCAGAGGGACAGAGTTTATATTCAAGGCACACAGAGAATTTTAATTCAGTCATCCTCACTAAATGGTTAGCCCTCTGGACCTGTCTTGCAAGGAGCTAAATCAGAATAATGTCAGCCTGCCCACAAGCACGGTAGAAACCATTTTTAAGTATTCACACTTGCTGGCACATGTTTAAAACTGGTGTAACAGCAGGCAAATTAGGGTTATGATGGGCTGTTCTTCATTTAAGGACATGACAATTGAAGAAAAGGATTTTGGCAGTCTTACTGGCTGGTTCTGTTTTTTATACCGTTACCCAACCTGGCACACAGGGTGTCTGCACCCTCTGCTGTGCTGCTTCATGTAGGGAGGACATTACCACAGGCATGGGAACATAGTTTTGCAGTGGGATGATGCATAGTATGTGTACAAATTGGCTTTGCTTTTGCAAAGACACTGGACTTACTGTTACTGGCTTACCAGAACTAGTTTTTCCTGCAATATAGCAGAGACCTTTGTATTTTGTGTCTTTTTTTGTGGGGTTTTTTTTGTTTGTTTTTTGTCTTGTAAGAGACACAGCGAAAAACAGTTTTTCTCTGATAATACTAAGACACAAAAAGTAGAGTCAGTAGCATTTGTTGCCGTTTGTAAACACAACATTCAAACTGGGCCCCTCCTCCCAACTCACCACACCAAAAGTATCGAACTTAGCGTGTACTACGTGTACTGCTATACCACTTTCCTAATGTTGCACAGCAAGCTACAAAGGAATATTAAATTTGTTTAATGGAAAAGTGGATAATTTAGCAAGCTAACAAGCTCACCGTCAGTGTTTAGCACCTACCTGTCCATCACAAAATAGCCCAGCTCTGCATCGCTCTTCCCAGCCTCTCTTTCAGCGCTCAAAAACGTCTGAAAGCCAAACCAAGACTCACTCTCGCTCTGGAACAAGTTCTATCTGCTTGCTCACTAGGGCTGTATTTCCTTTTCTTTGCACTACGTCCACATTCATAACTTTCTCCAGTCTGAACAGCATCCAGCCGCTGTGCTCCGCGGTGCTCTCAACCTCGCCTGCATGCTGTCATTGACTGGGGGAAATGCACCCCCTCTCCACACAGTATCGTCCCGAACAGATCCTGAGTCAGCCAAAACATCAAAATACAGGCAGAGGAGGGTGTGTCTCTATACACAGTCACTACCACACATATACAGAGGCCCAGAAGTGATGATTGAGAAGCATTACTTTTGTATATGTCTATATTTTAATTTTTAGTGAAATCCCACAGACTCCACCTTTAACTTGTCAAGCTTACTTCTGAAATAAAACTAAGTCAGTCGGACATTGAACCAATATGATAACAACAAAGAAGGACGTGTGGGAGTGATGGAGAGTGGAATGGTGGACATAAGCTTGTCTACATAGAGTGTGGCATGATTAAGTTGTTTACATGTTAACCTGGGTACCACAACCTTAAAGTGAACTGCTCTAGGACTGTATAATTGCTAACCCATTCTGAACTTTCAGTGCACTCTTAAGAGGTGTTTGTCTACCCGTTTAAAAGGTGGTCCCTCTAAGTTTATTGTTACTGATGACAGTAATGCACATTAGAAAAACAAAGACAACAAGATTTCAACAGAGCAGCTGCTGTTTTCATTCTGATGCAATCATAATGCCAACGCCAAAACTAACATTAAGAGGCTCGTAATTTATGAATAAAGCTCTCTTGTATAAAGTAAACTTCGGTTTAAATATAAATGATCTCAGATACGCAGTGACATTACTTTGACTTTGTGAAAGGAGCCTGCTTGCAAAACAGATATATACATCTTCTTTAAACTGATGAAAGCTGCTCAGTCATGGGCCACAATCAAAGCCAAGTTCCTCTGATAGCAATAATTTAAACGTCATATTGCAGTGGATTAATAAGCCAAATCGATAAATCGCTTCACCTTTGTGCTTCAGCTGCAAAACAGCTTGGTATGGTGAAATAAAAGCATTTTTGCTTTGCTATTTTGATTGCCTTTGGGCTTACAGATAGATTTTATTGACCTTGCATGGTGATGTTGTCTCTTCAAATTGAAGAAATGTATAAAATTAACATATTTTAACATATTTTTAAAACAATTATTACCAAGTATTTGCAGTTCTAAATTTTTAACTAGTGTTCAGAAAGCCCATCAGGTGTGGTGTAATAGCCAACTACCGGATTTACACACAGTGTGTTTCAACCTTTGTCAGTAGAAGGTGCAGCAGCACCCTCAGTGTCTCATGACAGTATTGCCCGCTGACATCACACACTGAGAGTTTCTAACCCTCGGGCAATGATCTGGGATTTGACCTTGGTGTTTGACACCATTACTAAACATTTCACTGAAAAAGTAAAACAAAACAAACTGTTGTTGCTGAGGAGAGCTCTGCTGCAGACGATGGCCTTGGCTGGCAAACAAAACACAGACCACTGGCTGTCCAAGCTGCTTTACTGCCCAAGGTTCCTTAAGTTCGTCCCATCTCTGCATGTTAGTAGAGCCGGAGCTGCTGCACGAACATCCACTCTCTTCCTAAAAGCAAAGTCCTGTGTGCGATTACCCCTAGAGTACTTGAGGTACATGATCTCTTTGGGGTTATCTGTCTGGACGGCCATATTGACTTAGGAGGGCAGAAACAGAGGAGCTGTTTCCATTTCCTAAATACACTGAATTAACTTAGAAAATATAGCAGTTCCTGTCACTCATCGACTACTGTCTATTTTTATTTGGCAGATTCTACTTGATTTATAGTCTACAAGTTTTGAAACCAACTAACTGATGACAGTGGAAGGAGGCAATGAATAAACTGAGAAATGCTTTTGACAAAGCAGTCAGCTATGTCAGTGTGTGTGTGTGTGTGAGAGTTCTCTCTAATGTGTCCTGCATTCAGTGAGTACAAAAAAGCAACAGAGGCTTGGAGGGGAAAACAAGTACCCAAAATGTTTACATGGATACAGGCTTGAGTCTTGTAGAGCAAGTGGAGGAAATAGATACACCAGACAAATGTCGATAACACTGGCACAAACACCGTATAGTAGCACTTAAAGACATTATCTTACCATTTTGTTTACATAGGGGTGGGAATCAGAGAGTAGCTCTCAGTATGATACCATAACCTTATGCTGCCCCCCGTATGATGGTATCACGGTACAATTCTGTGATACATGATTTACTGTAAGACAGTCAGTAAAGTTACATCACAATTTAAGTTTAACAGAAGAAGAAAAAAATCCCTTAGTAGGGTAAAATACTTTTTTTCTCTAAATTGTGTGTGTAACTTTGAAAACTGAGATAAAAACTAAAACGTGCACACAGTCTTAGCTTAGTGCCTCTTAAATACACACATACACACACATAAACACACACACACACACACATACATACACACACACACACACACACACACACAGACATACAAAAACACAAAAACAGTGCAGTATGGAGTGTAGAGTTGTACACATGGCGGGAAAGTGATGTGGCTCATATATGGCTATCACACTCATGTTAAATAGTTTTAATGTGACCATTTATAGGTTGCTGTGAAAGCTACAAGCTACCTAACCTATAATGATTAAGCGGCCATAATTGCAAACCGGGCCTTTGTGCACTGCATCGCTTGCCCTTTCCATATTTACGCCCTTGAATGTCCAAAACAAATGGTTTAGACTCTAGCGAAACATTATCTATTAGGGCCCGACTGATAGGGAGTTTTTGGAGCTGATGCCAATACTAGTAATTGGAAGCAAGAAAATTCTGATATACTGTATGTCGGCTGACATTGTACATATATAACATTCCCTGAATGTGGTTATCAAGTACTTGTGACAAAGACACGGAGGTAGGATATCTGATCTCTTAACAAACTTTACTGTAAACTTCAGTGCACAAAATGGTAAACACTTCACTTTTTAGTTATTACATAACGAGCTGCAAACTACGAAATTACGCCATTTTAAATCTCTAGTCCAAGCATTTATTCCAGCCTTAAAAACTGTTTTAATATAGGCACAGATTGGTGAACCACATGCCGGTACTGATATATCTGAGACAGCCCAATATCAGAGGATAATATCGGCCAACTGATATATCAGTCGGGCCCTGTTATCTAAGTTAAGGGATGCTTAAAAATAAGGGAAGCAATCTAGTTTGGCAGAATACTCTTAATGAAAACAGAGAGCTGTGAAAATATTCACGGGCCTTGCTGAGTGTTGTGTGGAGAAGACCAGACTGAGCGAATGCGCAGAAACGCTGTTCGCCGACAAAGCCATGAGCTCTGGAGGGCAGAGCCAGGGGCAGAACGGGAACTTCTGTATAAATAAACATCTGGAGTCACAACAGATTGTGCTCTGATGTGGAGCATCAGAGCCAGAGGAGAGCTCAGAGGTTATTTTTTAAAACTTTGGATAAAGGTTGGGTTAAAGTGGATGTTAGGCTCTATGTGCTTTAAATCCTTCAATCACTACCTGTTATTTATTTTGTTTTTTCCCTCACTGATTACTCCGTGTAGGTAGGCTTTTCCTTTCTAGCCGGCTTGGGCTGTGAGATTGATCAGGAGGACATAGACATTGGGTGGGGGTGAGAAAGTGATGTATATGAGGATCATTGCAACTTTCCTGTTTACTTAAAGTGTAACTGCATCCATTTTACACTTTAAAGTGTGTTTACAAGTCTTAGGGAGTACTATTAAGATATGAAAAAAGTAGTAAAAAACCTTTCGGGGCTGCACAGGAAGTTGCATGTAGCCTGACAAAATGCCTCCAGTGATGTCATTCAGCGACAGAGATGCAATATGGGAAATGTAGGCACCAGGTTTTGGAAAGAAAGCAGAATGTGTGGAATAAAAAAAATGATATGTCAGGTTGTGCTGTATCAGTTTGATCATTTACTTTAAACTGTCCACAGTGAGTCCAACAATGTATGAGTGCAATGCTAGACCAGTGAACTACTTTTCAAAACCTGGCGCCTACATTACCCACAATTCCACTAAGCCACTAACTGATGAAGGCAATTCATTAGATTACAGGCAGCCTCCTCTGGAGCCACTAAGCCAATTTATACAACTTATTCACAGACATGAAGTAGTACTCCCAAAAATACAAACTTTAAAATGTAAAACTGGTGGAGTTACCCTTTAAAATGAAAAGAACAATAACAGATCAATAAGTTTAACTCAATTTATGTGTATTTGGACATCAATCAACATCTATTTATACTTGCAGTCAGTGGCAACGGATAATTAAAAATATTATATCCAGGTACAAATTTGTCACATGTCCACAGATTCCCACGCCTACAATCATAAATTTTACACTTCACACAGTATAAATTTGGATTAAAATAAAATAGTTGAGTGAAACCTACGAGAGAACTGAGCAAAAAAAAGATTTAAGAAACTTACAAAATTAAGATTGTTTGATTATTGCAATAGTGCTGCTTTTCGCAAAATAATTCAATACACCAAAATCAACTTGAAACTTACTAATACACAACAAATCCATCAAGTGGCTACAAGAGATACAAAGCAATATTCTCTGACATCACCAAACCCAAAAGTGTACATAAACAGAATGTTCTCAAAGGAAAGTCACTGAAGAGACTATAGAGTGAAAAACAATTTAAGAGTAAGAAAAAGAAAAAAAAAACAAGCTGTGAGACCAAGGAAAGAGGGAGAGAGAGAGGAAACAGAGGAGAAAAAATGAGACGAGGCAGTGATGTGGAGCCACCTGGAGCAGCAGCCAGGCTTTAGATGTTGAAAGACGACCCTGCAGCTTCCAAGAAAAACATTTCAGTTTTTAGACACTAATAGGCTCTTCTGTCTAAAACGGTTGCATTTGCTTATTGCTCCACTCCTTCCAAACACACATTTACCCTCCTTCATGACTCATTGTATTACCTTGTAGGTTCCTCTCATCAGGTTTTTGTGAAAAGCTGAAAATATGACATTTGGCTCAGGTATTTAAATTTTTATTGGTTGGAAAAACAACAAAATCCTTCCTTAATTAGAACCAAAATAGATGATTGATTACTACTTGTTTACATTATTGTGATAGCAATCAACAACTACAGCTCCTCTGAGGCTTTCACAGTGCTTCTGCGTCTGATGCTTTTACTCAGAATCCCTGCCATGACTCATATTTCACCAGAGACACCTTGATTTTATTGTCAGGCGACATCACAGTCTGTGGCTGCACTTGATCTGTTCAGCTGCAGTGCTGCTTGGCACTCAAAGGCATTTTGACAGAGCTCCCAGCCCAGAACAATATCATGCACCTAAATCAAACTGCATAAGGGAAAAAAACAACTTAAGGCCTTAAAAGACATTTCAGTTAACAGTCGCACGCCTAAAGTGCAAATAAAGCACTGGCCATTATGTGACTGCAGTCGACAGCTGCGTTTAAGTGTATGGATGACTGAAAACATCTGACATGTCTCTGATCTTGACAGACTGCAGTGATGAAATAAAAAAGCAGTGTTAGTCGCAGGAGAGAGGTTTTTTTAGGGTGGTCAAAATTAAAGCAACATAGCCCAACATTAGACTAGTTTCAATACCGATACCAGAAAAAAATGCCTCCTATACTGCTGAAAATGCTGGTATCTCCATCGGCAAGAACCAGCCTGTGCGCCAACCGCATACCATGTGATTTATTAGCTGCTTAACAGTATCCTGCTGGAAAGTCAACCCACCAGTAAAAAAAGTGATTTGTAAGGAATTCAGTATTTCTAGGTTTTAGTTTCTAGAGCAACACTCTGTAACTTTGACCGCGACCCACTGCTTCGAAAAACAAAACCAATGATGCACGTACATATGATGCACAAAAATAGCAATTTTAGTAAAAACGGGCCATATTTTAAGAGGAAAATGTCCTCTGGTTTTCCCTCTGATGTCCTACGACTGCTCTGCCTGTCTGCAGCCTTTAATTTAGCAAAGTTGTCCCGGTGCTGTAGCTGCAGCTTCAGAGGTAAAACCAGAGAACATTCTCTTCATAAAATATGACCCGGCCTCACTTAAATTGCGGTTCTGTGCGACGTATAAATGTGCATCATTAAGTTTTGGTTTTTGAAGCAGCAGGTCGCGGTCAGAGTTACATAGCGTTGCTTAAAGTTGCCGTTGCACCACTGTTTTATGGTGTTTTATTTGAGTCTTTTTATTTTACTAAATTATGATTAAAGGAATTGTCGTTTTTATGGGCTGGTATTGGATCAGTACTTGGTATCGGCCGCCACTCAAGTTGGTAACGGGAAGGAAAAAATGGCACACACACACAGTATTCAGACTTTAATTTACTGGATCCTACATCTCCCAAAATGCATTTTGTAAGCATCAACGCCACCACCTAAATGCCCACTTCTCTCAACCTCCATGACTTCAGTTCATAAAGCAGGTTTTCTGTTTATTAATTAACTCTCAACTCTGAACTGAGATGACCTTCATGACATTCTTTAATCCTTGAAAAACACTCCCTCAGGATTCACAGAATCATTGCACAACTGTTGTCTCAGGCTGAAAACCTTCCATGAGGACTAAACTGAAAGCTAAACCTGTGGAGGCCCCCTTTACAGTGTTGCACTGCCATTATCTTGCAGTTATGAAGAAAAATCTTATGGATTGCAAAGGAATAAAACCTGCTGGTTGAGAACAAAACAAATGCCTGCTGGAACACCTTTCGTGTCTTAGCTGCTGTTCCTCTAACAGTAGGAGAACAGATTGCATATACGTGTTTGGCTGAGAGGATGGAGTTCACGAATGGAGCTGTGAAAAAAAAAGCAGGGTGTGGATCTGACTGGGAACACGAGGAAACTATGGTGTCGCCATGGTAGCACTTGCTGATTAAAGTGCAGTACATGCCCTAAAGCATTTCCTGCTTTATCGACAAATCTTCCACAAATGGGAGCACAATTTACAAGAATACTTAAAAAGCTAGAAATAAATCAACCAATAAATTAATAAAAAATCAAGAGAAAAGTAGAGAAAGCTTACAAACAATGACTTTTTTTCAACAAGAGGAGTCATAACTGGTGCTAATATTAAAGAATACAGGCAAAGACACTTTTACATTGTCTTCCCTTTTGACTTGAGTGCTCCTGTTTGTCTACAAAGCCCTCAATGGTCTGGCTCCACTATGCATCACGGACCTCCTTACCAAGGTCTATTCAAACGGCAGCCCGCAGGCCACATGCGGCCCAGAAGCAACTCCCAAGTAGCCCAGCCAGAAAAGCAGAGAAAAACCAAGAAAAAGTGTGAGCCCACAGAAATTTCTACAGACCCTCAATGCAGCACTCTATGTAACCTGGCCACATTCAACTCCCAATGCAGCGCACTGTTGTAAAAATGTGTGTCTAGTAGCGGTAGACATAGTCCTATGATACGACCTCTAAAAACATGTTTTTCTCAGCCCTCAAATGTAAGATTGACAATGAAAACTGACAGTTTAGCCATGCCCGAACAGACAAATACTTGCCTGCCAAATCAAAACGCCAAACCAATATGTTTGATTTGCAATGAGTCAGTGGGGTATCTAAAAGGGAAACAAGGACTAACATAGCTTGTTTTTCATTACATGTATTTGGGTTGGTTTAAAATTTGTCATTACCTGCTTCTTACCGGTCGCTGAAAATGCCTGGCCCAGCTTAATTTCTTGGTTTTAAAATCTGGCCCCATTGAATTTATAATTGAATAGCTCTGTCCTAACCCCCTATTCTACCCCTCAGGTCCTTTAGGTCAGCTGACCAGGGGCTCCTAGCGGTCCCTCACTCCAGATTCAAACTCAGGGGTGATCGTGCCTTTGCTGTGTCTGCCCCTAAACTGTGGGACAGTATCCCCCTTCAATTCAGATCTGCCACCTCTATAGACTTGTTTAAGTCTAGGCTCAAAACCTACTTTTACCTGTCAGCGTTTGAGTTCTCCTGATGTGGCTTTCTTTGACATGTGCCTATGTGTGTTATGTCTTTGAATGTATGAGCTGTATATTTGACATTTATGTTAGCTCTAGTGTATGTGTTTTTAGTGACCTATTTCTTTTGTACAGCACTTTGGTCAGTTTGAGTTGCTTTTAAATGTGCTTTATAAATAAATTTAAGTTGAGCTGAGTTTTCATTTCCATGTCTTGTACTGTTAGGTCAGGTCTGACTTTGAAGCCCCAAAGCTGAGAGGACCAGAAAAATGTGAAGAAATCTATATTTTTTCACCATCATCCTCCCTATTTTTATTACAATTAACAAGTATGATTCAGTAAAGACTTACTAAAAAGGAGCAAGAAATACTTTGCATGTCCACTCAGGGATACTCTGATGATTAAATTGAAACTATTATTTTGAAAAGCCTTTAAACTGTCAGGGATAATTGACTCTGTCAGCAGCAACAATTAAAGGCTAGTAGCTGCATTTAAATAGGATATGAAATATTTAATGTTATGTGATAGACAACAGAAACATCACAGAGCAGCAGCCTCATTTGAAGCATTTTAACCTGCCTGAGCTTCATAACCTGATCCAAACACTAATGCAGTGTGTGGATAACTCTCACCTGGATGAACGGGAACAGGAGGCCCACAGCAAAATTGGACAGCCAGTTTATGGTGCCAGCAATCATGAAGGCAGCAGGTCGGTAAGACTGCTCAAAGAGTTCACCTGTCAGGATGAAGGGAATGCCACCTGACAAAGGAGGAGCAAGACTTAGAATTAGTGAGAACAAATCAATGACCAAAGCAGAACTGAGCAAATTCCAAAAACAAACAGCTTTGCTTTGAGCCTCAATATGTGCTTACAAACATGAAAAGTGGAAAACGATTGTTCATTAGCTAGGTTTCCGTCACCCTGTTTATATGTGCGTTTTGAAGTATCACATTGGAAAAGGGTGATGGAAATGCCAAAATTTAAAAAAAAAAATCCTCTAGTTCACAAAAAAGTTTTTATGCTCACTTAAGATGGCTTTTGACTTGTGTTAAAAAGATTTGATGCGAAAATTCAGAAATGGAGACACATTTGCCAGATAAGTTGTGACATACCGAACACTGAACTCACATGACAGCTGTTTATGCTAACGTCTTTCCGTTTCCCCGTAACGCGGCAACGTGGCTGCTAGCAACAACAACAAGTACATGTGGACTAATGAAGAGATCAAAAATTGAAAGTAATTTCTGCAGACCTCTCTCCATTGCCAAGTTGTAGGTTGCCAGGGCGACTACTTGTTATGTTTCCAGTTTGTAACCTCTACTTCTTCTACATTTTATCACAGCCATGTTGTGGTACGTTGCCTATACCGCCATCCTCCGACAAAACTAGCATAGATTATCTGCTCCAGTTTCTTTTCTTTTTTCTTTTTTTTGGTGAACTTTCAAAAGATTCGCTTCACACTGAGATGGAAACCAGACTACAGTTTACTCAGACAAAATTCTGCTGCGGTTCTCAAAGTAAAATAAGCACCAGTTTTTGTTTTTGCCACATGGTTATAGCCGTATACTGTCCTCCTGATCAGCTAGAGCTCATAATACAGGTTCATGGCCACTTTGAAAATACATTCAGCATTTGTTCACTGTTTTTAAAAATCTCTGCTGTATGCATTTGAGTTTGATTTGTAAGATGAAAATAAACACCTTTAAAACTTTTTTGACCATTAAAATGTATGTGTACTTTACTTCAGATTTTTTTTATGTCATATACAAAAAATATGCAAATATGACTTTAAGCTGCTACAACCCAGACACACCACAACCCCAGTTGAAAGATTTTACTATGGTAGCTCCCCTTGTTAAATTCAGGAGCTCCTCTGGCCTATCCTCGAGTACAATGTGCAGCCAGCGTTTCCAAACCTCCAAGAGCAGATGCTGACATTTGGATGCTTTTGTGGATGATGACGTCAAACTAGGAGTCTGAAACAAGAAAACTTGGCCCACTGAGCTCAAAAGTAAAGGGTAGTAATTCATACTGACAGATTACTGCAAACTTAGTATTGTGCACTTCAGTTCAAAACACTATTGTCTCAACCGATGAGTAAGGTTACTGCAGAATTAGTGTCATTTAGCGGTCTTGTTAGAAATAAATGAGAAAAAAAAGGTAGATTTGTATTTTATCTTGCCCTCTATCTTCTATTCAGCCCCTAAGTTTGCATTTGAAAGTTTCCTTTTGAGTTTTGTCAGTCAAATAGCACTGAATTCAACTTCAGACATCAACCTGATCAGCTGATCTGCTTTCCAAAATGAATGATGCAAGTTGCTGAATGTACTGAATAAATTGTAACAAAATGTTTAAAATTCAAATAGCAAATTCCCAATATTTTTTTACTTAAATCTCCACATGCAGTATTCTGGTGAAGGTTTCAATTATTAGATTTTGCCGCCTGCCAGGAGTATCAGTCAGTTAACACTATCTATGGAGGAAAGAAGGAGAAGAAGGAGAAGAAGAAGAAGAAGATGATGAAGAAGGAGAAGAAGAAAGAAACTTGCAAAAAAGGCACCATGAATGCTTGATTAAATGCTTACTCTCTTTTTCTGCTTATCTATTCCAAATATTTTTTCCGGCCATTTTAGATCAAAGCAGAATGAGACAGCATGGACACACTGACTGATGTTTGATCAGTTTATATTTACCATTCACTGATTCCATTTATCCAAAAAAAAACAAACAACATACTTAATATGTAAAATAGGATGTTGTACTTCACTGTGTGGTTGAAATTAAAAAGGTGATTTTTCTTCCTCATTTTGTCAGTATTTGCCTAAACATCTGAGGTAAGATATGACAGGGGAAAATGTGCCTTTTTAAAAAATCTGGTCAATTTTAGTTTATTTTTTCTTCTTTTACATTAGTAGAAAGAAAACTTCCAAATTCACATTTATGTGTTATCTTAGTTCAGATTTTTGTTTTGAAAATGGAACCCTGTCAGGGCAAGTTTATGGGATATCTGTCTGTTACAAAAGCCTATGTACCTTTAGTGTTTCACAAAAAGAAATGAAACTTCACCCAACCAAACTGTGAGCTGTAAACATTTAAAAGGTGCAAAAGAAACATTTTGTTGCCCACGTCTGTTGAAATAAGAGTTTGTATATAATCAATACAATATTGTGAAGCATAGCACAAAAAAAAATCTACCCCTGTACAGACAAATCACATCCTTGTTAGAGGATTATAGACAACTGGAATGGCTTGTGTTCTTTTGTCACTTAATGACCCGAATCGCACAGGTGTGACTCTGTGTGTGCAGATATGAACACAGTTATCCACTTCTCCTGAACAGTCAAGACTCCTGCAGACATGGATTTACACATTTCTCTTCCACCTTGATTAAGAATGCAAGAGGAATGCTGCTGCTGAAAATGTAATGGACGGCTACATTTTGGAACATATTTCATCAGTGTTGCCCTTCAGGTATTCACCCCTACTGCAGAGATTATGCAGGAGCAAGCCGCTCAAGTGAGCCAACCAGTCTCTCCAGCAGTGAATACTGAGGAAAGATGAAGGTGGAAGAGAGGTACGGGCGGCTGGTGGCTTGTGGTGGGCATTTGAACTGTGTATAGTGCAAAAAACATGATTATGACTCTTTGTTATCATGCAGTTATAGCTTGAATTTGATGGATAAAATTGAGTATGTTAAAGTTTGACTTCACACACAAACAGTGATATTTTAGAAACATTGCACTGCACAACCAACAAAGAAAGTGGTGGAAAACAGACACGAAAGTAAACATCATTATTCAGAGTCGAGAAAGTCTTGATAATATTGTAAGTTATGTCTTATCTGGTCCTTTCTGAATTTACTGCAGCTGGACAGAATATTGGTGTATGAATATAGATAGTGTTCAGTGTAGAGCAAGGTGTTTCTGAAAGCTGGCTGAGCGTAATCACATGCTGTATTTCACAGCTTTTCCCCTCAGAGGTCCTTGTCTGTTTCCTCATTGTGAGGAGTAAAAATAATTTAAGAAAATACTTCTGTAACATTATCAGCTGTAAATGTGGCTGTACAAGTCATTGTTTACCAACCGAAAGATGCACAAAAACACCAATTGAGGCCACGGTATTGCAAACTTTATACAATAGTTCTATAATTGTGGGTGATGATTTTATCCTCATAGCAGGTTGGTGTCACATATTAGCATTTGTGAAGACAATTCAAGAGCCACAAACCACAGTAGCATTTTCAATTAGAGCTGGATAAAAGGGGGAATGGCTCACATTAGCCTTCAGCATCCTTGTAGATTTAACTGCTTGCAATAATGGTAAAACATTTCATTGTTTGATGCCTTCCTGTTTAATAAATGTGCATAGCTGAGCGTGTGTGTGTGTGTGTGTGTCTGTTCATGTGTGCACACATTTGATGGAAATGCACACTACAATCACGTGCATATTAAAGACTAATCACCTGCCAAAGCTTACTAACAAGATTTGCAGGTGTCCGGTTCCCCTGAGAGAACAGTACACTTACTCTGAGGACCATAAATGTGGAAACAAGATTAGTTGACACTAGTTGACGCCTGGCCCCGACTAAAAGATTTTGAAAATCTTATCAGATTTTTAAAATGTGAGAGACCTCACACATGATGACAAAATAAAATCATAGATTTAACAGTTTTGTTTCCAATAGTGTGTGCAGTGCAATGATATGATCAAAACAGCACACAAACAGATTCCATTCACAAACAACTAGAGTCCTGATTCTTAACACTGGAAATCTTGCAAAATCTCTTGCAGGCAACACGACTTCAGAGTAAACAAACATGGCAGTCGACGGGCCAGAAGAATTGGCAATGATAGTTTTTTGGATGAAGTCACCGAGACGGCGTGAACTGGGCTCCAAATCTGCCTGATGATCTTGTAGTGTGTACCCTGCTTAAAGCTGGAGTAGGCAATTTATTTTTGGTGTCATCAGGCAAAAATTCTAGAATACATTTTTAGCATATTGCAATTCAGGTGGTCTGAAAGAACTCAAGACTTCTGCTCCTCTCCTTGGCTCTGTAATCAGATTTTAGAAAATTGAGATCATGATGGGCACCATTTGGCCATTCACACGTCATTTCGGAGAGTGCGTGTTCTTATTGGCTGCTATACACTGGGCTTCTTAGCGACAGTGACGTCGCCATGAGCTGATTGGCTGCTGAAACAACTTACGTGCCTTACATTTTTAAACTGGCATTTGGCAAATTGACAAGCTGAGTTACAGGCAACACCATCAGCCAGTTTGAGTCCTGTTCAGATGGATCAGTTTACACCTCTGCAACTTTCCCTGCAATCGTTTTGTCTTGTCATAAATCTTTGGTGTAAACTGGCCTTAAAAGAGAGAGCTACAACATACAAAATAAAAAGCATGCCAGAGCGAAAAAACATGGAGAGGGAGAGTACAGCAGGGTTGCTTCCTTAAAAGTCTAATGCTAGCAGCTTAATCTTGCATACCCCAGCTTTTAGCTTTTAGGTTGCTGCTGAAAGGTTTTCCCACAGTCAAATGTCTAATAACAATGAAAATGGTGAATCTTTATTTTTTTCACTTGTTTTGTGTAGTAAACCAAACAAAATTTGTATTAGAGCCATCAGGAGGAAGACAGGTACAGCCTGGTAACTCCCGCCTCCTCCTGCTCTCTGTGTTGACTTGAATTGTGTTTCAGTGTAGCTGAACTCACAGAACGCAGGAATCATTTCATAGTTCCAGGAACTTAGTTCTAAGAACCTCCCGTTTTACTGCATCCGCACTGCACGAACTGTGAACCATTATAGTTCTTAGAGCTACATTTTGAGGAACTTTTTTAGCTCCAACTCCAGCGTAGGTACTTTCACCGCACATGAGGAACTACAGTGGAGTAAGTGCACCTTGATTGGTTGAACTCAGGAGCCAGCATCAGCGACCATCATTTTAAAAACCTGACAGCTGTATTGACAAGACGACACAAACTACGAACCAGAGCTCACAACGAGATCTCTGTTTTTTTGTCGTTGTATGTTCTCTGAGATTTAATGGCGTTCAGTATAAGACTCATGGTACATTATCATCACATACTGGAGCGATAATGCAGTAACATTAGCCTTCATTTGTTGTTGTTGTGAAGTTCCATTTTAAGTTACGCACAAGTGACGTTAGTATACCAACTGCCGGCCAGCCTACAGAGCTTACTGGAACTCCTCTGTGAACAGTTCCTCTCAAAAAGTTCATGTAACTGTTTGGTCAGAAAACGCCTATTGTTGTCGACATATTCTTTGGTCTCTGTTGTAACACAACTGAGTAAGCACACAATCATTATTTAAAAGAGAGCTACTATGCTTTTCCGTATTGTTCTGATCTATAAATGTTGTAAAAATGTCTGATACTCATGTTAACCGATGCAGAAGCGTCACATAATAAGGTACATGCATTTGAAAGTCAGCCCTATAGGCTGTTTCGGTTGGCTCCGCACGCTGTGTTGTACTATGGTTTTTTTTAAGTGTTTTTCCAGTGACATTAATGCATGCTGGCCTTCCTTATGGGCATGCACACAGGCCTGTATCTGCCCCCCTCCCCCACTCCGCTTAGACACCACTGTGATCTGCTCTCTGCTCCTGGATTAATGTCAGCACCTTTTTCAAGATGGCTCCAATAAAGTGTTTTTTTGGTGAATAAAGGACAATTAACTTTGTTAAACTTCCCAAAGCAGGCAAGCACCAGACAGAAGTTGATAGCATTCCTGTTTCTTGTGGATTTATTACACATGGATTTATTTACCTCCTTACACACGGGCTGGATTAACAGCTAAACTGCCGCTAAAGGACCGCTTTGTCCTGTTGAAGAGCGAGAAACGCGAGCTATTAGCAACCTTTTATCAGTGTCCTAACTGTGTTTATTTTGAACAGATGTAAATACAGTGGTTCAGATGCTGCACTGAAACCATCAATCAAATCACTTTCTTATGCCTCTAAGACTCAATAAATGTAAGTAAGATGTTGCTGGCTTTGCCGTGTAAAGTAAGAAACTAACACAAAACGTGTTTGAGCATGCTTACAGGACTTTTATTTTGGAGAAGCTCAATTTTCCACATTTACACAAAGGCTCCATGTACACCCGGTTTAACATGTGGTCTGGATACATTATCTGGCTAATGGCATCTGGTCCACTGGTCCTTGCATTTGCACCTCTGATTAAAGAAAATTCTCATTATCTTAATTCTACCTGCGTTGTGATTGTACACGCAGGTCAGTCAGGCAGAGTTGGGGGAATATACAGCTTTCGGGGGAGATTAGTTTCTTACGAAGAAGAATGTGGTTGCACTGGCCGCCTCTAAGTGTTGTCTGCTGATCACATTTACATGTATTTTTCCTTATCCAGCCAAGTTTTCCAGATACATATCAGATGTTAATATCATGAGTAAAGAGAGTCAAAATCTTGAGGCCGGATATGAAATCTTGCACATCCCACTCTAAAAGAGTTTTTGAAGATATATTTTCAATTTCAGCTGGCTTAGTGTGAGTGCATGTAGTGTGATATTTAGGAATCAACCAAAATACACAGAAGCAGCAGCAAATAACAAAACAATCAACTGGGGGGGGGGGGCACATAAATACTGAGTACAAAAGCTTTTAAGCTGTTGAAACTTTCTCTCATTTTGTTACCAAATAAATCTACAGCAAACTTTAAAGGCCATTTATAGTCGATTGCGGCACAGCACTCTGCTCTAATGGTCACACTGTGTTCACAACTACATGTCACTGTCAGTGTTTCAACTCTCTTAAGACCAATATGAGTGCAGTTTAAAGTAATACTATTTTTTGTGTGTCAATTACTAACCCTTAGATGTCTTAAATTAAGGAATATTTTTTTCCCTTCTAGTGTTACTCCACAGTAAACAGATATTTCTAAGAATGCGAGCCACTCACTTTAGCTGCTTTTGGTAGTCTGTGGAGATACAGGCTCATAACATCAGAACCATCTAAAAATGTCCATCCAAAAATCTCAAAAGCTTTGTGTGGTGTAATCGAACTGTTCTTTATTGATTCATAGGCTCATTACTTCCCAAAAATTTTTTATGTCTTTCAAAAAGCCACTAAATCCAACATATTTGGTATCTAAAGCACATGATCAGGCAGGCACACGACAGGGGGCCTTGCACCTTATGTGTTGGATTTTATAATAACAGGGTTTTGGAAGTACTGAGCCTATGACACTATAAAGAAGACTTCGATTATACCACATGAAGCTTATAAGATTTTTGGATGGACGATTTTTGATGGTTTTGATGCTTTGAAACTGTATCTCCATAGGCTGCTGGCAAAAGCAGCTAAAGCGAGCGGCTCACATTTTTGAAAAATTCCGTTTACTGTGGAATAATGCTGAAAGGAAAACATATATATTCTTCATTTCAAGACACCTAAGGGTGAGTAACTGATACAC
>JAQFJB010005814.1:0-14820 GCA_029874875.1 Naso minor
ACCTAAAAGCTTTTCTGCCGATTGATTTTTTGACGCAGGACAGAGAAATAGAGTTGGGCAGTGTGTCTGACGTGATAATTTGATGTATAAGGTACAAGAAACTGTTGCAGATAAGGGGGATAATTAAAGTAGATACATTTAAATATAAGTTGAAACCAGTGCATATCCTACATTTAATGATGCCCATTGGAGTCTATTATACATTGTGCAGTGATGGGTGAGAAAAGGGCAACCAAGGACAAATGGTAAATGGTAAATGGTAAGTGGAAAAAGGTCTGGTTTATAAGTATTTTTATTCACGACATCACAATAGTCCATAATTGGAAATATCAGTGGAGTAGCGAGTCTCTTGCAGATGCGTAAAACAATTCCGAGAGCGATTTAACATACTAATTCCATAGTTAACTTTGCATAGCACATGATCTATATGTAGTATAAGTGTGAGTTCAGAATTTAGCCATACACCTAGATATTTAAAACTGTCAACTTTGTGCAGTGGCATGCTGTCATTACAGTTTATTACACAAGAACAACGTTTGGAATTCAGTTTTTGCCTGGTACCAAATATCATGATATGGGATTTTGTTTTGTTGAGCAGAAGTTTATTACATGATAGCCACTCCTGTTATGAGGTAAAATCAGACTGTAGAGAGGCTTGAATTTGTGGTAAGTCAGGTTGGGATGTATAAGGGTGTCATCGGCATAAAGTTGAACGCGACAGTTAACAAGAGTTGATGGTAAATCATTTACATAGATAGAAAATAGAAACGGGCCCAGCGTTGTTCCCTGGGGAACACCCCTTTGTTGAATCAGAAATCCAGATTGCATTCCATTTGAAACAACACACCGTTTTCTGGTATGAACGTATGAGCTAAACCACCGAACTGCATTAGGAGAAAGGCCAATACTATGAAGTTGGTCTAGCAACAAATAACGATCAACAAAATCGAAGGCTTTGGTTAAATCAATGTATATAGCACCAGTGAGCTCACCATTATCTGCAGCACAGAACACATCATTTGTAAACTTAAGTAGAGCTGTTGTTGAATGATTAGACCTGAAGCCAGACTGGAATGGTGATAAGATACTGTATTATTGATAGTGAGATAATGGGAAAGCTGATTATAAATTAGCTTTTCAAATACTTTGGCGATGGAACAAGTAATTGAAATTGGTCTGTAATTATTGGTATCAAGCACATATCCTCCTTTATGGAGTGAAGTGATGCGTGTACATTTCAAGATAGCTGGTAACTCATAGGTGGACAGTGAGAGGTTAAATAAATCAGCAAGTAACATGAACAAGAACATGGGAAGCTAGCTTGATAAACCTGTCCTCCATACCATCAAGTCCTGTATTGCTGTTCTCTTTCAATTCGTTAATGACATACTGAACTTTTAATGGAGAAATTTTCCTAATGAAAAAGAACTGATACAGGATGAGATATTAGTAGAGGTGTACGTAGTCAGACAGGATTCAGGTAGTAGTGAGGAAACGACAGTCAAGCAATATTGTCAGCTCAGCCTATCAAAAGAAACAGTTGTAGTCTGATAACTCTGTTGTAAATTATGCTGCTAGATATGAACCTTTCGTAAAGTGCTTTGTATGTGCTACTTTTGTTGTAAACTGAATGCGACAACCTGTAGTCACAACAGACTGAACATAGCACTGAAGAGTAAACAATAACTCAATGTTGAATATCTGGACTGGTGTGACAGGACTTCTTTGTGCAGAAAAAAAGTAAATATATACTCAGTGACTTGGAGTACAAATGAAGTGTGTTGGCCAGCTTGCAGTTGTCAACATAGCGGATGAATGGCTTCCAGGCTTTGACAGTGCATCTTTCTCTCAATTTAACCGCCTATATTTATAATAGCATCAGATGTCTTTTAAAAAATGAATAGACGACTATAGAAGGGTTATGTTGCTTTGTGTGTATTGCAAGGACGTGCAGAGAAAGTAAGAGGAGCAGGGGCTCAAATTCCCAAAAGGGAAATGAACTGAATTTATACAGTATATTGGCTACATGACACTGTTAAAGGGCTACATGACACTGTTAAAGGAACATTAAAATGTATGTATTACAAACAAACCAATGGCTGAGGTTGGTTTAGGTAAAAAAAAAAAAAAAAAAAGGTAGGAAACAGATAATTATTGATACATGCAAAGAAAAGAAATATATTCACTCAGTGTTGTTTTGCAACATCCTTGTTGCATACATCTTGTCTCCATACACATTACCCACCTGCAGAAGTGCTCAGCATAATATTAGTGACAAAATGCACCTCGTCTGACTGCATGGCTGCATCTTATACCTCTTAATTTGTCTCTTGCCACCTTTACACTGAAGACAAAACTGCCTAAGTATGTTGGTGATTATCCATAAATATTTTAAAAAGGACATATAAGACACTGATTTATTTATTTCGCACGCTTATTTGTCTTATACTTATTCATAACTACATGTCTGGATGTATATATCATTTTACATGTCATTTACTTAGTCCTGAGTCCTTGTTTTATTGTCTGGGTTTTGAGATAATGTTTCCTTAGATTTCTGTTGCCACAATCAATATGATGCAGCAGAGTTGAGTTCTGTTTACTGTGAGAAAAAAAGAATGTTTCTATAGAGAGTAAATCATATTAAATTAGCAAGGCAATAATACGACATTTAAACTACCGTGGCACAATGAGACACATTGTTTAAGCTTTGAAGATGGGGCACAAGAGGTAAACTTAATCCACTAACCCCCACGTTGCAAGCAAAAGTTATCAGTGCTAACAATGGCTTACTGGCACATTTGGACCAATGTAATGGTTGACACACATATAGACCCTAACTGCCAATTCCTAAAGTGCAGCAATAAGAAAAGAGGTCTTGAAAATAGGCTTTGTTTGGCCACATAGCCCTCTCCCATAACGCAGGCTAATTCTTCTCATCTCCACTGACTGACTACGACTGGCTCTCTAATAGGTGAGCTATCGAGGATGCTGTGCAGTCACTGGTTGGTGCCACACAGCTGCTGCAACAGGAAGAGAATGGTAGGGAGGAGAGAGGGCATCACCCAGCAGAGCATTGTCTCCTGATGTGATCTTGATTCAGTTAACGTAATATCTGTTCAACAGGACACGCAACAAGGCATTTATTTAGATTAATTAAAAAATGTACATACAAACCAAAAAAACTAAAAAGGGCACACATTTATGATATGGTCCTTCCCCTTGAGGTCTCAGTGTGCATGCGCATGGTGTTGAACCAAAACAGGCTTCTTTTTTTTTTTTTAATTTCAAGAGACTGCTGTAAACCTTTTCTACACTTTACTGTGCTAACAGCTCATATCACTGATCCTGTGTCAGCATCCTTATTTTATATGTTAAAAATAGTGAAAAAAGAGCTGTATTGTCAGCAGAGCAGAGGACGGGCATTCAGCCTATGTTCTACTGTGAACGTCAACCGATATTCACAAGAAGTTCCTATCTAGAGGCCTGCTTTTGGCAGAAACATGTCAGTATGCAGAAGCAATTAACACTATGACTTCCATTTCACGGGGTCTTTAAACGTAGCTCAAGCTTTATCATTTAAAAAAAAAAAATTCTGTAAATAGAACTCATAAAAAATGACATTTCACTAAAAGGCATTGCTCCTAAATCGTCATATAATTAACCATAAAAAATGTAACTGACTTAATTTTGAGACTCACCAAAATAAATAAATACATAAATAAATAAATATATATTTTTTTTTCTTCATGGAGCAGTAAATATGAAGCTTAGCAGAAGTTCAGTCAGGAAGGCTATCTCTTTGCGCATGCCCTCCAAGTCACTATGCATTTCCCGCTATCACTACGCTGCACTACTCATCATTCTCTTCATCCAATCACAATCTGCCACCCTTCCTCTTTTCATCCAATCAGTCATTAGTCATCAAATTTAAAAGTGCTCTCTCTCTTTGCTGTCATTCAGCTGTCATTCAGCCCGAAAAATTCGCGAAGCCCACCTCCACCACCTCAATCAAGAAACTGGCCATCTTCAATCAAGCTTTTTCTGAAGTACTACCTCATGAAGCATCATCTCCCTTCTCCACCACCAGTGTCTAGGCTCCGGGAAAGTTCTCTTTTCATAGGAAGCATCCAAACCATCAAGCCACTTCCTAGATGATCTTTCTGTGGGGTCTAAGCGCCAAAGACTACTTTTCTGAGCACAATAAACTCAATCTCATTCCAAACCTGTCATTTTCTCTTTTCTATTAGTCTATCCTGATTGAAGTGCCTGTACATACATGGTGATGTAGGAACTTCATTGTGCACACAGAGATCTCTGGGTAAATTTCACTTCTCATAAGGTTTGCATCATAAATATTACTGATTATTGAATCATATCAAAGATCTTGCCTCACTTGCTATTCACAAGTCTTCCCCACAGCTTCATACTCTAAAATAAGAGGATTGGCTTGAAATTAATGAGCCTACAATGTCCCTCACTCAAGAAAACCAGGCCTCAACTGTAGAGGTTGAAGATGTGTTTGTTTTGAGCAATTTACCCTTTTTTTTCACATTTTTACTTTGACAGCTAATGTTGATGTGGCAGCACGTGCTAAAGGTCGTGACAACAGTGAATTATTTATACCAAACTGAGGAAGACACTGCAGAAAAAAAGGAAACAGAATTAAACAAATATGCAGTTGTATTTATGGAGCATGTGCCATCTCTGTTGTTTTGGTTGTCAGCTTATTGATTTTTTTCGAATTGTTTGCATCCACTGCAGCTGTGAAAGGTCATTACGAGGCAGTCGATATAGGAAACTGTACGCACACACGGAGATGAGAGTGGAGATGACATGTGTGCTTTGTATGTGTGTGTGTGTGTATGTGGACGGGTATTAACAATGCCTCTGGAGATTGATTGTCCTCGTATACACATACTGATGGCTGAGATGGTTTGTTAAATGCCTCCAGAGATTCAATTAATAATGATAATTTAGATCCTACTGTGTGCATGAGCATATATGTTTGTGCATATAAGCGTGTGTAACGTGATTAACATGATTGCCTTCAGCAGGGTTCCCAGAGATGCTCTAATGATTTAAAAATCACTTCCTGTCCCCAAGAACAAGGGGGAGGAACATGATCCACACACCACAGACACACAAAAAGAAAAGAAAACATGATTAATAACCAAAAAATGTCACCATCTGCTGGGTGAAGAAACGCTATGTGCAAACGCAGCTGCCTTATAGAGTGGTGAAGTAATGAGACCTGAAATGCAGAAATCATTTAACATTTTTGTACTTCTGGTGCTCTCGTCTCAAAGACTGTGTGATTTTTGAAATGGTTTCTGGTGAAATGCCTGAAATAAGGTCTGTGGTTAACACTGGCCAAAAATATTAAAATGTTTTTTTCTGCGACATAAAAATACAATTTTTGAACTTTTAAGGTTTTTATGCGTCTGAAAAAGGCAGTTGCTAACAAGTGGCTAAATGAGACTACACTGTTTGTCTGTGATGATGGATATCATCACATGAAAAGGGTTTAAAATATATATATATTAAAAAATTTGAACATAAATGTGAGACTACCAGTTGACTTGAGCTTTTTGCTTCTGGTGATTTAATTTAATTTAAAACACAAACAGGGAGTTTATCTGTGAGGATTATCATGCTGAACAAAACGGGTATCATAAACTTGTTTTGTCACATATATTATTTTCAACGATAATCCAAAGCCCCATTCAACAATTCTATAAGCTTTTTTTGCAAAGGAAACCAGAGCAACACTAACTTTTGGGTTGGCCTGCAAATATATGCCATCCCCTCACCACACATTTTGTAGGCTGTTGTCTCCTTAAATAGGCTTCCAATTGAAAACAACCAGCATTAAGACTGTGAATCAGGTGTGTACTGCTGCATTGATCATTTACACTGGGCTGATCTCTGTATATAGACTTACTTACTGCAAAAACACATTCATTTATGTAAAAAAAAATAAAAAATCATTTGCATTGATATTATTTAATATTTATAATATATAAAGCAAGTCATATATTATCAAAAGTATATTTACTTTTTTAACTTAAATGTGTATTTCTGACAGTAAAAAAAATATTTATTCTGTTTGTGCAGCATACTTTGGTAAAACACTCCTTAAAGCAGGAATGAATTCATAATGCTTAACCCTAACCATAACCATAACCACCTAAAATGAATAATAAGGGTGTTTATAATGTGTTATAAGTATAGGCTTATCCATATTTTTCTTTCTTGTTTTATATCACAATTTCTTTGGCAACATAAATGTTTGAGGCTGTATCACTGATCTAGGACATCAGGGACATAAGGCTCCATCATAACTACAGAGGACTACCCTGAGAACTATATGAATTTGGCGAGTTACTGGTTTATTTACTTTGCGAGTGTGATTTGGTGTGGCATCTCAGGCTAACAGCAACAACCAGAACAAGACAAAATTGTTATCATAATTACATAACAGTGACTCTCAGGGCTCTATATTTGTCAATGGCTGCTTTCCAGTTTCAGGTCTACATTTTAAGTTCTGGTCACTTCTGGGGTAAATATGGTGGACACAAATGTGAGCACGTTTGGCACAGCATGGCACAATGGTAAAAGGAGGAATAAAGAGTAGTAGGATTGCCATAGTTGACTTCAGTAAAGACCAATCAAGTCATCCCATCTCATTCACTTTGAAACAACTGTGGATAAAGCAGACCAGCGCTGCCAGTTTAACTTTGCACTGGGGGAAACTGACATACTTTCTAAACATGCAGGCTAATAATCACTAAATTTATGGTACTATGAGTAGGCCTTCACAGGCTGATCATGTTTAACAGGTTTGGAAGGCGGTGACTGATATTATAAATGCCTTTTTCCCTGATATGACAAGATCTGCTGCGTTTGAGAGCTGTGGGTTTTGAGGTCCACATCAGATGATGCATTGAATATATGGATAATTTAACTCAAAATTTCAATCAAATATCAAAGTGAAAAAAAAAAGCTCTCATTCAGTATACTGCAAACAGGAGCTGGAACAATGCCGAGGACTGAGCATGAGTAAATCGGTCACACTCAAAGCTGAATGGAAAATGTTAAATGGACTGCATTTCTATAGTTTTTTTTCAAGAGGTTTAAGCACTCAAAGCACTTTACAACACAGCCAGCATTCACCCATTCACACTTAAATGAGCCTTCTCTCTGAAGTGCCAGCCTGTTCAGCAGGAATGCATACATGTAGTTTTGTCTAGTTACCTCCGCTTCTGTAGTTTTGTTAATAGTGTGGCTAGCTGTCTGATAGAAGCATTGGGGAGTGTTTTTATTTGCACCATATTACAGGAGCTTTGGACCACTGTGAGAAAGAGTTTTCATGCCCGGAAACGAGTAAGATCCAGTGGGGACAGCTGGTGGGAGACAGTCCGAATTGGCAGCAAGCACGGCACCGGTCACAAAGACAGAAGAATATGTTGACAGAGAAAGCTGAGAGGAGAAAAAGAGAGTGACCAACGAGAAGAGTGAATGTCAGACTGGCTTTCAGTTGTTTGTTAGAGTTTCTCAAAATTAAAGGCTGCTAGACAGAAGTGAGAGTGGATTTCTTGGACTCATAAATTATGTTAGCTGGCTTAATCTTGTGTCTTTGGCTGTGTTAGCAACATTGTTGACTCGCTTGTTTTGGAACATAAGTCAAGTCAGCACGTTCGATAGAGTTTTAGCCAGTAAACATTGTAGCCATGTGTTAGCAGCATATTGTCTCTGGTTTATATTATGTAAGCTTGGCATGCTGCTTTTCTGAGTTGTGTGCAACTCTTCTTGTGACTTTGAGCGGATATTTCCTGTTTTCAGAACAGAGTTTTGTGTGTAGTTAGCATGTAACATTACAACTGATAACACTGTTGCATGCTAGTGGTGTTGGATATAGTAATACAAATATGTGTGTGTTTGTGACCAAACTGGCATAGCACAGCCTTGCCCTTGTGTTTTCTCTGTGGCTATATTGCAGAACCCCCTACTTCATTTTGCATATTACAGACTGTATGTACTACATACTGCATGCTAAATGATATCAACATACATACTGGAAATTTTCTATGAATCAGTAGGCTATTCATCTGAGAACTTTTTGGCATACTGCATACCTTGCTTGTGTTTACATACAGCATACTACATACTATTTTTTGGCCAAATCAATACGTACTGTTAATATCATGCCATTTTCAAAACAGCATGCACACATTTGTGTGTGTGTGCCTGGGTGAAACCACCTGCAACTCATTAACCACATCATCTTCTACTGCTCTTGAAGGAGAAATTTGTTTTTTTGCACATTAAGCTTCATAATAAGTATATACATGATATTCTACAGCACTTTTATGACAAACGGTACAGTCTTGAGAACTGAAGCTCATTGCTGAAGTCACCACTGGCTGAATACAGCTGAAAATAATGGAGGAGCATGTGCACTCAGCTCCATCAAAAAACACATTAACGATCATTTTAAAGGACGTGAAATTCACCAAATGTTTCAGGTGTGTCCTCTCATGTTCTGACACTAAAACACGAGGTTAGACACCAACATATAACCCAGAAACGGCTCTGTCAGGTGCTTCAGGAAACAAATTAACAGCTGTTTCTGGGTTATAAGCCGTTGTTTAACTTCGCTCCACGCCACGCCATGCCACAAAGCCCCAGCACTGACACACTAAAGAACAGTTACCTCACAGATCTTGAGGTAAGATTGCTATGTCAATTTCTGTTTCTTAGAGTGAACTTTTAAGCTTAACTTTGAATTTAAACAGGAAAAGAAATCCTCCGAGAGAATGTTAAAAAAACCAAAACATCAACAATTCCCCGACAACTGGGCCATTTCCATTTGATGACGAGGCTCATGTGATATGATGTGAGGGCTCGGAAAGGCTTTTTTGTCAAATGTGCATATGTTTTACCACCTGCTGCAGTTTTTTAAAATACTCTTGGTAAAATAAAAAACACACACACACACACTCTCACACACACACACAAATGGGTTTTCATCATCATTCATGGTATTGTTTTGAAATGTTGATTCTACCCACCCAGATTTTGTCGCCCTGCCTCAGTGTTATGGTGGGCAGTGGACGGCTGACTGTGTGTTTTGGATCTAACAGTGAGAGTCCATAGATCTCTGCATGATATTTTCTGCAGGATGTTATGCCAACAACTCAGTGTTTGTCCCCCTGTAAATGAGGAAGCCACTTTCTGCTAGCATTTACTCATTTGTTGTCTTCAGATGAAAATCAATCATTTGTTTGTCTCCAATCAATAAAAAGATGATTAGCTTGTGGTGTGTAACAGCGGTCTCAAGGACTGAGTATATCAGCTAAAAGGAGGAAGAAACATTTGTGTGCTCACTTCTACATAAAATCCAGCTGAACATTTATGCACATTTAATCCCAGCAGGTTTTATTATTTTGACACAAACATGTATATTTTCAACCCTCAACACAACAGCTGATATGCACCCTTGAAAAAAAAAAGCCATAATTTTGTTTTCTGCACACTGATGATAGAAAACCGATTCTAACAGATTCAGGTCATCACACACCTTTCAAGAAACAGTTTGCCTGACAAACAAACACACATAGCTGCCACTCTATTTGTAGGGAAAAGTCCACTCAGATAAAAAAATATAACACTTAAGGGACAAGGACAGCAGTTTAATTCCCTTTTTTTTTGGTCTCACTTAAATGATCCCGTCTTTGTTTCAGTATAGTCCATCGGCCACGAGTGAATCTGTAGCCCTAAAAAACCCATTAGTCCCTAGAAACACACTGCCACTTGCTGTTAGGATGAAAATTATTGAACGAAGCAATCAAGTCGGCTTGTGTCAGCTGTGCAAAGAATAAACACTGCTTGGTTCGCAGTGATAGATTAAGCTCTCAGCAGGCATTCATATTCTTCTTCCTTACAATTACCAGCAAATAGTCATGTTTTCCTCCTCTGCATTTTTGCTCAATTGTTACATTTGTTGTATCAACAGTGAATCAATCATCTCATATCAAATTTTAAAAATGGCCTGCAAGATTATCATGCAATGCACTTGAGATTTTGTGTTATTTAAATTTTTCTATGGTTCTCTTTAACGATCATGCCTGTTCTATTGAAATTTGTTGTTGAAACCCAGCTGCTAGCTCTGTGATATAAATGTGAAAGAAAAGCGAAAGTTCTGAAACGTGGACAGTATTTCAAGTTGAGGCTGCTTGGTGTTTTCACCTTGCAATTTCCTTGTGCCTCTAAAGACAAAAGCTTGTCGTAGAATATGGAGTCAAAGAAAGACTCATTCAGAACACTTATGCAGCCTGCATTTGTTCACTCCAAAGAGACAGTGCAATAACTATGCAGAAGCTACACTCTTAGAAATAAGGGTTCCAAAAGGGTTCTTTGAGAAGGGCTGAGGTTCTACCCGGAACCATTTGCTTCTGAAAAACCCTTTTCTGTAGAAAGGGTTTTTCAAGGGTTCTTGGTAACACTAGGAGTTCCAGTAAGAATCATTTTGATCCAGAGAACCCTTTTTGGAAGAAAGAGTTCTTCAGGGATTGTTGAAAGCATGGTTATAAGATTCTGTGCCACCAGGAACACTTTTCCTGATAACACTTACTTATTTAAGCTGCTTCACAGCAGAGGTTGGGCCACGCAATTTTGGACAAATTTAGGCAAATCTGAGTAACAAGAGACAAACTAGGAAGACAACAATAACATTGGGTATTACAATATCCATTCTGTATCAGCTGAGGTTTGAACTCACAACCTCTGACACCAAGACTCAATTCCTAAGTCACTGAGCTAATTGGCCAGAAGACAACACTAGTGTGTGGCTTCACAAATGGAGAGCCAGGCAGCTATCAAGGCACTATTGACATGTGCTTGGAGTTGAGTAAATCTGGCATGGGACCGGAGCTTTGTGCAAAGTTTGGTGACTGAAGAAGAAGAAGAAGAAGAAGAAGAGGGATACTGGGGAAAACAATAGGTTCCGGGCAGCTTGCGCTTCCTGGCCCCTAATAATGACACAAAATACATTTCCTTGTGATTACAGATACATATATTTTCCATATCTATTTGTTAAAAAAAACAAGCTCTTCTTCTATAGATCTTGTCAGTCATACAGTAAGATTCTTGACCCAAGAGGTATTTGAACCTCTGCTTCTCAGTCTAAAGTCCCTGGCATTATCCACAGAGCTATACAGCTGATTGTGTTTAGCTATCAGGTCCACCATACTATTATCTTAAATTACACACTCTGCTTATACTTGTTAATAGTGATGGTCATATAACTGAATTTTTCTGCTATGGATTTATTTTCACAACTATTCATAATAAGAAAACGAGCTCTTCATGCACAAATCTTGTTGGCCTAGGGAAAGATTAAGGATTCAAACCCTCAGCCTCTCAGTCGAAAATATGCACGGTTAACCACTGAGCTATCCATCTGAATGTGTTGATCACAGACTCATCTGACTCCACATTCACTCATAGACAGGTTGACAGCTCCTTCATGTCAGTGGTCAGACAGAGAGCGAGCTGATTATGTGTCTGTTTAGCTCTGTTGGTAAGACACATGACTACTGCTTTTAAGGTCATGGGTTCTATTCCCATGTTGATAGAGATCATACCTTGGCAATGGCACTCAGTGACGAAAGCACCAGTGGTATGAATGAAACCTGCAATGTTTGTGTTTGCTGATAGATAGATAGATAGATAGCACTACTCCTGTCTTCAGGAGGTAATGACACACTGCAAAGAGCTGCTGGGTGGAATTGAACCCTGGGAAACAGCAACAATAATTATAGCTGCTGCACAACGATGGGTCGGGTCCGGACTATTTTTGGCAAATTTAGGCAAGTCTGAGCAACAAACAGGAGAATAGTGTAACCCTTTTAAGAAGGAAAGAGAATAGTCAAGGGGATAATATCTAGTCTCAATGGCCAGGGAGAAGTCCTAAGATCGACTACGGAGCCCAGGATTGATCAAACGATGACACAGGAACGACTCAAACATAGTACTCTCTTTAAGAAACAATGTCGCTTCCCTATTTATTACACGATGGGAAGGATGAATAGAACACATTAATTACACAGGATATCACAACTCTTACCCGGGTAAGTATGGAAAATAAAAAGAATAAAAAATAAAATAAAGTTGGCAGCTGCGTGTTTTTTTTTATTGTTTAGTTTATAGTTCAGTTCACCTCTTTCAGTTGCTTTTCCAGTCAAAACCGTATAGGTGGAGAATCAGTCCCACCACACTGTTGTGTGGGTGGTGTGTGTGTATGTGTAACCATGTAAAAGGATTCAGGTTCTGCGACGTCGTATCTCTAAGTATCCTCCGGGGTTTGGCTCGCCATCAAACTTCGACTGGCTCCAATATCCAGGTAGGTCCAACTCTCAATGGGTTCATCAAAAAAACCTGACCTTTTCTCGTCCCAAGCGGTTCCTCCAGCTGCGCTCACACAGGTCAAGGCCGTCGCGGGAGATTTCGCCGATGGTTCTTTGTCCGAGTTTTATCAGAGTTTTATCCACTTTTATCGTTTTACCGTCCTAACGTGAGTGTCGTGTCTGATGCGTGCTTGCTCAGGGGAAGTGAACTTGCGCTGATCGGGTTAAGGGCGGGGCTTGTTTTTTTTTTTTGTTTGGGTGACAAAACGGGCTCTAACCCTTCTCATTCAAATTAAAACTCTCTATGAATTATTTTGTTACAATTCTATTTCTTCATTTATGTAAACATTTGTTTTTTAATCAGTAACCAAAACATTGTATTTAATGAATTGATTTTTCCACCATGAGTTTCACTGTTTTTAACTCAACATCTTGTCAACATGTTTTTAACACACAATGAATATACACAATGATCTTTTTAATACAGATTTTTAACCTGGGTTACAACAGGAAGACAAGACAGTTGACAATATAATGTTCATTTTGCATCAGTTGAGGCTTGAACTGACAACCTCTTATGTGAGGCTTCACAAAGATGAGGATTTGAACCATGGCCACCAGCACTGAGGACTGTAGCCTCTAACATGGGGCAGCTGCTCTACCAACTGAGCTAAACACCACCCTTGTAAATTGTTTAACCATGATTGATTTGCTCCATAAGTGAATAACTGATGTTTAAGTGTAAAGTGTACAAAGGTTTCTTCAGTATTGAGGCTACATTTTGGTGAAAGTTGCAAAGCTAGCACATATGGTTGATTTGTTATGAATTTTCAAAGTTTTGAACTTTAGATGCTTGCTGTAGCGTCACCATCAGGACAATTGGCTTGAGTTTACAACTGAGGTAATCTGACATGGGACTACACCTTTGTGCAAAGTGTGGTGAGTTCTCACCCATGGAAAGTATGATATCCTTGGAAGAAGAAGAATACCTAGGAATAAAATAGGCTTCTGGCAGCTTAGCTGCCTTGACCCTAATAAAAAAAGTTCAGTTATTTAGACAAAATTCTGAGAATACACATATTGCATCTAGACAGCATGGAGATGTTGGTAATTTGTTTTTAAGAATGATTGATTTGCTCCATAAGTAAATAACTGATGTTTAAAAATGCCATTCTTGCATTGACTGCAATGTTCACGAGAGCACAATTCAAACATCATCTACCATGACTCTAAAATTCTGTACATTTGTTTCACAAAGACCGTCTGATATCTTGTTGTGTTATCGTCATCACCCTTATGGGGTCTTGAACCAAGATTCATTGGCACCAGTTCTTGGTGCTAACAAATCACTTGTGAATGAATGAATCTCCTTACTCACTGAGCTAATTGTCTGTAGGTGAAACCTGCTGTGTGGCTTCTCAAATGGACTCAAGGAGTCACCAGCCAGGCAGCAGTTGTCAAGGCAGATTTCAAAAATGGTCAAAATGTCACAAAATATGTTAACTAGACAAAAATCTGATAATACATAAATTGCATCTGGACAGCATGGAAATGTTGGTGATTTGTTTTTAACAATAAGTGTTTTGCTTCACAAGAGAAAATGTGATGTTTAGAAGAAGAAGAAGACGAAAGAATTCCTTGGAATACAAAAGGGTCATTGACTGCCTGGACCCTAACCATAAACTCTGTTTGTGGGGCACCTGCTCTACCAAGTGAGCTATACAACACCCTGAATACAGGTTTTTGAGAGTTTGATAAAATTTAGGCATTACAGTTTTGGTATCTGAAGTTATGAGTATGCAAAATGGACACTCTAATGCTGACTTTTGGGCTGTATGGGGGATTGTGGTGATGACAGGAATTGAACCCTGGTCTCCAAGGGGAAAGGCTGAGGTTTGGTGTGTTGGGCCTGGGAGCTGGCCTCTCTGTTAGCTGCTATGTGGGAGCTAAGAGCTGGTTTCCCCATGGATTGCACCATGTGGTCTGGTCCACCCCCTCTACAAAACAGGTGTGACCAATAGTAATTAGTGTCCACACATGTGAAGAACTAAAAGCTGGATTGAAGAACAGGACAGAAGAGACAGAACAGAAGAAACTAAACAGAATCAAGGTAAGCTCAATATAATATCTTATTTCAGCATGCTTGACCTTAGCTGAGGATTTTTATGGTGGAAGGTGGACTAAGCATTTGTTTCTTATATTTTGTTTGTTTGTTTTCTTGTAGAAATGAGTTACACAGCTTGGACCAAAGCTGAAGTGTGCCATTGGCTTGAAAAAGAGGGTTTTGCCGAGTACTGCAACACATTTTCTGGTGAGGTATAATGAGTTATCAGTGTCAACGGTGTCCACTTAAAACCAGAACACAAAAGAGATACCTGAAACATCTTGAACTGTATCATCAAAGTGAACC
>JAQFJB010008618.1:0-14672 GCA_029874875.1 Naso minor
GAGAGAGAGACGCAGGCCAGCAGGCCAATCATAGGCCGGCGCTTCGGGAATACTCCCGGTTCTCCCTATGGCCAGTCCGGGCCTGCTTGACATTTAGACAATCGTCGGAATGGCGATTGTCCCCCTAATTAACTTAACTGGGGAGCAATGCATGTTAATTTTTGATATGGCAAGGAAAGTGAAATCTGAAATGACAGTGGCCTAAAACAGACGCGGAATATGCAAGTCAATAATACAAAATAATACTTACCCTGCCATACAGGTGCAGTTTGCTGTATGTAGTTCTCTCCAAACCATGATGCAGAAAGTTAAGACTAAATAATAAATACTAAATAATAGTTTATTTGAGGATTTTCAGTCAGGATTTAGGTTGCATCATAACACAGAGACAGCACTTGTAAAAGTTACGAATGACCTCCTAACCGCATCAGACAACAGACTTTTTTCTGTACTTGTCTTGTTAGATCTCAGTGCTGCTTTTGATACAATTGACCATCACATCCATTGTGGCTGATGAGAGGCACCCACTTACCTCCACTTTTAAACTGTTGCCACCAGCACGGCGTTATTGCCCCCCCTTGTTCACTATAAACAGGCCGAATATGTCCTTTATACCCCAAGCCATTAAACTCTTAAATATGGTTAGGTAATAGCACCCCCAGCTGGTCTTGGCAATACCATGTACAAGTGGATGCACTGTGTCTGTGTTACTGTTTTGTGTCCCTGCTTTTATGTTATGTTGTAGTGTAAATTGCCGTGTGTGTCTTTTGCTGCAAACTAATTTCCCCATGGGGACAATAAACATATATCTATATCCATCTATCTATTATCCTGTAGAAAGTTGCACAACTGTTTTGCAACTGCTTTCTCTAGAATTTTGGAAAGAAAAGGGGAGGTTAGATATAGGTCTGTAATTGGCTAATATGTCTGGATCTAGAGTGGGCTTTTTCCATTTCTTGGTGTAGTGTGTAATGACTGCTCAGTAATGTTTCAAGTTTGACCGCTTAGTGCAAAATCTAAAGACAAAGTTCAGTTTTGAGCACAGGTAAAACTATTTTGAGGAGATGGTTTGATTTTGTAAAAAGAATCAGAGGTTTTGGTGAATGTAGTTTGAGAAAAGACTTTTGTGTTTCAATTCTGAGAAAAGGACAGGAGAATTCAAAAACTGTTTTAACAATTGTGAAAAACTGTAAAATGATACACAGACACGCAGATGATGGGTGTTATTGCGTGTCAGTACAGAAATACTGGATCACATCATCTTATAAAAGAGGGTATGGAGCTGATGGCTGTTATTGAATGCCCATACAGAGATGGGCATGCATTATATTATAATATAATATATATTACCTTACATAATAATCACTCAGGTAAATTGCCACCTGCACAATTTAGGCACGGGCGGATCGCTCCTTAATCAAAGAAATGTGATTTTAAAAATTCTATCCTGATTTTAAATTAACGAAAATGATCAATGATCGAGATTAATTCAAATTATATTGTAAAAAACATAAATTATGCTGCTGATGATCAATAATCAAAACATGGCCAACCATGCACAGCAAATTCAAAAGTGTTAAATTTCCAGTGTTGGTGTTGTATGTTAAAAATACAGTGTTAATTCAACACTTGCTTAGTTTAATTCAACTATTTGAGAGTTGATTCTTCAAAAGAGTTGGTGTTAATCCAGGGAGTTAAATCCAAATAACACTGTTGCGTGTTCATTTTAAAATCAACACTAAACAGTGTTACTCCCAGAATCCCAACGGACCTGTGACGTGTTTGTCTGAAGAGCGGGACGACTCCGAGTCAGGTCAGGTCAGACTGGAGCGGCATCGGCAGAGGAACGTCTGAGGACGACTTTTCACCTGCAGACTTCACTGAGTATCTTCCTGTAAGTAAACGAACGGCGCCCTGTCCATTTAATAATACTTTGTATGCAGTATTTTGACGTTATATGTGCCGAACGCAGAGACTGTAAAAAAAACCAAAAACGTCTTGTCTAAGTCCCATGTGGGTTAGCCAGACTGTCAAGGGGTTAGCATGGTGATTGTTGGATGATATTTTTTCAAGGGTGCATTAATCAATTTGCTTAATGTAAGTATAGGCTACGCTACACGTTCGGATAACACGGTATATGATGTTAATTAAACATTTTTTAGTTAGCTAAAGTCAGAGCGCCGCTCTGGCTAAAGTTAGCTAAAATGACGTAGCACAAGGCTCAGGTTAACAATTTCTGTCGGAAAAAAATGCCATGTGCGCGTGCGGTAATTAATTGGTCTTGTCTCGATGAAAATGCCAGGCGATGGAGTAGAGAGCCGGGGCTGGGCCGAGTGGTTGGGCTCCTGCCTGCCCAGACTGCTGCTAATGCTAAAAGTCGGGCTAGCTTTGTGAGGCGGGTAAATTAGCATGTGTTTATTTAATTATTTCATTTTATCAATTTTTTTCTAACTTTTGGGAAAAGTTTATATAGTTATATATAGTTTTAGCTTCTCAATCTAGCCGCAGCTAATACTTCGGAGTCACACACACACCCCTCAGCTGCTGCTATAATAGTAAATGTCTGAAATATCTGTGAGTTTTTTCTGTAATTTAAGTTGATGTAACAGTGTTTTAACGTTAGCTATCTATGCATGTGAACAGTAGCGTCGCTGTGGTGTTTATTGACGTTAATTTGCCAACCTAACAGAGAAGAGTTGATCATGTATCTTTGTGTTTATGGATAAGTGTTGGTGTTGTTAGCAGGAGAAGTAGGCAGTCATGACGGCAGGCAGGCTCAACTGCCTCTGTTGTCCAGGTAGAGACGAGGTTGCATAGTGAGTAACGTTTAAAAAAAATATACTCGGTTGAACTCAAGGCAAGAAAAAATCTTAATGTCTCTCCACATCCATGGTCAACATATTGAAAATGATGACGTAGTGCGTGTGTCTCTTCTTTTTTTCTGTAGTTCGTCATGTTGGTGAAGGTGAAATTTGGAGAGACTCAGAAGTATGTCAAAGTGGCTGAGACTGGAGATGGCTATGATGACTTCAACACTTTTCGTCAGAAAGGTTGGCATCATTTTTAATTGAGCAGAGAAATTGAGTAATTGCAATAATATCTACTGAAATGATGTGATATGTAAATGTCTCATATTATGGAGTGGTGTTTATGATAGCTAATGGTAGTGCCCTGTGTTTGACCCAAAATGTTAGGAAAAACAAGTATAGCAAATTTCTGTTTAATTGTAATTGTAATTTTTCCATTGCTCTGAGTTAATTTTTTTTATCAGTCATTCAAAAGCTAGGTCTTCCACTTGAGACTGAGCTGCACTTGACAGATGGAACAGGGACAGAAATCGATGAAGATGTGTTTGAGGAGCTTTTGCAAGCAGGGAACCTTATTGTTAGGGTGGAAACTGAGAAGTCAACAGGTGAGACTTAGACTTGTGAGGCCAGGAGTCGATCATCAATATTAAAGAGATTTGTGGAGTACTCATTCTTTTTTCCTTGTGTATACATTTTTTTTACTCTTTACAGTTTTGCTTCATGATGATCTTTCATATACTTCGTTGGAGTCACCTATATCAGACAACTCCTCTCTGTCAGTGTCAGAAGATTCCCTGGCAGTATCCTCCGACTCATCGGATGCAACAGTGATTGTTCAGACAAATGGAGGGAGGAGAACCCATGCTGAACGGGACTCGGCAAAAGAGGTCTTGGTTATCAAATATCACACAAATATATTGTGCTGATAAACTGTTAAACTGTTTTGTTGTTAGCTGTAATTATTATTAGAGCTGCAACTAATGATTATTTTCATCATCAATCTGCCCATTATTTAAACAATTAACAACAACCATAGATTAGTTGTTTGATCAATAAAAAGTTGAAAAATGTTGAAAAGTATCAGTCAGTGTTTCCCAAACCAAATGTCTTCTTTTGTCCAAAGAGATATTCGGTTTGTCATAAAGGAACAAAGAAACCAGGAATATTGACATTTAAGAAGCTGAAAAAACCCTACTCTAACCGATTATTCGATTATTAAAATAGTCAATGGTTAATTTCTTTGATTATTGTTTGATTAATTGTTGCGGATCTAATGATGGTGATGCTAATTCGCTTTGTGATTATTTATCTTTTTAGATGGTGAAGGATGCTCTTAAGGCTAAACCAGGTGGACAGAATATTTTGGATGAATATGATAAAATGAAAACATTGATGGATAACACAAGGAGACAGTTGGTGAACCTTCTTGTGGCGGACATGGTTGAAATTCATGGGTAAGACTTCATTGTTCATATTATACTTCATTCTATGGAAGAGATAAATACTAAATGGCTAAACATGATGTGTTTGAGAGTAATGAAGGAAATGTAGTAATGTCATGTTGATCTTTCAGGAGGAGCCCACCTGTCTCTGTGCGAAGTAAATATGCTTTGGGCATCATCTCTCTATTTCCCAGCCTCAGAGATCCATACTCAGACAATGGATATGTAAGTTTATAAATGAATAGCTTGTATAGCAATTTATAGAGTAGTGACATGGTCTGAACTTACTCTACAATGTAATGTTTTTATTATTACAGGAACACTTCTATGACCCACAGAGTGGATCAGGGTACTTGGCCTGGAGGATAAAGACTGTCCAGCGCAACACTGCAGCTCAGTCCCAGAGACCTTCCACCAGCACACCCTACCAGGACAGTCCAAAGAGAAAGAGGGAGGTTCTCAGCGCAGATAAGCAGCTGCTTGGTGAGCAGTGTCAAGAAGCCATATCCTTTTTGAAACATTCAACTGATGAATCTGCAATCAAAGAGAAGATGAGGGCAACTTTTCAGTACCGCCAAACACTGGTTCAAGATCAGCAGTGCTCTTCGACAGTTTTGGATGTCTTCCCACGATTCCTCAACATCACTGGCTTGGTAAGAAAGACAACTTCTCTATTAAGTGAATTGTCACTCAATGTATACACTTTTAAGTTGCATAAATATAAAAATGTGTGTTCTTTTGTAGATTGACCAAGATTTCACTTTGATGTTTGGAGAGGAAGTGTCGGGCAGATTTTTGGCAAAATGGCCAACTTTTTTCAAACCTAGGATCCTGACAGACTGCAGAAGACTGAGTTCAAATGAACACATTCAAGACCTTTTGTTTGCGCAGCACGACTCAGGTGGGTTTGGTTAATTTCTTCTTTCTTCTCTTTAAAATTATATGATGTGAATGTGTCAGACATTTTCTTCTGTTTTTCCCCTAGGCTGGGACAGTGACTTATCAAGCATTCTGCTGTTGGTTCACCTGCTGCCGCCCACGTCCAAAGGCCACAAAAAGAGTCCAAAAATCAGCGCAAGCCAAGCTGAAGACCATGTTGTTCGATATTTGCAGGTATGTAAATAGAAATGTACTCATGCAGAGCTGTTCGACTAATCTTGTGATTGTCTCTAGGTTAACAATTATCAATTTACAAAAACGCTGTGGTATGCCATCTCCATTTTGGAAAGGCTGCAGATAACATGATTAACCAATCAACATTTCCTTTAACAGATAACAATAACTGACCAATTAATTAAAAAACAACTCCCAATGCATAATTACATAATTATGCAAATAATTATGCAAATTCCACTTGTGCCTTCAGTCATATTTCACAGTTTATTTCATGATTTTCTCATAATTCTTATTTACATTTTGTTCAAGAGTGGAGCCAGTGTGGAAATCTTCCTTGCTGGTGTGGCGCCAGGTCAGCCCTTCCTGCTGTGTGTGGGTCAAAAGAAGAACAGCATCCAACATTACTACATCATCATTGACCACAAGGCCATACCATGCAAGGTGCAGACATCTTTGGCAGCTTTTGATGAGCTGTTCAAAGCACACTTCATCTTCAGTGTCAACTACCACGAATCCCTCTTCAACTTCTATACATTCATCCAAACCACAGTTTTTAACATTGATGTGGGAAGTGCCAAGGAAAGTCCCAGAGTCAAGGAGCTCAGAGCGAGATTTTTGCACGACGCTTGAGGTGATAAATATCCCTGGATGCAAATATGTTTCTTTGTTATGTCTGTAAAGCACACCACAAAAGTTCTACACTGCTTTGCAAGCATTTAAGACTCCAACACGGCCTATATCCTGGGAAGAGATTACGTTTAAAATGTGGACAGCCGGGATGTTGTTTATCATTTTGCACATATTCAGGTTTCAAGAAGCATCTTGTGCATTCCCATGGAGATGTTGCTGTGACCAATACTGATGACAATGTGGACATGCAAAATGAATATAGTGAGCCCTCAACCTCACTAGCACTTACAGACTCTCCAACTAGCCAGCCCCAGCTCTCTACTCCATCGCCTGTGAACAATAATCTTGTGTTAAACGTGTGCTTCTGTTGTAGCACAGTTGCAAGCATCTGGTGTTGCTGAGAGCACAGTCCAAGCAATGGTGGGGTCTATGGAGGATCTTGTAAATGACATTCATACGCAAGCGAAAGAGGCAGTTCTCAGCTGTACTACAGAAATTCAAGGCACAGATTTTGAAAAGAAGGTGGAAAAGTGTTTTGATGAACTAGAAAATCCGTTCTCAACCTTGAACACAAGAGTGAAACGACAGAAGTTCTTTGAGGAAAAGTGGGAAATTGTTGAACCTGTTGAATATGTTCTTGGAGTGCGGTTTGATGTTCGCAGGGATCACACAACAGGAATTTACAGTCAGGTCCCTGTAACGGATAAATTTGTGTATACACCCATCCTGGGAACTCTCAAGTCTATGTTCAAGAACACTGAATTGTGTGAAAGTTTCTTGCAAGCCAAGCATCAAGAAGAAGGAGTTTATAAAGACATATGTGATGGTTCATACTTCAAGAATAGTGTTTTGTTTTCCCAGAACAAACATGCTCTACAGATTCAACTCTATTTTGATGAGTTTGAGACAGCAAATCCCTTAGGTTCAAAGAAAGGGATCCACAAACTTGGTTGCATTTACTTTATATTGAGGAACCTGCCCCCAAAATATAATTCTGTGTTGATGAATATACATGTTGTTGCACTCTTTCACTCACAAGACCTGAAGACTTATGGATTTGATGACATCTTAAAGCCTCTTGTTGATGATCTTAAAATACTTGAAACACAAGGAATTGAGGTGCCTTTCTCAGACTCACCTTTACTTGGTTCTGTTATACAAGTAACAGGTGACAACCTAGGCTTACATGGACTGTTCGGTTTTGTCGAGTCCTTCAGCGCTAACTATTTCTGTAGATTTTGTTTGACAAGTAAGGTCGAGTCACAGACTGTGTTTACTGAAGATGATCCTGGCATGATTTTTCGTACAAAAGAAATACATGCAGAACATTGTGCAGCTCTACAGGAAAATCCTATGTTGAGTTCAACATTTGGTGTCAAAAAGACATGCTTGCTCAATACATTGCATTTTTTCCACACGTCTGACAACTATGCTGTTGACATTATGCACGACTTACTTGAAGGAGTTGTACAGTACGAACTCAAACTAATCTTTCAATATCTTGTCAACCAAAAGTATCTGTCTTTGGAAGAGTTGTCACAGAGGATCCAAAGTTTCAACTATGGGTATATTGAGAGAAAAAATAGACCAAGCGGGTTGAAAACGGATGATGCTAGCAAGGACCTTGGTCTCAATGCAATACAGTCGTGGTGTCTTGTGAGAAATGCTCCTCTTATTTTTGGTGATGTATTGGAAAGAAATAACTGTTACTGGAATCTGCTCCTCCTTTTGATTCAGATTGTGAACATTGTTTTTTCACCTATTGTAACTAATGGTATGACATACTTTTTGAAGCACTTGATTAAGGACCACCACAAGCTATTTAAATCTTTGTTTTCAGAGAAAAGATTGATTCCAAAGCATCATTTTATGTTACATTATCCGCGTTGTATTAGGAAAATAGGTCCACTCCTTCATGTATGGTGTATGAGGTTTGAAGCAAAACATAATTTTTTTAAAAGATCAGTGAAAAATTTCAAGAATATCACAAAAGCACTGATGAAACAACACCAGAGACAGCAAGCTTACCACTGGGAGAATTTTGATTTTCAGAGATTTGAGTTTGGTCCAGTGAAAAGAGAAACTATTGATAGCTTGGAAGGAGGTGATATTTTATGTTCTATATTTAATGCAAATGCATACTGTGAAGTGTCAACCACTAATTGGGTGAAGAACTATGGAACAGAATATCAGATTGGTATGTTTGTTTGCACAGGAACAAATATGGACGATCCTATTTTCAGAAAGATCACAAACATTCTTGTACATCAGGAGCAAGCTTTTATTTTGACATGCAGAGTGGACACTCTTTATTTTGATGATCATTTCAGTGCATACTGTATCGATGAGAGAGCAGATTCATTTTCTGTTTTTCCAGTTAAGGAGTTGATTTATTACAGACCCTATGACAAACAGTTTTCTAATGAGATGAGTGAAAAATGTTATATTGTGCCACATTGTCATATTGTGTGACCTGTGTTGGTCATTGTTGGATATTGCAAAGACAGTGCTGTTTTTTATGTGATGTGCTTGTTTGAAATAAATACAGACTGATTCAAACTGCAACTACTGTGGTTTTATTTGTTTATTATTATTGTTAGTAGTAGTAGTAGTAGATTTAACACCATCCATAGTGTTAATATATTGAATCTTATTCAGTGTTAAAACAACACAATGATAGTGTTAATTTTTGACACTACACACTAGTGTTGGGTAAATTCAACACTGGTGAGTGTTAAATTTCAACTATTTACAGTGTTGTTTCAACACTGTCATGTTTAACACTATCAAAAGTGTTATTTTAACTCGATCTAGTGTGGCGCAATATAGACACTTTTAAAGTGTTGAATTTAACTCCCTGGGAGTTGAATTAACACTTCTGAATTTGCTGTGTGTGGCGGCTGTGGCTCAGGAGGTAGAGCATCTGTCGATCCCCAGCCCCTGCAGTCTACATGCCGAAGTGTCCTTGGGCAAGCTACTGAACCTCCAGTTGCTCCTGGTGGCATAGCCATCGGTGTATGAATGTGTGTGAATGAATATGCTGATGAGCAGGTGGCACCTTGTACGGTAGCCTCGGCCACCAGTGTGTGAATGTGTGTGTGAAAGGGGTGAATGTTCACTAGAGTTGTAAAGCGTTTTGAGTGGTCATACAGACTAGAAAGGCGCTATATAAATCAGTCCATTTACCATTCAAACAACAAACAAAACACAATATTCCTCAAAAACCCATTCCCCATAAACATAACGTCCAGTGTCTCACAAGTCTCTGTCATAGCCGTTTGCACATTACAAAGTTCCAGCAATCCTTATATGAACAAAACAACAACAACAACAAAAAAACGTCTCAGGCAAGACCAGGAGGAATGTGGTGAGTCGCACAAAGTCCAAATAAAAAAAAACTGGTAAGCTCACCAGCAGCCCCATTGGCAAAGGAAGGATATGATTTTTATGGCGAGTGAACCATGAACCGTTCTGAGGTACGTGATCGTGCAAAATAAATCAATGATCTAATTCACTTAATGATGGTCCTTACTTATCTGTGTCAAAATAAAAAGAACGGTGTACACCTCTGTGATCATTATCTCCATACACAATTTTAAAAACTGTTATGGTCCAACATTGCTGTATGGACATGTGTTAACACGTAACATCCCATATGACTCACCATCTCTGTATCCCAGTTTATAAAGTTTTATGGTCCAACATCTCAGTACGGACATGCAAGAACAGCCAACATCTCTGTATGATTCAGCAACTCCCTACGGTCCCAGAATAACTGTATAGAATCCTTTAAGACTAACACGGACACAATGCGTCTTACCTCTATCGTAATCGTAAAAATAATGTGTTGTTTTGAGAAGTAGAAGCCAGACTAGCAAAATTAATACATGTATATATAAATTTATTAAATTCAACAACACTCATGAACAGCAGATGGGGTGAACTTTTTTCACAGTTTTTGTTTTGAACAAATTAGCCTTTTATGCAAACTCTGGGGGTTTGTAGGGCGATACTGGGCTTTTTTTGCAGCATTATATGGTGATCTTTTTTGACAGTTTTTATTTTGAACAAAATTACCCCTTAGTGTAAACTGAGTAAAGAATAAACCCTGACACTATCAGGAGTGCAATACAGATAACGATAGCTGCCATGATCAACCAGTCATTGCTGGTCCATGGGTTAGGGCAGCACTGAAAAAGATAGAGAGAATTCTGTCAGTGCGGTTGTTTTAGTTGTAACATAGGTATGCCATTTGTCGATAAATTTACTGCACTTACCCCGGTGTTTACGACAATGACTTGCACTCCCTCATTTGCGCTGCCTTCACCTTGAGGTTCGGACGGCGAACGCGGAGGAGGAGGTTCATCATACGAGGCTTGAGAAGAAAACATTAAAAATCTAAGCAAATTTGATTAATCTAAATCTTTAATCAACTTGACCAACAACATAGCCAAATTTGTCTTTCTTACCACAAGAGCAACGGCTGGTGTCTGTGGCACCCTGACCAAAACCTTTTCCACCGTATTAGGCATTTCTGTTGCCCAAAGAAATGAAAGAAATATATATTAATTATCCTACTGTTTTATTAAAGACCAACTTCTCAGTATAGGTATATACAGTATATAGGTGCACCTGTTCAATTGCTTGTTAACACAAATAGCTAATCAGTCAATCACATGGCAGCAACTCAATGCATTTAGGCATCTAGACGTGGTGATGACTTGCTGATGAAAGGGGATTTAAGTGACTTTGAACGTGGCATGATTGTTGGTAGTTGTGTGGACAAAAATGCCATTTTGATGTCAGAGGTGAGAGGAGATGAGCCGACTGGTTTGAGATGACGGAAAAGGCAGCAGTAACTCAAATATAACCACTCGTTACAACCAAGGTATGCAGAATACCACCTCTGAACACACAAACCTTGAAGCAGATGGGTGACAGCAGCAGAAGACCTCACCAGGTGCCACAGTCCTTTTGCCTCCACAGTCCCCAGATCTTGAAACCTGTTGAAGAACTGGTTGAGTTCATCTACTCTTTCCACATCACCCACTATTGGCATACAGCAGATCAAGGGCTTTATTTTCTGTGGTAGGACAATTAACAAACTGTGTAAATCCAGTCAGGTGGGAGGACAGGGAAACACGATTGAAGTCTCCTGATTTTCTTCTGACTGAATTATATTGGTACATCTTATAGTCTCATACCAACTGCCAATAATTCAATATGTGTACAATACATTTTCTCCTTAACAGTAATATGTGCAGAATTACACCATCTCTGGTTCACAAATAAAGCCAGACCCCCACCTTTTTTCTTGCCACTAGCTTGAGCATCTCTGTCTGACCGTATGAGAGTGAAACCAGGTAGATCCATGCTGGAGTCCGAGATGTTTTGATTCAACCATGTTTCAGTAAAACACAGGAGACTGCACTCACGGTATACTTTCTGAGTCTTCACCAATATCTCCAGTTCATCACTTTTGTTGGGCAGAGAGTTGACATTTCTCACGATGACTGATGGCTTATATGTCCATTTCCAAGCCCTCACCTTTGCACCAGCATGGCAACCATGAAAACACCTCTTCATCTCAGCTGGAATAGGGTGGTATCCTCCAGACTTGCTCCGTTTTTATTAAAAAAAAGCACTTCTCTTGAATAAACTCCTCTCCCCAAAGAAGTAGCCATCAGTAGTTGACAAAAGTACAATAAAAATACAGAGAAAATAAAGATTGAGTAAAAAATTTGGAGCTACCACACTTTAGCTGCTACCAGTTGAAGTGCATGTTGCTATCGTGTCAATATGGACCAAAATGGAATGTTTCCAACACTTTGTTGAATCTATGGCACAAAGAATTAAGGCAATTAAACTCATTCCCTGCCAGGGTTTTTCACAACAGTGTGCAGCTACTGCCAGGAAATTTGAGCATTTTCACTAATCTTTCAAGGCCCACAGAATATTTTTTGTTTTGACTATAAAGACACCAAATATCTCAAAAGAAAGAATAGAATGTCTTCTTTTCCAAGGAAAAAAAAGTGAGGTTGTCGCATGTTCTGTTCTTTAGCTATCGGCAGTTGAATAGAGCTTGTTTTCACCGTTTTTGGTGCTCTGGGAACAGAAATCCAGATAATTGCATTTTTTGTGAAGGACACTCTCCCAAGCAAAAATCTCTTTTGAGCCTTTTATTTTTGGCTTCAGTGATGCATTAGACATGTACAGTATTCATTCAGTATTCAAACAAATGGGAAAAAATAAAAATAAAAAAGTGTTTTGTTTTGTTTTTTAACAAACTTTTACATTCAAGTGTATTCACAGTTTACTTTGTGCTTTTTGAATAGATGACAAAAAAAGTTCTCATCGTATTGGTTTTCAAATAAATGACATAAAACAGTTCACTTAGGTTTTCAAAAATAAATAAATTAAATTAAATAAAAAAACAGTTCACATCTTCACGTCCTCGGTCTCCAGATCCGTGGATGGCCCGGGTGGCTCTCTTGCTACGGCGCAGAGGTGGCGAACAGAGTAACGGCATCTCGTCTTCCTCACCTCCATGTGAGAGCTCGTACTCTGTCTCCTCCGCGGGGTGCTCCGGGACAGGGTTCGCGTGAACCACGACGGGGACGGGGTCCGTCTGGATCTCAGCCACGACACGACGAAGCCGCAAAGTTTTTTCGATCGTGCGCTGGCGGGGACCGGGATCCATGCTGCACCCAGGGACAGATGACAACGCACGGGGATGGGGATGGGGACGGCGGCGCCCAGCGCCCAACTCCCTACACCCTCGGCACGTTTCCCACGGGGTATTTATAGCCTGCGGTTGTTGATTAGAGGCAGCTTGCTTGTGTTTGACCATGTGATTTCGGGGTTTCCTTTGAGCAGTTTGAATCCAAACTTTTTCACAGGCTGGAGAAGTGTTTGATCCTTTGTAAACACCGAAAACACGTGAAAACACGTGAAAACACGTGTTGGCGGTCTGAGCCTTCAGAAAAAACAGGTGAAAACACGTGTTTGGCAGGGAATGAGTTAACTCCAACCCAATACTAGCAGGGCCAGTGAGTAAGAAAATTCTGAAGAGAACTTACCATGCAGTCCGAATGCCATCCATCAAATGACTTTCTACTTCCTGTGTAAACAGGAAGTACAATTAAAGATCCCCAAATAAAATTTGTTCAGCCACCCTGCACACTTTTACGACGGAGTATTAGGGCCACACTGGAGAAAAAAGAAAAGGGGACTTCGAGATTTTTATTTTTTTTCCCTTCATTATAGTCTTTATTATTCGTTTTTGTAAACATAACAGCAGTGGTATGGGAGATCATTGCATAGGATCAGAGAACAAAGATCAACAAAAAGCGAAGTAGACAATGCCAGGGGTTAAATATAAATGGCAATATAAATGAATTAAAGATATGCAATAAAATGGTAGCAAAAATAAATTAACATTATAATAGAATCTTAAATTTGGAGCACAAACTTAGGGTTTTCATAGCATTTCTATTAGCCTACTTGAGGTAGGCTATTTAAAGTCTTGAGGACTTCGAGATTTAAGTCATAATATTACGAGAATAAAGTCATAACTGGCAATAAAATCATAATATTACGAGAATAAATTCATAATATTACGAGAATAAAGTCATAACATTACGAGATTAAAGCATCAGTTAACAGTTAAGATAATCCAACAGCGCAAGATATGCTCGTCATTGTAATTTGTCTGTAATTGTTTAAGGTAGCACAGAGATAGTTTGCTCATTGCCACGACGTCGCTTCCCGCTGCTTCGCCGGCATTCCAGCGCTCTCTGCGCGATCTTCATCCTACGGGGGAATGCTGTCTATCCTACACATTGCCTACGTAATTTGTACTTAACTAGTAATCACTTCTTTAAAATCATATATCTTGTGAGAGGAAGGTGATATCGAGATGAAACCAAGTTCTACCCCCCCCAAAGTTGACTATTCCCGTTCCAACGGTACCACCCACATATCTGTCCAATGTACAGTTCCAGAGATACAGCCAATCCCACGTCCCGATATTGGATTGGCTGTATCTCAGCAACCATACGTCACAGCAACAAGTGGGTGGTACCGTTGGAAAGGGTGTGGTCAATATATGAGACGAAGAGTGGTTGCAAGTCTCTATCTATTATGGTTCTGGAGTTATTAAGCTTCAAAGTTCATCCAATCAGAATACATTATATAGTGAGTACTGAAAATTTCACTAAGTGTCGACCCGATTTATCACTCTGCAGTATGGGAACCCAACCCAATGTATGGGATTTCACCAAAAATGTGTCCACAGCCAAATTTCACTCCGTGGAATGTTGTTAGGAGTGTGTTTCAGACACTGGTGAGTCCATAGAAGCTATTTGTGGAGGAATTTTTTTTCCATCCCATACTTAGTATTTTTCTCTTTTCTCTCACAGGCAACCTGCTGGGTGTAGTATTAGCACTCCTGGGCTGACCTACTCCTGTGAGGTAAGGCAGGAGTTGGCCAGCCCAGGAGTGCTAACACTACACCCAGTGAGATTGAGTCTAGGCACCCACCAGGAGATGGTCGAGGTAAGTAAAAGGAACCATGTAAGGTATAATATAAAATGTAACAAAGTAAGTGGACTCTTTGGTTGTGTCCTGGTGGTCCTGGGGACTCTGGGGATTGGCTCCACCTAGCCGGTCTACTGCT
>JAQFJB010010046.1:0-14617 GCA_029874875.1 Naso minor
GATTAATCGTGTATCTCATGAAATGTCAAAAAAGTGCTAAAAATGCTGAGCTTAATTTCCCAGAGCCCAATGTGACGTTTTCAGATTGCTTCTTGTGTCCAAACAACAGCCCAAAACACAAAGAGTCCTCATTTATGATCATAATTGACACAGAGAAACAGCAAATCTTTACATTTAAGAGGGTGAACCCGGAATTCTGTTTGCTTTTTTACTTAAAAAATGACTTAAACTATTAACTATACTACTATCCAAATGGTTGGTGATTAATTTTCTATTGATCCATCAATTGGTTATTTGATTAATCGTTGCAGCTCTGCTTGAGTGTTGCAATTTTATGCAACTTTATACTGACTCCTCTGACTAGCCTACATCTGAGGCAAAGACGCCACTGCATTTGTCTGACAGATTTTTTTTCTTTATCCAGTTACGTTTTCAAATAGCCTAACAATTTGTCATACCCTCCCAGTGAAAATTAAAGGACCAAATTTTGAGATTTTGCATTTAAAATTCTACCTCTCAGCTAAACAATCAGCTAAATAATCTCTCCATCTTGGATTAGTGACAAAATGTGTTGTCACACAAAGCTGAAAAAGGATGTTTGTGTGATTCTCACATACAAATGTATGATGATCTTATAGAAACAAACAATACAAACAAACAAACTCATAAAGTGAAAAACAATGTAAATTTTACTATGTACCTCTAGGATAGCTACAGACAAAATGAAGTGGTGCCAGTCATTGTTGTCTTTGCATTTAGCCACAAGTCCCATCACCCTTGTGTCGTTTCATGTAACCCAAATGGGAAACAATCTTTCTGCATGCCTGATCTATCACCAGCAATCTACTGCAGATAATGTTAGACATCCTGCATTCATTGCAGCCAGAAGAGATGTCTGCTCATGTGGCTGGTAGTCACTTCCCACCTCAATGAGAAAAAGAATCCCCTGTGGGTTGAGGAAAGGAGTGTAAGGTAGCATGGGCTGTAAACTGCTCTGTAATGGCCCACATTCATGTCCCATACAATACAAACCATCAGGATTTTACCTCACGTTCTCACTGAGTCATTAAGAAATGCATAAATTTACTTAGTTTATTAATTACCAGTCAACATACTTTCTATTTATTTTAGTTATATTAGGATTTGAATGAAAATGTAACATTTTGTCAATATTTAATTGTGGGCAAACAGGCTTAATTATGCCAAATTTTGTGTTTGAAAGAAAGGTCACTGATATTGTGTGAAAGCATTAAAAAGTGATCCATCATTTAGTCCACTGACCTTTGTTGTGCTGACTTTGTAAAGAGTTTTTAAAAATTAAATGCGTCACAGAGGAAAGCAAGTTATCAATTGTAAACAAGGCAAGGGTTGGAAAAATAAAAAAAAATGTTTATGTGGAACAAATGCTTTAAAATATATTTTGGAGCAAAAATTGATCATTTATATGCATACATTTTCTAATATATGCATATAAATTGATGTGTGCATGACATTTACTCCCTATTAGATCTGGTGTTATGTAGCTTTGTGGTTCCTCGAGGAAAAATGAGGCATCTCTGCTCCCGATAGATATTATCCCCATAATCACTCTGACCAGGTCTCCACAGTGCATTGACTCTGTTTTGGGAATAAAGGCTTAGAGGATGCTTGTATATTCTAAATACAGATAGAGGTAGACATCTTTTCTTTTCTTAGTCTTTTTTTTCCTTTCTTTCTTTTTTTTGTTACTAGAGATGAATGCTAATTGAATCTTGTAGTAACAGTTATTTGGACCTGCAAAGTGTCCGACATAAAAAAGAAGATTCCAAGAGGAATCCCTTTGTCTCTTGTTTAGGCTGAGCTCCATCTGCTGGTTGTCTATTGCTACTGCATTTAGCAGAAAGCATATTTAACCTCTGTCAGAATTACACTCAACACTTGTTCAAGGTTACTGCTGTGAAACATGCTAGATTCTCAGAAGAGGTCTACATTTTTCAATGCACCAAACTGCTCTCAGTGGTCAAATAGAAAATATTTCTTTGTACGCTGAAAGGTACATAAATACCATGAAATTATGTTATCCTAACTTCTATTGCAAACTCGCATCTACTCTGTAAGCTAAGGAAAGAAATTAATCAAGAAAAGAAATTTGTTTAAGTGTGCTACATAAACTATCGTGTGCATACATGCATGAATGTGACATAAGTTTGTGGTCCTGGGTTTGCTTACCTATTAAATCAGATGAAGACAAGATGAACTATTATGATATCTAACACTTTCAGTTGTACATGCACAATTGCAGTGATGCAGTAATCAAACAGCGTTCTTTGGCAAAAATTGCAATGCTGATAAATTGGGATAAATTATGTCATGCTCTGAAGCTGAAGAGATATCAGACCCATTTTAACTTAATTTGGCGTCCTGGGTCAGTTGAAGTTAGACGGAGACATTGTATTTCGCTTTTGGTCTTATTGTTGCCTGAAGCCATGCAACTTGTTCTACAGTAATGTTAGTGTTTTTTTCTTTCCTCAGCCTTTTACATTTACAATGTCTAAAATGACAGAAATTGTTGTTCGAACATGACGGTCTTTTCAAGCTTTCAACAACGCAGCAAAATTTGGCCTTGGTCTTACTGCCCAGACGGAAGCTGGACCCAGCGCGAGGGTTTTTGATGGGGTAGGTTCACACACGTGTAGTTTCTCTTGTAGTTCATGCCTCTTTTAGCATTGTGACTTGGCCTTTCAGAGTGAGTGGGACCCACCTAAACCGTGGAAGCAAAGGGAGATTCGGCTACAACCCTTACTAGCACATAGGGCATAGACTGAAAGGTAAGTGTTATGTAGAATTCATGTAGGCTAAGTGATAACTGCCTATACTTTCTGCTTTCATTTTAACTACAGCTTAAGGATAAACGCCATATAACCACTGACTAATATCTCATTTCAGATGTCTCGGAGGTGTTTGAACTTGTTGAAACACCCTTTAGAGATAAAAAGCATTGAACTACACTGATATGGCCTCAAATTTCTTTTTATCAAGAAGGTTCAACAAACCATCAGAGTAGAAGTCTCAGGCTTGTTTATCGACTTTGCACATATTTTCAAAGTGCTAATTGTGGACTATTTACTTTGACACCTTGTTCACTTAATTGCAATCTAAAAACTAGCTTCACAATAAATAGTCCTCCTAAGGTCTAATTCCTCAAATACTGTATTTCATCATAATGGCAGGGGCTTTATTTATCTCAGCTGCAGAGGGTACCAGGCCTTATTTGAAGCAGTTATTACATAAAAGTGTTTTCTACTACACTCCATTATCACATTGGTACAAGCAGGATCTGCTCCAGTTTGTTGTGTTCATGTTCGTGCACTATTGCGTTAAAGAGAACCCAACACTCTCTGTTACAAGTTAAAAGTTATAGTTTAGTTTTGCAGAATTTTGTTTAAAAATGTAGCTATGTGCACTGCTCCATTATGGTACTGAAATGCATTTACTGCCATCTTGTGGCTCTTCTACATTCCCACAAAACAGTGGAACTGAGACATTCCATTCCGAAACACTGGAATTGGATAATACTTGAAAGTTAGTAATTCAGAAAAACAAAGCATTGATTAAGTCAAAGCAATGGAAACTACTGTGGGCAAACAGTTAATCCGCTTTTTCTCATCCCTGCCTGTGCCAACTACACCTCGTCCATTATTTAACCCCCTTTAATTTGACTACTAGCTTTGGTTTGAAGGAATAGTCGGTAATTTCTCAAACATAAGTGTCTAGAGTGCTGTAGTCAATCTTTTACAATCTTCATTAGGTACGTGCTCTGTTAAATGATTCTGTTGCAGATTAAATAAGCCTTTTGCAACACTCTCTGGGGCTAACTGATTTCCAAAGACAAAACACCTTTGGAATCAGCCATAAAAACTAATGAATATGTCTTTAATGAACAGCGCAGTTTCTGCTGACAGTCTGTCTATTGTGTCTTCTAAAACACAACTGAATAAATTCACAATGTATCTGTTGATAACAGTTTCCTCCTTCATTGATTACTTTATCCCTGACTGGATCACTGGCATCTCATGCATCCATGTTCACTAATTGGTAATTCTATTGGCAAACTCGAAAGACTCGATACTAAACAGTGTTTTGAAGATTTTAAATGTTACTTATAAAACACTATTGTGATTTTAGCCTTTGAAAGACACAAAACTAGTAAAGCAAATCTACAGATTTATTTCACCAATCTATGATTTAGCCAATGCAAATGCAATGCAATTTTTGGCATTTCTGACGATGCACATGATTGATCTTTAGCATATTCTGTACCATTTGGCTGAAGGGCATGGTTAGGTTTTTGCTTGGAAAAAAACAGAGCTTAGTTTTAATTTTGCTTAAAATGATTAAAATGATTCCAATTTGTTTAACAAAATCTCAGACTTCAAAACAGTGACAAAGCTTTTTCATGATATCAGATTGTTCCACTGCCACTGTTTTAAATAAAGGATTTTTATACACCTGTGTGCATCAAAATGACTGCTGTTCAAATGCCTCTATCTGTTTCCAATCAAACATTTAGAAAGGGAGAGCTGTGACTGGTTGTCAAGTTGCATTAAGTGCACTGCAGGTTTCCTGCCACTGCACCACATTATGTTTTTTGGGTTTTCCATTCAGTTCTTTTGAATATATCTCAAGAACGCCTTGGAAGAAATTCTTAAAATGAAGAACAAATGTCCACTTGGACTCAAGGACGAAGTGATTTGATTTGGTGTAATTCTAATTTATTTCTAAACATGCAGTGGAACTCTAATTTCCTCAATGCAGCATTTTATTTAGTGTCTTTATAACCCTCCCCTAACCTGGACATCATTCTGGTGGGTACACTTCTTTGTGGGTGCATATCTATTTAAAATGTGTTGAATGCAACAGCTGATCAAGTTACATCAAACAAATTTGTTGAACATTTGCTTTGATAAATGGCAAAACAAATTTGTATAAATATAATTCGTATTTTTGTCTCTTCTGAAATATTAATGTTAAACCTCCTGTGTACTGCATTATTCCTTCTGTTAACCATTTGACTCGACTTTGATCAGTTCAAATTGAAAGCTGTTCAACCAAGATTCCTTTATAGACTTTCAGATTCAGTCCTCTCCTCAAAAGCAATTTGATTGGCTGCAGAGATATTTAGAGCGTCTTTTAAAAATAATCCTATTAATAAATCCTTATCAAACCATTCCATCTAATAGGTGATTCAATAGGCTACAGTGGTTCAAGTTTTACTCATATTTGTTACTCTATGCACCAGTAAAGTATTTCACTTTATCAGGTGTATCTACATTTAGAGTCTGTCTCAATAGTTTCCTGTTTCAAATACAGGACTGCAGCTGTCATCTCCAACAACTGCAAAGTATGAAAGAGTGAGTTTGAAAAAATCCTTTTGAATATCAGAAAACTGTTAACATAAACTAGGAAAGGACCACAAAGTATTAAACTTAGTCTCTGATTCATAGACGTGCACCAGCAGGAGATGGATATTTTATTTGAGGTCCACAAATTCACCAGAGAAAGTACCAACAAAATCCAAAAAAACCTTTAGTGTAAGGTCTGATCACTGACATATTTAAGTTTACAATTTACATAATGTGCAATGTTGAAATAATTCTGCTACAATAATATTTGAGGTGAATTTAGCCACTGGTAACATTATATCTGTGGTGATGTACTTGATTTTTATCAGTGTGGATTAAAAAAATTACTCAGTTGGAGTATGGCTGTTTTTTTGTTGTTGTTTGTTTGTTTAAATTCCTTTGTCTTTTTTTTACAATACAAAAATGATGAATGAAGATATGTAAAGATATGTAAAGATGAATTGCAGTAAAAAGTAATGGGCCATTGGAGTTATATTTTATCCTGCTATCGGGAATTAATTATTACGATTAATAAGGGAACAAACTGATGACCATATCTATTGTCAACACAGTTTGAAGTCAAATATATACAGTAAATAGTGGTAAATATAACTAGTGTTAGTGAAGGTTGCGTTTCATGGGAATGTCAATCCTGATCTGTGTATGTCCTGCATTGTTAATAATGGGATGAGTACTTGTGGTTTTTTGTTGGCTTCCTGAATTATTCCATTTCAGTCATCATACAAACTCACAATAAGAAAATGCTGCTTTTCAGTCCACAGAGGCTACAACACCAGATTTGTGCCCGTCATCAACCACCATGACAAGTGGCTGCACTTTTCTTATTTACCTATTGTTCATGTTCCATAGTGTATCGTTGACAACAACTCTCCCAGAGACGCAGCCTGGCCATCCAGTGGGGCCATCAAAGTGTTTTTCTTTCTGCCACTAGAGGGAACCATCTGATATCAAAATCAGCCAAAAGTTTAAAGCAGTACAGTGATAAACAATGATAAGCACTGATGCTAAGAAGTATGATACAATCCCTAACCGTACATGTATGAACTTGCTTTTAAGAGTTTTCTCGGTAATTTCAATAACTTGGGGAAAAACATGATGAATTGTTTATTCTTCAACAAAAGCAGATATGCTGAAGTTCATAACATGATGCCATCTCTTTACTTGCAATAAACAGACTTTCATGATATTTTACATTTCAGAAATCATTGAAACTGTTTGCCATTAAAAAAATCAAACAAACAAACAAAAACTGTATGTGCATACATGAGCAACATGCATACAACCTATTACAATTGCTCCTGCCACCCAATTTATCCGTGGGGATCAGTATAGTATTCCTAATTCTGAATAACAGTTCTATACACACTTACACTTGCACTTTCCAGTGATGCACTTTAACCTTGCAGTAAAGAAAAGCTGACACAATTTCAGTAAAAGCTCTTCTTTTTACATGTGTTTTATGATCCTGTTCTATGATCAGTGGTGCCCGATAAAAAGTTACCAAAATTTCATTATTTTGGTGATTTTGCTTACATCTGTTTATGTTTTGGAAGTTTTGATGATCAATTAAACAAATGTAGTTTGCTTGAATTTTATTTAAACATCCTTACCACTTTAACTGAACAGACTCCCAGCATTTTTAAGTGTGGGAAATCTATTTCCTCAATATTGAATGGTTTCATGATGTATTAGTGAAGGCCTAACAATGAATAGACACTAAATGAAGGGTTTTCTTGAACACCTGTGTGTCACAATGAACCTTGCCTCATTACTTCCACCTGTTTCCAATCAACCTTTTGGGAAAAAAGAGTTGTGATTGGCTGCCAAAGCAAGTTAAAATGATTGCTCTGGAGGTTTCCTACCACTGCACCACTTTAGAAGGAAGACTTTTGGTTGTGCTGGGTCAGCTGAAGTCAGATAAAGGCATTTGGTTTGCTTTTGGTCTCATCTTTGGCTGAAGCCATGGATCTTGTTTTTCGGTAATTTTTAAGTGCTCTGTTTTTGCTCAATTTTAAACTTACAGTGTCTAAAGTGATTGAAACTGTTGTTTGAACATGTCTGTCTTTTTCAGTGTGGTGCTGCCATGGCTGCTGCTTATTGGAGAACTTCAGGCAGGCAATAAATGTAAGGGGACTCATTATAATAGCAAAAGACTTGATTTACAAAGTTAAAACTCTAACATGTCACTTAAAGTGTTGGCAAAACAGCTTTTGATATCATGAGTTTCACGCTTTGCCAACAGTTTCCTCTAATGGACTTGAGCCTGGTAGTTGGAAAATGAACTATGAGCCCCATGTATCCAGCTACCAGCCCAATCCTCAGCCGCAGGTTCCCAGCTACCAGCCCAAGCTTCAGCCGCAGGTTCCCAGCTACCAGCCCCAGCCCCAGCAACCGCAGCAGCCGCAGGTTCCCAGCTACCAGCCCCAGCCCCAGCAACCGCAGCAGCCCCAGCGTCCTCGCTACCAGCCCCAGCCCCAGCCCCAGCGGCCTCGCTACCAGCCCCAGCCCCAGCCCCAGCCCCAGCGGCCTGGCTACCAGCCCCAGCAACCACACCAGCCCCAGCGGCCTGGCTACCAGCCCCAGCAGCCTCACTACCAAGCGCCAAGCTCCACTAAAGCATAGGGCATAGATAAAGGGTAAGTCTTTCTACTTGAGGATAAAATGTTTAGTCGGTCCATTTTGCCTGCTGTCACTTCAGGATTAATCTACAAATGACCAATGATTCTCATTTCAGGTATCTGTTCGACAGACCTCGTTGAATTCAGGCTGGTACTCTTACAATAAAATGCATTTTGTATTACACCGGCGTGGAACTCGAATTCATTATCAAGTTGAAAGGTGTGCTTTGAACTATGTCTTAAGAACTTGAGGGCTTTCTGGCCTCTGAGGACATTTGGTGGACGGTTCCCTCAACAACACGCAACGTTTTTTTTTCTTTTTTTTTTTCCCTACTGGCTTTTGGAATTTGCAGACTGTTCTGTGATCAAGAGTCAGAATATTTAAATGTTCACAAATGAACACCACTTTTGGAAGTGTAAAGTTACTACCTGAAGATTAAGGCTGTAAACTACAGCATGGTCGTGACTTAAATGTCATCACCACAAAGCTTCCTGCTACACAAATTATCAAGTGGGAATACTTTATGAGCACAAGGCTATAAACACACCTCATGGAAAATGTAATGCTATTGCAGAGTTGAACCTGATAAGTATTTGCATATTCTTTCACAATTTTTTTTTTTTTTTTTTTTAAATTTTAAACTATAGGACATTTTTCAAAACAGTGTTTAATTCATGTAAATACACTGGTGCAACTTTGTTTTATATGGATCTGGTGGTGGCATTAATATTAGTAGGCTAGTGGTTCATGCAGGGTTATCTGTCTGATAGCTGTCAAGTTTTACTTTACCACTAGTTATTGCCTGAAGTTGCCACACTATCAAATGTAGGCTAGTTTACTTATCAGCCTCATGAACATGCTAAATAGCTTCAGTGGTGCCTTGACTGACCCTCGTAAACTCTGCTTTTCATAGTGCCATCATAAAAATGGCCTGTTTGCCATTCAAAGTTAGTTTCAAGGCAAAAAGTAGAAGCTGTTTTTCTCAGTTATGTTATAAAGTTAATTTTGGCAAATTAAATTCACAAGTGGCTTGTTTTAATTTAGATACTCCCAAAAGTCAGTTTTTGATTTTGTTTGTATTAAAACCCTCTATAGGCTAATGACACATAGCCTGTCTCCAGGCATCATGCTGTATTTAATTTTGTTCTTGCAGGCTAAATTTGACAGGACTTCAGATTATAATGGATTATATTAGACTATTTTTAGAAAGTAATATGTTTTTAAAACAATTATTTTTTATATTCTTTAAAAAATGTTTTGAATCATCTAAAACAGTTTTTCTCAAAGGATGAGGTAGAAAAAAATTTATTGTATTTAGTTAATCAAAATATATACATTTGCTTCTATTTAATAAATCATGTGACTTTGTGCAATTAGTCATTTCCCTTTCAATGTGTATAATGTCCAGCACTATATAGCCATAACAAAAGATTGGGGGGTGGACCTCTGATTTTTATTTATTTTGTGTTTTTTTTCAGGGGCCTCAATCCTCCAAAATTTGTGAAGTGGTTAATCTAGACTACCTGAACGCATTTTACAAGTAGGTTACTGTTGTTTTCCCTCCCTGGCAGCACAAAAGAACAGAGGTTTTGTGTAAGTGTTTCTGGCTGTCAATTCTGCTGTATTTCTCTGACAATAAACTAACTCAGAACAAGCATTTTATGACACAAAACATGTTTTTCCTGGCGCCATTTCGATGATGATTTCTACTTTGTGTTCTTATATAAATGCTGTTTTTTTTAAACATGACAATCTATTCGACAAGTATCAAATTATATTTACACAGGTTGTCTGTAGTATGTGTTTGTGTACTTGTACTTTTTAAAGTATTTTTTAAAATCAGTAATTTTACCTTTACTTAAGTAGCCTACATGTTGTTGGAAGTAACTGTACTCCACTACATTTGAAATAGCTTCAATTACAAAGTTAAAAAAGCTGAAACAATAAGTTTCTCCAAATTTTCTATGAAGTGGTGCTGTGTCTGCGTGGTAGTAACCGTCCATCTGATTGGATCTGACTGATTTACTGCGGCACCACAAGGTGATGGAGACAAGACAGAGAGATGATATTAAGCCGCCCCGACCCCCTAAAAAGCGACTAGGTAACTTTTACTGCGAGTGCATTTTAAATTAGCTACTTTTTACTTTCTTGAGTACATTTTTACACCAGTAATTTTACTTCTACTTACGTAAAATTTCACCAAGGTAACAGTACTTCGACTTAAGTAGGTTTTTTTTGTACTCTTTCCACCCTGTCTATTTGCGATTATAGCCTACATCACATTGTATTACCATTGGTGAGTGTAAAATAAATTCATCACATAGGTGCACTTCGTAGGGCTCATGCTGATCAATAGACTTTCTGGAGTTTTTGTCTAATATTCAGAGGATTGTGTATGTAAGGGTGGTGTTTTGTGCCAGACTGTCTTTTGCACCCACGTGATTTAGACTGAACTTTCTCAAGATTAATTTTCAGTCCCTACACACTCGGGACACCATAATGGTAGATCCAGGTATATAATGCATATATTTGGGTGAGAAACATTTCTGGGCCTACCACTCATGACTGGTCTTACTATAGCAGTTTTGGACAAACCCAGATTTGTGTTTCTGTATAACTTCTCACTCCTTATAATTTCCGTGGAAAGGCTGATATCAGAAATTAAGAATTCTACCTCAAACATCTTGGTTAAAGACTTAATTTAACTTAAATTACCTTGTCATATTCCTTGTGGTGGTTGCGGTTTTTCTTATTCGACTCTCAAAATTCATGTAGGCTAAAGAATAGCCTATATTAGGGAACTAGACAATAAATACATAAAAAATAACAACAACTGCTGAAAAAGAAACTTGAGAGAAAACCGAGAGAGAAACAATGACTGAAAAAATATTAGAGTTTGAAAAGATTCCCACATTCTCTTGACGAAACACGGGCCTAGTTTTTAAAGTGTTTCTAACCACTCTCGACTGCATGCGTCTGCCGAGTTTTCTGAATTCGTACCTTTATTGCAGTCCTTGAATGCAGCAGAAGAGCCGCCCAGCTCTACCGGATTTCAGCCGGTAGGTAGACCGTCTCTGCCAGTGACAGTCATCCTTTAAACCTCTAGGACCTCCCGGATTGTCCACCTGACTCAGATCTCCACATCTTTCTTGTGAGACGGTGTGATGAAGCGGAAAGTAAACGACATTTAGGAGCAGTCTACATGACTGCTGTGCAACAGGCAACTGGACTGCAAACTCACTGAGGGCTCATCGGCTTTGGAGGAACTGTTGCACAAAATCCCGCTGCGATGTCCCTGCTGTGTGTCAGAGGTAAGGTCTGACTTCAAGGCTGCAGGTTGAGATCTTAAAAGAAACAAAACAAAACAAAAAAAACAAACAAAAAAACTGAAATCAATTTTGAAACAAAAGACTGGTGACAAAAAATATGAGCTGCTCTGCTGGATTTTTAGAGGATTTTGTTTTTTTCTTTTTTTGCATTTGATATACTAGAAAAAACCCGAGAATATGTTATCACATTAATAAGAATGTGAGCATACAACTTCAGGCAAGTTAAACGGAGAATATTACGTCAAAATATTTTCTTATATTAAGATACTGTATGTTGCTGGATTTTTATCAGCCTCAGTTTCAAACATCATGAAGGTGAAAAGAACAGACATCCCGTTAATGAGTTAAGAAGATTCATAAAATGAACAAACTTAAGAGATTTCTCACTGTTCTTCATATCAACGTGTGATTTACATCCCATATGGACAGTAACCATTAAAGTGAAGCCTGTGTGCCTGCGATTGTGTTACATTCGGTGGCTTGGATAGGGCAGCCTAATGAAAGAAACTTCTACATTCTTTTTACTCTTTATAACAGTTGGTTGGTGGACACAGACCACATAACTAAAGTGCATAGTCAAACTACATCAGAAGTAATAAACATGCCATTGACTTAAGGGCTAAAATATTCTTACATATTGAGACCAACAAGGCTGTGTGAAGTGTGTTTAATTGCCATTATCTGAGTTAGAAAAATGCATTTACATTAGTGTTATTTTCACAGAGAAGTCATTTCACTGAGTTTTCTAAAAGTTAGGCTTGGAGGGAGACACTGTCCTACTTGCTCTAAACTCTAATGCAAACACAACATTTCGGTCCTCAGGAGCAATTCTGTATTGTTTAAAAGTGAGGTGAAATTGAGGGCCCACTGCCGAGAAACCCACCAGCAAGTCATTTGATGTGCAGCTGTTCAAGTGAAGCTGATGAATGGTGGGAGCAGGAGACTGTGGTTGTACTGGGCAGGTGTGTAATAGAAAGAATGTTGCTTAACATGAGCATGCGTATTTAGACAGATAAAGTTTGGATAATTAAAAGGTATAAAAATGCATCCCAAGCTGCCACCAGTTTATTTCACATTTTGGCCGCATTCCAGATTACAAATTGTTCTTCTTTCACAGACATGCTGATTGATTTTCACACCATCAAACTATTGTCTGACTATCTCTAACTCTCAGCCTGCGGCGTAGCCTATTGTTTCTACTGATCTCTTTAGGCCATTTCTCATCTCTGGAACGAGTGCTGCGCGAGGGCCGAGGGCCACTGTCACCAAACTATTACAGAATGATGAGATGGGGGTGAGGTCGGAGGGTGGGAGGGATGGAGGGGGTGAAGCACAGCTGGTTCATTCCGAACTCAGCCGACGGAATTATAAAAGAGACCATCATTTTGTGTCATACCGGCAGAGATTGATGGAGAGTGTGGCTCGTGTTCACCTGTATCAGTAAATCCTGTGAATCTCGTACATTTACTTGAGGTTCATAGCAGACTGCTCTTGAGTCTGTCTGCAGTCGTCTGACTTAGAGCTGGAGCAGGACGATGTGATAAAAGATCTACAGAAGTACAATTTGTTATATTAACTTGATACTGCGCAGTAATTGCTGCATGGTTGCTTTTAAAAGAAATTTGTAACTGTTTGACAGGTTTAAACCGAACCAGCTAGAAAAAGATTTTTTCAGACTTTTGATGATGTTATTTGTGACCACTATTTATGTGCGTTTTGTAATTTTAATTTTTGGTGAATTTACAAGGTAAAGTTGCCTAGTTTTAGACCTCTCAAAGAGCTATGCAGCAGGAGGTACTAATTTTTTAGTCTCTTGCACACACAAGAGGACCCTTATGCACAATGTGACTTGACAGCATAAAACTACCTTTGCATAGCTTAGCAGAAATAGCCTCATGATCTCATACAATCTGTGAGGTTGTGCTTGTTAATATGGGAGGCGTGTACACATTCCAAGTTAAAACGTGATTGGCAACCATGTGATTTCAGACGTAAGAATACTGTCTGTTGAAAACAGATAAAGTCTCGTTTCCTTGTTCGAATATGCTGAGTGTTGTTGTGTTTTCTGCATGTGATTGTCATGCTGGGAGAGTGAAAAGACTGGGCAGCTGTTGCTCAGTCGGTAGAAATTGTAGGTGTTCTTGATCAAAACACTACACCCCAAATAACTGTAAAATGCGAGAGGAGAAAAATGTCAGTCATTAAAGTGACTTTTGTTTAGGGCTTAATGATATGGTCCTAAAATCATATCTCAGTGTTTTAGGAATTATTTGAAATATACAACAAATTTTACAGTATTTTCTACGAAATGGGCTAAATCAGTTGTGAAACAAAACTTTATTTGGAAAGTCACAAGCAGACTTTAAGCAAAATAAAATGCAAGGACAGGGTTTTGAGCTTCTGAAAACATACAGCTACAAAATATAGAAATCAAAAAATTACATACAAATACTGTAAATAGCAGGGCTCTGCGAAGGACTGGGCACATGAGAACAGCTGGAACTGTTCAAAATGACAGCACTTCACCATGATGCAGCCTCTGAAGTAATGAAAAGACAACACTTATTACATATCAAGGTATAACAATGACCAAAATCTAAGGCAATGTATAATCTATTTTCTATCAGAAGATTTCTTTGTACAAATGTGTGAATACCATATCAGTGGGGTTCATCAAATAGATATTTTCTTGTGAACACGATAAATATGACCCTGCTTGAGGACTCGAGAAGTTAGAAAGGGCCATCACCCTTTTCAGTCTCTCTTTCAGTTCAGGTAATTGTTGAATGACGTAACTGTTTTTGTTATTGTTGAAAACTAGAAAAGGTGCATAGTAGCTCTCAGGTACCATTGCTCCGCTCATTATTTATTTATGCCAATCAGAACATCACACTCAGGGCATTTACATGCACTTAAGTAACCGCTAACTAGTAATCTAACAGCCAAATGTTCGACAGTGAAAACAAACTTACTCAGACTTCTAGAGGTTACTTCGCAGTATTTTCAGTTTTAGCTGGGGTTCGGATTAAGTTATTTAACTCTGAAGATGCTCCGCTCGGCAGTATTCAGTATTCATTTTTGTGCAAATTTCAGCAAAAATGTTCAAACTTCTTCATGGCAGGTTTTTTCAGCTCTGCTTGGTCTGATTGGTTGATCAGCTGGTTCACCACAGCGTGACATTGGGTCAGGGTTAAGGATGACTCTGCTTCAACTTTCCGTGGTGGAGCTGCTGCTTTTTTAAAATCAGAACCATGTACGGTCTGCACC
>JAQFJB010010939.1:0-14582 GCA_029874875.1 Naso minor
AACAACAATAATAATAATAATAACAACAACCACAAAAACAACAACAACAATAATAATAATAATAATAATAGTAATAACAACAACAACAATAATAATAATAATAATAATAATAATAGTAATAACAACAACAACAATAATAATAATAGTAATAATAACAACAACAATAATAACAATAATACTAACAACAACAATAATAATAAGAAGAATAATGATAAGAATAAGAAAAATAACAACAACAACAACAATAATAATAATAACAACAACAATAACAATAATAACAACAACAACAACAATAACAACAACAATAACAACAACAATAACAACAATAATAACAACAACAATAACAACAACAATAACAATAATAATAACAACAACAATAACAACAACAACAACAACAATAAGAAGAAGAAGAAGACGAAGAAGAAGAAGAATAACAAGAATAATAATAAGAATAATAATAAAGAAAAGTTAAAAAATGAAAAAAGAATGTTTTGCTGATGAGAGAGGGCTGGAGTTTGTCCTCATGGTCTGAAGAGAGAAAGTTGTTCTCCAGCTCGTCGCCCAGTCAATGGCACTCCATCAATGTCACCGGTTGAAAGAGAAACAAGAAAAAACAGGGTGACCATACTTGCAAGTTCAAGATCAGGTTGGTAAGAAAACAAGTGCGTGCTGTTGGAGGGAACTGAGAAGTTTCTGTTGTTCATTCTCTGCCATACCTGAGGAGTTTTAGTTTGATGGGCCCTCTCGCACTCGTAGCAGCCGCACTTCGGACAGGAGGCACCTCAGCGAGCTCAGCAGCGGACGGACCCTGGCACAAAGACAGCGAGGTTAGTCACAGAGTCGAAGTATCTTCAGATCAGCTGAAGTTTAACAGTGTGTGTAAACAGAACAACTGTGAATAGATTAGCATACCAGGTCAAGTTTGTATTTCTTGCTGGTGCTCTGGTGCTCAGGAGAGCGGGGCCTCTTGAGGCTGGGAGACGGACTCTCACTGAGCGAGACACGTGTGGAGGTGTCGTCAGGGCGGGCGCCTTTTGTCACTGGAAGTTCTTCCGCCGTGACTTTTATTTTCTTTGTTGAGGGCTCTGAAATTGACGGCATGCATCTCTTCACGGGCCGCTGAATTAAACTGGGCGGAGTGCCTCTGCCTGCCATGACTCCTGGGACTTTGTTAGTCACAGATTTCTGTACAAAACAAGAAAAATGGTTTTGTAACATTTTAAGTAAGATCATCATCTATAACAAGCTAGCCCATCAGTCTGTTAAAATAATGTTAATGCTAATTTGTTTTCCTTAAATAAGTGAATGGAAAAGATTGTTACCACCCTCAGATGTATTACAAAGGCATTGTTACTGTTAGCAGCCTGTTAGCTTAGCTCAGCACCAAGACTGGAAACAAAAAGGAAACAGCTAGCTGCCCAAGTGTGTCCAAAATTTTGGAAGTTACAGCATCCAGCCAGGGAATAGTTAACGGCCCCAGATAAAAAACTACAACTTTAAACTTTGATTTTGTACAGATGAAACAAATTAGACATACAGTGATAAACTAAGCTAACCAGCTGCTTGCTGTAGATTTATATTCACAATACAAGCTCTAATTCCCAAAATTTGGAACATTCCTTTGAAAGAAGCTTTGTTTAACATTATTATATTTTAGCATTAAACAGCCTACTTTGAGTGTGACTAAAAATGTAGCCAATTTTACTTCAAATCATTTAAAACAATATTAATTGTGTTCATATAATGTTCAGGTCTGCTTTTTTAGCAGCATGGATTCTTGGTTGGTTACCCAGGCAACCTGGGTTGAATTCATGTTGGAAGCAGAGGTTGAGAGTAACAAATAACAAATACTTTGTTAGTGTACTTAAGTAGTTTTTCAGGTAATGCTACTTGAGTAGCCTATTTATATTTCTGCCAGTTTTTACTTTTTCTCCCTACATTTTAACACAAATATCTGTACTTCATACTCCTTTACATTTTCAAAACAGGCTCGTTACTTTTGTTTGAATGCTTTTGTCTCTTCGCTCAGGACGCTTCACCAACCCGAAATGTTGATATTTGACATTCTGGGAATGAAACTCAACAATCAACCAATTTTCTGGCGTGCTTAGGAACGACTGGGACAAATTCGACTGAATCTGCCTATAAGTCTAATGTTATTTGTGTTATATTAATGTGACAAGAGGTTCAGTTAGCTTTACACGGAAGTAGCAGCTAAATGTCTTTCAGAGGGTTACTCTTTACTTTTATACTCTGAGTATATTTCAGAACCTGTACTTTATTTTATTATTTTTTCTTGAGTAAAGAATTTGAGTTATTCTAGTTCTTTTACCAGAGTGTTTTTTTCTGTATGTCTGCTTAAAGCTGCACTTAGTCATTTTTGCTAATGAGCTAACAAGCTAAGTTAGCTGTGGCATGACACTTGCTGGGAAGCAACACTGCTGCGAATGGGGGTGATAGGATTTTTACTAATCCTGAATACAGAGGCATAGGAAAAACACAGAGTTCCTTCCTCGCGTCACTTGTTTGCCCCAAAAGTTGCCAACTGCAGCTTTAATTAAAGAATTTTTGTACTTTTGCCACCTCTGCTGGGAACACTTTCATGCTTTTCAGTCAACAGTCATTACACTGCAATACATAGTCTTGTGCTTCCATAGCACATTTAAAATGAGACATCAGACCTTTACATACAGTGCACAGTATTGATTTGACAGGAACTGTACTGTAATTAGCGCTTTAGTTTAAAATATTACCTATAGCACCTTAAAATGACAGCGCTAACATTTAAAACGTAAAGAATCACATCAGTAAGTGTTCAAACTGATGGAGTAGTGTGGCCTACCTTTGCAGCATCCACTGTAGTCGCTGGCCTCTTCAGGTCAGAGCCGCTGTTTGTCTGCTGGACTGGTCGGTCTGCACTGACACCTGGTCTGCGCTCTGGTGACACAGTGGCGCAGATTTTGTGGCCGGCTTTCTGCTCACGATGAAATGTGAGCCAGTTGAGGTTTTCCCTCCACTGGTATGTGACAGAGACGCTCATCCCCTTCTCAAAGATCTTAGAGCGCTCGGCCAGCTCAGACACTAAAAAGCACAAGAACATGTTATATAACGTCACAGCAGTTTCATTTGTGCTGAATTTAAAAAAGCAAAAGAAAAAAACAACATACTTGTTGTCTAAAAAAAGAGGGAAAAAAGCCTTACTTGTCTCAGTGAAGGACATGAGGATGGTGCTCAGGTCTATTTGCATTGGTTTACACCCCTGCTTATTAAACTGAAGACCAATGAGCCACGATGTGATTCGTCCTCCTGCCTCTTTGCCTTCTGTGGGTCCAGTGAATGAGTGCTGGTTAATGTGGGCCAAAGAAATGTGCTCATTCCTCTCAAGATTTCCCACGAGGAGTTTGAGCTTTGGCTCCACCAGGCCGACCCTGACCAAACCAGCAAAATACAATTTTCAGAGGAAAAAAATCAAAACAAACTACATTAGGTGGAGATAAAATTATTTTCTCTCTCTATGACAAAGAAGAATTCTCACTCAAAGATACAAGACTGTCAAGAAAAATGTAGCTACATTCGTTCAGGTTTTGCTTTAAGGTGGCTCTGTGTACTTACCATTCCAGATGCTGCTTCTCTGTGGGTGAGGATGCTTGCAGCATAACGTAATGCCTGACACACAAGAGACAGAACAGTATTGCAGTATTGTGCCTTTGTATACAGGCTGAAACTGCATTGCACTACAGTATTTCCTGTTGAACCAATAGCCATAGCTGTAATAATATTTAAAGGACAAACTACAGTAGAATAAACCTCACTACATAAAGACAGATTCAAGTCTTCATTATATATAGAAACTTAAAATATAACCACCTTTTTAAAACACAAAAGCTATGTTGACTACTTTGTAAGTGGCCTCGGTTATGAATCTGCATGTGTCGTTTTAATCATCAATAATCTCAAAATCAACAGTATCAGCTGAGTACAACTGCTCACGGTTTCCAGCTCTTCTTCCTCACACTGATAACTACATGATCAGCCACTTTAAAAGCACTGTCTGTTCTCACCTGCCGTTCGCTTAATAACTGAGTCAACCATGAAAAGGGACATTAAAGAGTTTCAGTCTGAATTCAGCAAAGAGATCCAAAGACATGATGGATTTATTCAAACAGGACGACATTATGCAGCAGAAATAACAGAAAGTCCAGACAATGTGAGGAACAACAAACTGAATCAGACAGCACATTTTAAGAGTTCATCAATCAGCATTTTCACTTGAACAAGCTTCAGGCCATATTTCTGGGCATCCATAAAATAATTAGCTTTAAATGAAATGGCGATCTTAAAGAACTTAAACAAACGTCTGTTTACATTTTCAGTTGACAAATGGAAGTAACAAAAGCCAATCTGAAGCCTAAATAAAATAAAAAATAAAAACTAACAGACATTTAATAATTATAATCAAGTACAAATTTAAGTCAGTCACAATAATAAAAATACAACAGCAGTAACATTCATTCAAGGTACAAAACATGTTGGATTCAGACAGCAAACCCTGATCAGACACATTATGCAGCATCCACACAGTCTGCTCTCAGCAGCTTACTTTAGCAAAAACCCAAAATGATCTTAAAAACTAATTCACCCACTACACATTACAAAGCTACAGTGAAAACACATTATTCAAAGTCTGCATAATTCAGAGTAACACATATAATACAGTAGAAAACACAAAATCTGAAATAAATCACTTGTTTTTGTTCAAAAAGGTTACAGGAATCAGCAATTACACGTGCTTTACTTTCTTAATAGTAAGAACATTATAATAAATATTTAAAATAACAAATGACAAATTCACATCTTATGATAATTTAAAAATAAAAAATAACTGACCAATTAAGGCAGAACAAGTTTGTTTAGGTAAACAGAAACATATGTTTAAACATCAACAAAATGACATGTGAGTGTATCACATGTGTGGTAATACACATTCTTGCCTTTGGGCAGCTTAATACATACTTATACATGCTGAAGAAGTCCGTCTTCTCAAAGAGTTTGGACCAGCCGGCTTTGCTCTGCTGGATTTCTTCGGCGATGGCGTGGCCTGTGACAGACGACAGGACAGCTTGTTGAATTGTGACTAAAACATTTCCTCGCTTTGTTTAAAGAGGAGAATTTCTGAAGTATTCTTGAAGGTATGAGTTTAAAATATTGAGGGGTTGAAAGGGGAATATCATTTCCTCACAGACTGACAAGTGACGACATACCTCGTTTGATCTCCTCCGTTATAACGGTTAAGCTGGAGCGAGACACATTGAAGCTGCTGTTCTGCTGCGGGTACGCCGGGGTGATGATGGGCATGAGGTGGAAACGTTCAGATCTATTCACCTGGAAATGCACAGAGACAAAATATTTGCAACATATTTGCTTTTCAAATGCGATTAATTGACTGACATGACTCTATCCTTGCAGAGAACAATGTAAATAAAACTGCTCCCGAGGTCGTACCTTTGGATTCCAGGAAGGCAGGTTGAAGGGCAAAACCTTTGTATCCGTCAGGCGAATGGGGATGGGCCACTCCCTGTTGAAGACACACAAACATTTTCAGATCAACTGATGCTTGTTTGCAACTTTTACAAATATTCACATGCAGCTACATCTCCAGTACTGGTACCAGTATGCTTTACATGTAAGTTCATGTTTAGGAAATGTATTATCTGAGCATAGACGCAGCTGTTTAAATGGAGAGATGCCTCGTGGTCATGTGAGGTGACTCTCACTACAGGATCTGAGCGTTGAGTGACTTTTAATAAACCCAGCTCAACTGTTTTTTTTAACCTTTTTTACAAGGACAAATGAAATGGGAAAACTTACCACATTGAGTACACCTTGAAGAATTTCATTACCAAGGTGGACGCTGTAGCGTTGGGGTACACCTGGCAGATTCTGGCAACCAGAATGGCCCATGAAACTCCGCCCAAGAAGCCCAGCATGTTTGAGTAAATGTTGCGTCCTGAAGGAAAACAAGAGGACGAGAAATTTGAGATCTCCAGTTCACATTATGATATTACTGAATGTCAATAGTGCTTGCTTTAGCCCACAGACAACTGAGTTTTTAACGGTTATATATCTGTGTGGTATAATGCATGTAATATGTGTATATAATCTTGACATAAAATTGAAGGAAAATGACAACAAACATGAGATAAATGAAATAATAACACAAATTCATGGGTCTGTCTCACACAGATTCACACCTTTCATACAGGAGACCTGCAAGACGAAAAAAAGATGTTCCTCAGTCTTTGTTTGAGCGATCGGTTTCTGTTTAACTTGGATGAAGTAAGTTACACTTCTCCTCAGCACTGTATGAGACGACTCAACACAGACCGAGCAAGTGTATTTTTAGACAGGCGCTAGCTGAACAGCTAAGTTAACGTGTGCGGTTTATTTCTGCGTAGTAGTGATTGGGTTGTGGTTGTCTGGTAGCAAATGTAGACAACATAAACAAAGTATTCATGGCATCATGAGAGACTGAAACACATGAATGGAAAAACATTGACTGTTTACAAAATCATCCCCTTGTTCACTCTGTCATGTTCAGGCGCCCATAGTAGAGTTGTTCCAATACCGATACCAGTATCAGAAAACGCCTCTGACGCTGCCCAAAATGTTGGAATAGGTATCAGTGAGTACGCCAGTCTGTGCACCAATCCATTACTGTGTGATTTATTAGCGGCTAAACGGTACCTAGTTAGCTTAGTTAGCTCTGGCTGACATTACGTACCTAAAATCTCTTTTTTTTGCTGCTCTAAAACAAATTGACTAGTTGTGTGTTTTCCACTTACTTTTAGCCCACAGCTTGATGGCTCTCAAAGCCAGTCTGAAGTTGGGGACGTTGGGCACAAGACGGAGGATCTGCTCAGTCACTCTATAGCCTATAAAAACAAGAAGAAGAAAAAGATTCAGACAGGAAGTCAGAGAGAAAAAAGGTTGATACACAAACAGGTACAGCTGTCAGGAACTGCAGGACTACTGAGCAGTTGTGTTTTTAATCAGTAGCTAACCGTTAAGACTCCTGATGCAGCGTGGATCTAAGCTCTGCAACAAGCTGTCATCAAGAAGATCCACTTTGTCAGAGATGCTCCTCCGTCCAATTTTGCCAAAGACCAAATCAATCTAGAAAATAACAAGAGCAGAAACACGGGATGCAGAAAGATGCAATCAAAGCTATGAAGAAAAACAGCAAAACAGCCATTTTTTCCCTCCATTTTGTTATCCCCCACCGACTTTCTGTCTAGCAGATAGATATCATTCTTTTGACTGTGTGTGCAATAACAAGGGACGGGCAGAGTTTGCCCACCGCTAATTAGCTTAGCTCAAACACTGGTAGTCAATGGGAAGTGCTAGCCTGCCTCCGCCTCAAGTCATCAGATAAACTTTCCAACAACTCTAAACGGTCCCGTGTGCTTGTTGTGACTTGTTAATTTACCACGTTACATTATTTTTAGCCTCAGATTGGCACTTTATAGAATTTTAGAATTAAATGCTTACCCGAAGTAAACCTCAGAGTGCATGTGCGCCAGTAAACAGCAGCAGCAGATGAAGAAAAACATAAAGTACAACAAAAAGTGCTAATCTGAGTCTAAAAAAAAAGAGTCGTAAATAAACAAGTCACATCAAGCACACAGGACCGTTTAGAGTTGTTGGAAAGTTTATCTTTAGGTGCAGGAAGGCTAGCACTTCCCATTGACTACCAGTATTTGAGCTAAGCTAATTAGCGGTGGGCGAGCTCTGCCTCTCTTTTGTTGTTACTGCACGCACAGCCAAAAGATGGTATCTAACGACTTTCCTGGAACTCAGGAGGGAGGTTAAGGATAAAAAAGAAAAAAGTTTCCCCTTAATTGAAGCAAACTGCAGACAGTAGAGACGGTACTTTTTTCTTTAGCCAGCTTACCTCAACTCCTTCAAAGTTCAGCTTAATGACCGGCACAAATGTGTCTTCGATGGCCTAAAGACAACAACATGATCAGTCACTTAAACTTCAGTGAAAATGTCCCTTCATTTGAATGATAAATATTGCATGACTTAGCATGATTTATAATAAACCACTTATATGGCGTACACGTATGACTTTGACCTCCTTCTGAGCCTTCAGCCTCTCATAAAAAGAAGTGAAGAAGTCTTCCCGCTCTATAAATCCGGGTCCAACACAAAGGGCATCAATATCAGCACCTGTGAAACAGCACAGATTCATATGAGAGAAAAATCGACTTTTATGCTTCTAAGATCTTAAAAATGTACGTTCAGAGGAGGAAGCACCACTGACATGTTACACAGCAAAGTTTGATCAGATATTATAAACAACAAGAGTTAAAGTCAGTTCAAGCTTCCACAGTCCTGAAGCGCTCTTACAGCAGAGGAAAGAAAAATGCACCTTTTGAGTGGACTCCCAGATGGTAAGAGCCGAACGGGAAGATCTTGCCTCCAACTTTGTCTGCGACAATGTCAGGAACATTCTGAGATGCAAAAAATAATTCAATTTTTTCAGCACAATTAAAAACACACCAGACAAAGTTCAGACAGGAGACCCAGACGAGCCTGTGAGAGGATTTTACTTAGAGACACTAACAGTAAAAACTGAAAGGACCTTAAGTGCATGAAAAGAAAAGTCATAAATAATCTGAACACATTCTGTTTAAAGCAAAAACAAAAATCAAACAAAAAAGCGGCAGAACAAAAAGACCATAATTTACATTCATTATATCAATGAATTACAGTAATGTCATATTAATGATGCAATAATGTCACATTATATTTATGATTTTCATAAAAACAGTTGATCTACTTTATGACATGGTTAATTAGAAAAGTCCCTACCAACAGTTGTTGAGTGTGGATAGATTAAGAAATTTATTAAGAAAATTGTTCCAGTTTATTGTATCATTAAATCTAAAAGAAAACTGTCCATGGGTGAAGATTCTTTAACTGTCTGGTGCAAATGAAGGTGTGTATTGTCAGCAAATGATGTTGTGTTACCTTTGTGTTATCTTTGTCACAACATAATTTCTGTATCAAATTTGGAGCTACTTGTGAAACCACGATACAGATTAAAAAAGACGTCTTACCATCCGCACACAGACTTCCTTCAGCCATTCCTTGTAGAGGGACTCGAGCCTTTTTACAATCTTCTCTCTGCAAATGACACATGAAGAGCGTTTTCAGGTGCACTTGTTTCACCAAAGCAAAGTCAGACACGGTTCCCTTCATTTGAAGTTGATCACAATGAACTTTATTCACTGATGATGTGAGAGATGAGACACAAAAACACACTAATATCAAAGTTTTTTTGGTCCTAAAAAAAAAAGATGTGTCATACCTGTGAAGCAGCTCCCTGTCGTCCTCAAACACGTCGTAGGACTTGAGGCTGTCAGTCAGCTCTCTCGTCCTTGTCAGCTCCGCCTCCTCAGGTAGAGCCTCACTGATGGGGGGAGTGAGCCCGTAAACCCTGGTTGTGTTTGTCAAGTTCAGTAGTTTGCTTCTGAAAAGGCACATTTGCTTGTTAGTGCATTAGTTATGACCAGTGTTGGGCAAGTTACTCTGAAACAGTAATTAGTTACTTATCACTGATTATTCCTTATGAAAGTAACACATTTACTTTACCTATTACTTTCTATCAAAAGTAATTAGTTATGTTACTTTCACAACCCAACCAACTTCCTAAAAAAAGTGATGCACAACTTGTTTAGCCAGCTCCCAAAACTTAAACCACTTCATTGGAACAACAACTCTGTTTTGATGGCGTGTTTAGGGACCTTTCCATATGGGAGGGGAACACTGGAGGGAAACAGGGTCGTGCTTTTTTAATCTGAGTCAGAGGGGGGGTGCACTGCTTTTAATTTGGATCCCGGGGAGGGTCACACAAATTGGAATCGATCAAATTTTGAACAGTTTTCTCCCCGGAATTCATGAAAGTACAGTGAGTTCCTTCAACGACTACAAGCACGACAGTGAGAATATTTGTTTTTAAATGTCACGTGATGTCATTGTTTTAATATGTATGCCACTTTAAGAAAATGCTGTGAATTATGAATTTTCATTATACTTGAGTCTTTTCTTCTTGTGTGAAACTGTATTTTTGTTTGTTTGTTTGTTTTGTTTGGAGAAGCTTCATCAGCCAGTTTAGACCAATGTAATTCTTACAACAGGATGACTCGTTTGGATAAAAACTAGGATGTAGCTCATCGTTTGCTTCCTAACAACCTTGTGCTCGGGAGTTATTAGCTTCAGTAAACAGTAACGTTAGTAGTAGTTGTTGTAATATTGGATATATTTAGTCTGTACATCTTCAAAAGTATTTAAACGTCTGTCAAAATAAAACAATGCATTCATAGTTTCTCTCTGGACTAATTTCACAGCAGCGTGAGGTCAAACATGTCAGCTAGCAGTAAATTCAGACGCGTCAAACGTCTCATGGCACAGAGCAAAACAGTGTGATTTGAAACCAACAGCCTGAATCTCACATTTCCATGCTGAAGTAACTTTGGTCTTTGTATGTCGACAGTTTGTCTTGGTCTCTAAAATGGTCGTTGAGGGTCGTTTTCTTTAAAAAATCTTCCAAGTGAACTCCACCGCGCGGTTTTCGGCCTTTTCTGAGTTTGTTTACCTTCCAATGATGCACCTGAGCAAATGATGCGCGTGGAAACAAAACATAGCAACCAGAGAATCCTTCACGCGTCATCACCAGTCAGCTCTGTGATCAAAGGTTTGTCAATAAAGGTTTGTTTCAAGCTTCGTCTGATTTGTCAGTGATTCACGGATTTTCAACACAATTTAGCCACAACGTTACTAATCTGTACATAATAATATTTTGATGGTCATTATAAAATACACCCAGCCCACAAATAGGCCTACATTGCATTTTACACCTACACTGTTACTGCTTCTTTACTGGTGGCGTCCTGAACAAGCCGACTGTCAAAATGTGAAATCTATGACAGAGGAAGAAAAAAACTGAAAGTGTCAGTGAACCCCCAGAGTTCTGGCTGAAGTGCGTCATTCCTGAAATTCAAAAAAATGCATCGGGAATCCTCTGGTTGCCTGGCAACTGGTCTCAGCCTGAGGATAGCACCTGTGACATCATGTTTCACCTTATCAACTAATTAAAATGCATCAAAAAATTCCTTGTAATAGCAGTGTTTCAAAGCTGGCCGGAATATGGAGAAGTCCGTTAATTTGCACTAAAATGTCAAGAAGACCAGAATCAATCAAAAACCAATAAATACTTTGGCTGAGAAAAAGTGGTTTAGGTTTAAGTTACTCTTTAACTTAGTACATGCTGCATGTCATTCCCCCTCTCTCTCGCCTGTTTCCTGTCCACTCTCCTGGGGGGTATTCCATCAAAGTCATCTAAGAAAATCGAGACTATGGTGAAATCTTGAAGCTTGAATTAACGGCAACTCCAAACCAAGCCCCAACCCGCTCCATCAAACGACATCAGCTGGCTCCACCTGACGCTAACTCCAGCCTCACCTGTTCAGCCTCACACTGAGCGCCTCCCCGCGGAATCTGAAAAGACCCAACAAGTCGAGCGCTGAAAGTGTCGCAAAATGGCTCAACAAGGCTCCAAGTCACGGGCGGAGTCTTTCTCCCAAGCGGAACAAACACTTCTCATGGAGTTGTATGAAGATTACAAGGATATAACGAAGAAAGGCAACAGCGCCACAATGAACAAATCAAGAGAAGCTGCGTGGCAGAGCATTGCCGACAGGCTAAATGCATAAGTGATGTTTCATCCATTCATTGTTTCAGATGAAAGTATGTGATCCCGTGTCAAAGTGACCAAAGGAAAGTTAATGACACCACCTGTTTAACATAACAGAGAACTGTAATGTCGGCTGTAAAATTAAAGAAATTCACCACAAGACAAGTTTGAGGCTACAGATAGTGATATTCTATTTAATCACATTTATCAGCTGAGTTGAAGTAGCTGTATTTAATCAAATTGTTTTATACGACTCATAACGTTTATCACACAATTGATCATATATGATCTCATTTACCTAATCCACCAACTCAACAGAGGCGCTCTGTTTAAATGTGTGCAGGGGTTAATTGATTCTCCTGTTACATAAAAAGGAGCTAATTCCTTTATATTACCTTCATGTGTGCAACAGGATGAGGAACAAACTAACCACAAAGCAGTCACTGTGTCTTATATTAACCTCCTTTTACTGTCTGAACAGAAGCAACCTCGGAGGCCACAAACAGACCTGGCAACAGGTTAAAATAAAATATAAAAATATTCTTTCAAATGGTAAGTGATGCATAATAAAATGTGAAATTTATTAGTCAATATAAGTGTAAAGCTGTGACTATGTACCTTGCAGCAACCAGGAAAAAAGCTCAACTGGTGGCCACTGGTGGGGGACCCCACCTGAGGAGCTTTCAATCCCTAGCCCTCAGCTGCAACAAGGGCCCCAAAATTGATGGGATCTGGGGGGGGGAGTTCTTCCTCTCCTATGGACCCGGAGATCCGGGCCTCATTTGTTGAAGGTACTGTCAACCACTGTCCCTCCGCTGCATGGCGTCCCTCAGTTGATTTAGCTGACTGTTCACGTTTGTTCTATCAGTAAGGGGAGAACAAATTATTTTATTGGAACCCCCGGAAGATGCAGCAGGGCCCCCAGAAGACCCTGTAAGTCCCAACCTGTTACTGAAACACTGTGTGCAGTCTGGCCTCCTACCCCTGCTCAAATAACTGATGTTCCTCCATTTGCAGGGTGAAGGACCTGGTCATCAGCACCACCAGGACAGAGATGAAGAAGAGACTCTCTGTAGAAGACAGTGTACTCCAAGATGTAAGTCTGAATGTTAAATGTTATTCATGGTGTTTGCATTGTCAAAATTAATAAATCAAACCCTGCTGCAGCAGACTACCCCATCCTCAACTGGAAGGAGTGAAGTGAGTTACCATTCTTTTTCCTGTTTTCAAAATCACCATTAACTGCATTTTTGGCTGCACTCTGACACATTTTCTGATCATAGGATGTGAAGGTGCTCTACAAACGATACCTGAAGCTCTCAATCCAGCATAAACACCTGCAGATAAAAAAGTTAAAACTTGAAATCAACAAGATGGAAAAGGATGTAAGTATGAATCCAAGCAGAGAGGATAAGGTCATTGTTTTCACAGTATTTAATTCTGTGCCATTCTGTCTCCCCAGCTTGGTGACTCAGAACAATAAACATTTGAATGCCATTTTGTCTACTGTCTTGCCTCTACAATGTTGGGGGGGAAATAAAGTAGCTAGGCCAAATAAATGGAAATGACAAGGAACTTAACAAAAGAGGGGGATGGGGATTAAGAAAAATAGGTGTCCCTGTACAGGTTCCTCAGGGTCCTCCCATCTGTGGGTCCCTGTACAGGGGCAGGCTCTTCCCATCTTTCTTCGTTGACAATCTCAGGAAGCCTCTCCTTCCGGATGGTGGCTATGTTGTGGAGGACAGCGCACGCATCCACTATGTCACAGGCCCGGTCAAGAGCCCACCTAAGGTATTTCAAGCATTGGAACCTGCAGAGATTGGAACAAGACATGTAAAAATAGGATTTGTATAAAGATATATTCTGCATTAAAGGTTGACCAAAGCAGTCTTTAACCTGGACTTGAGCAGGCCAAAAACCATCTCAATCCGTGCCCTGGTGGCGCTGAGGGCATTATTAAAGGCCACCTCAGCAGCAGTCCTTGGCTCAGGATATGGGGTTAATAGGTACAGGAGGCAGGGATAGCCCCTGTCCCCGAGAAGGACCCCTCAAACTCCCCTGCAAGGTGAGAAAACAGATTTACATGATTTACATGATATTCATCTTTGCAGACCCTCATCCATACTAGTGTAGAGACATGATGAAGGTTCTCTTACCTTGTGCAAGCCTTTGTGCCAGATGGCTTTCCCTTAGGATTCTAGCATCATGGACACCCCCAGGCCATTTGGCCTCAATGTTTGTGATAAGATAGTCAGAATCACAGATCATCTGTCAGCATGCAGGGTGACAATCAGTGACACTGGACACTAGCAGTGGGACATGTAGCTCCAGTAGGCTACGTACCTGCACATTCAGGCTGTGGTCATTCCTTCGGTCCACAAAGTCCTTTTCCACAGGTCCAGGTGGGGCCTGGATCTGGACATGTGTGCAATCGATGCAGCCAAGGACATTGGGAAAGCCTATGTGAGAGGATAAAAGTGCAATATGTCAACCTGTGGGCCATTTAACTTCATAATGCATGCATTTAAATGTCACATACCTGCAATTGCATAAAATCCCTCCTTGATTCTCTGTATCCCATGATGGCTAGGGAAGGTGATGAAGACATTGAGGAACTCTTTAAGGGCAAGATAGACCACTCCTGTAATGAGGTTCTTTTGTGTTCATTTATTAATTTATATCCATATCATGTGATCATCTGACAACCTATGCATGATGTTTGGTGATCTAAGAAATAATCCAAACCGATAGACAAAACAAATCTAATTACCTCTCTGCAAATAGTTGCCTTACTTAGTCCCTCAGCATCTCCAACACTATACAG
>JAQFJB010012126.1:0-14526 GCA_029874875.1 Naso minor
TATGAAACAATCTGCACATCTTAAATTACTTATTCCAGATTGCCATAATCTAAGTCTACACTTCAGTACTGCGGTATACTTAAAATAATACACTTTTGGGGAGAAAGATTTCCCAACATGCCAGTGGCAGGACCACAGTATGAGCATTTTATTTGGACTCTGCATAATGAAAATATGGTCACTTGAAATAAAACCTGTGCTCCCCTCAGCACTGTGCACCTTTTTAGCATTGATCAGGTCTTTGTTTCAGTTTTACGGCTGCACACAGTTTTGTTTAACTGCTCTTATCGGCCTTATTTAAACTGCTACAGGCACCTGTTTTCAGTAAGAAAAAAATACACCTCCAATAAACACAATACACTAGCCATTCAGCACTTAACATCAAAAAGGAGTTAGCGGCTAGCTTGTTAACACAGTGCAGCGTTTAGCAGTTGAAGAGCCAGACATTTCTCTCAAGAGTTGGTGGAGGACTAAAAGAACTGAAAGGAATGTTCTTTTACAAATGTTGGACTTACATTTGTTGGGAGGACAGAAACAACTCTTAATCAGTGCAATTCTGCCTCCCCCAAAAACATGTAGGCTAATAATGCTGTTTTAATTTTAAAATGCAGAATTTTCCTTTGATTAAACCACATTCTGAATTATGCTAGCTAATTACTACAATTTAGGTTTTTGCTACAGAATACTTTGGAGCACTAAGTGAAAAATCCCTCTGCACCACATGGACAATTTTGGTGTCACTGTGATACAAATACATACAGCATTTACTGTAGTAATTAACAGGTATCAAAAGCTTAGCATACTTTGCTAATAGCTGACCCATCTTTAGCTGTGTTTCCTTCTTCATGTCTATTAGCGTATGTCAAATAGCATCAAGCTGATGTGAAGAATATCTGTTTACTAGCAGACAGAAGAGCTGTCCTCCACAGCAAACCTCAGGGCATACGTTCAGAGACAGTGTGAGGAATGACTTGAAAAGGTGCATATCCAAAGTCTGTATGTGATGGACAGAAAGGGAGAGAAAACATGACCGGCGTCTTTTAAAAAGACTTGATTCAGCCGAGCAGGGCCGAATATTATGGAGTTCTGTGATTCATTAATAGCTTCATATCCATGTCTGCTCGTTGCCAGCAGACTATAAAAATGAGAGGTGTCTATTGAATTTTCCTCCCAGCTTAAAATAGACAAAGTGCCTGCCAGCACACCTAACACCTACAATTCCTCCATGGAGCAGTCTGTTGCTGGTTATAATGACATGGAGTCATTTGGGATTTGGGGAACCAAAAATCTTTTTCAGATCAAATCCAGTGTTGCAGTGATCTTTGCAGTTTTGTGCTACTATGTGGGAGTGTCGGTTTATTTTCGAATGCAACTGATGTCTTTGTATTCGATTGACACTTTGCATCGTTGTAGTATAATCGTTCATAAGTAATAAAGCAGTTACGAGGTAAAACTCTTGCTAACAGGTGAATTGTCAGATAAGCTTGTTGGGTTTTAGTCCAATCAGATTGCAAGTCATTTGTAAACAGCCTTTCTGAGCCAATCTAGGACTCTCCTATCTTATGTAACCCAATCATAAGTTAACTGGTTTATTTTGCTATTTGAGGAAAATATTACTTTTTAAGAGGGAAAAAAAGGTACTGTACATCACCTGTGATTAATTGACTCATCGACAACTTTTAGGTCGTAATTAAGTACTGAATGAATGCCCTTATTTCTTCAAAAGGTGAATCTGCTTCAACTTCAACTGCATATTCTTCTGGAACCCCTTGCAGCCTGGAGTGTTGACTTCCTGTAGCCATGAGGTCACTGTGAGGCAATGTGCAAAGACTTGAGCCAAATTTATGCTTCATAAGCTATAGGCAAAAAGCAATAAGACCGCTGGCTTTTTGGGTTTGGGCTTATGTCTTACAAGGTCCTGTGCATTTATGCTTCTCAGCTCAGGCTTGAGTGCACGCTTGAGCGTGTGCTGAGGATACTTCCTCCGCTCCTCCCCCAATCTCTCTTCAAAACTGTTCATTTTGATAAAAATAAATAGATGAAATAAATAAACAGATGACTAAATAAATAAATAGATGATTAAATAAACAGATGGATGAATAAATAAATATGTTAATAAGCAGCGAGCAGCAAGCAGCAGCGCAGTGCAGAGGAGAGTGAGAGCCAGCCTACAAGAAGGTAGAGTACCGGACTACAACTATGGAGGCTCCCTGCCCCTCATCTCATCACGCGCAGTCACGCGAGCCAGTCAACCAATCAAAGCTATAAGCCACTGATGACATCGTATGTGCCCCAACTTTTGCGAGGCTCATAGGACCAGTGTCTTAAACCTTGCTTAAACCGTGGTTTAAGCCCGTTGCGATGTTGTCAATAAGCCCATAAAGCCAGCTGTCTTATTGCTTATTACTTATGAAGCATAAATTGGACTTTAAATGCTCAATAGAGAAACAAATGTGAACTACCGCACTGCTGAATGTTGTTCCCAAGGATTACATTATTTACTCCTTTTTCTTTAAATTCAAATACATATTTGTGTTGTGCTGTATTTAAAGATTCACATCTTCAGCAGCAACAGAAAACAACTGGCAGGGTAGGAAAATACAGGAGGAAATAATGTACTGACGTAAAGATCAAGCTCTGTATTGATGAGTATTCTGGATACTTAAAGATTTTCTGTGACTAAAAAAATACATATTTTTCTGCTTTGTTATGCATGTTTCAATTAATATTACATTATTAAAGCTAGGTTAAAAGCGCATAGAAGGTGTGGTCGGCAGCTGCATGAACAATCACGCAAGAACATGTTCAAGGTCATTTTGCTTTGACAGTTTTGCTAAAAGTCTGCGAGCGTTTCAGCTTCCTCTGTCATGCAGTAATGATCGCCGTGCATGTCCTCTTCAGTGGTAAGAAACAAGATACACAAACACACATATGCATGCATGCACACACATACACATACACACAGAGAAGGATAAGCCCTGTAGGGCTGATGAGTCAGCAGCCTGCATCATCCTACACTTTCCATCTCTCGGTCTCTGTCTGTCTTTATCTCAGTCTGTCGGTTCTTCTGTCTCACTCTCTGTGTTTCCCACAGTGAGGGTCATTACTTTTGACAGACTGGATGACAAACTGCACAGCCACAAGCATTTAATCACAACTTAAATATTTGCCTCCAATCCACTGTAAATCATATACTGAAAAAGGTACTGCAAGAAAATTAATTATGGCTGTAATTGAAGGTTTTATTAAAATTGATATTTGTTACAAGTAACACGTTACTTAAAAGTATGCATTTATAATACATAACGAACATACTTATAATGCCTTATAATGCACCTATAGTGTATAATCTGCATAATCATAGTTATAATTATAACTATAACCATAACCACCTATAATGCATTGTAAGTGTGTTCATAATATGTTATAATGTGTTATTTATGTAGGTAATGTATTATAATGCATTATAGATGCACACTTTCATTAAAGTCTTACTGTACTTTCTTTTGTATTGCACTTGAGTAAGACATGTTTTCACTGTGTCCGTTCAGCTGGTGGCCATAGCTGCTTATAATAAACACTGCATACAGGAGGATGTTACAACCCATATGAATAAAACCTGCCATGAACTCGCGGTGGTGAATCACTCATGTTTTTAACTTGCATTATTGTATCTGAAAATTTGCCACATAAAGGTCTGGTTAATGTTTCAACATGCAGTAGAATAGAACCCTAATCCTGTGGAAACAGAGAGACTCTGTACTGATTGAGATGCTGACCAACAATTCAGCAGGATCTCCTGACTCACCGTCTCCCCCCTCCTTCCTTATCAATAATTCATATGTGTGAGTGTGAGTAAGACAGAGAGAGGCCAAGGCAGCTCGCTATGTGGCCCTTGTCGAGTGCTAGCACACACAGATAGTCATGCTGACTTACAATTACTTGTGTGCTTAGATTCATATTCCACACCCTGTATGCTGGAAAACACAGCAAAGCCGTAATGTTTTTATTACCTCCCTGTCAATCAGTTTCATAATGAAGACATATTGATTGAAAAATTTCAAACTGAGCATTTATGAAGACATGTCATTAATAAGTACTCTTGTGATTATGTGCTGAATTTTCATATGGGTTTCATATGGTTAGGTGGGGGAATTTTAACAATGCTTGATCCAAAGTTTACGCCCTCCCTACCTGATTAAAACCTTCATCTTTTCAACTAAATGCACCCAGTTTGTATCACAGGCTTTCTGTTTGCTGTCTCCAAGTTCAAGCTGTGATCAAGGGCACAGAATCAAGGGGAACCAATGGGCCACTGGCCACCCAACGTTACACCCCTGTCCCACTTTAAATAACAGATCACTGAATCCACATTTCAATCACTTCCATCTTCTTTAATACATCTCAAAAAAGAAACAAGAGAAATATTTGAATTTTAATCTAATCAAAGAGGTTGTTATCATACCAGTCAAATGCAAAAGGTTAACAGCCAATGACTTTTTCAGTGCTCGGTACATTATTCATTGTTGTTTAAACAGCTGATCTAGCTGACCAAAGCCATGCAATTTCGTTGGCATGTTTTTGCAAACATGTCAAAAGGAACCAGCGCAAAGAAAGTGAAATAAGCGTTAATAATGTTTCATCCTAACATCCACAACTCCACTCAACTCTTCAACCAGCACAGCCAGAAAATCGTCAAAGCAGCAGCAGATTTTAATCTTCAGTTGGGGAAATTATATTACTGAATTGTTAATTAAAGTGTCCTCAGACAGAAGAGACGCTTGGCATGTTGGATAACCAATTTTTCAAAATCAATTAGCCAGTTGTGCTTCTTTGACAGCATCAGTGGTAAGTTTAAATATGTTTTTAATAATTGGGTCAATTTGGAAAGTGTTGTGTTTTGTGTGGCCTCAGCTTACGTAACTGTTTCACGCTCTCTCTCACTGTGGTCCTGGTAGCCTAAGTAGCATATCTGATCTACTGCTGCTGCTGTGTTTTGACTCTAAAACTGTCGTGGTCTGTGTAGACTACTGTGCCATTTTTTGTTGACTAAAAAAACAAAAAGTGCAGTGTTTTGTGGTGTTCTGTGTGTGTGAGGAGTTTGGAACTGAATATACATAAAAAAGGAGAAAAAAAAGATTGCAATCATCTAACGTGTGCTACCTAATATGTGGTATTTTTAGCTCCCCACACACACTTTTTGGCCTCACCCAACTTTTGAAATGACTCTGCTGCTTTCCTGTGACAATCCTGATGTGTAGATGGTTGTTTTGTTCTGACTTGTTTCAAAAAATTTTACAGTTCCATCAGAGACACAAAGGTTCTATTTCATAAAGGCTGGCCCTGGTAAGAGCTGCTGTTGAATTTATCCCTGCAGCCGCCGTCTTTATCACAGCTGTTTTAGCAAATGCTGAAGAAAAAGAGGGAGCAGAGCTCGGGACATGAGGGGGTTTTATACTGCTCATGAGGACCGGAGAGGAGGGGCCACTGGGTACAGTGGCACAAAAGAAATCTTCCTGACTGCACAAGAGGGATAAACCCAATGGCGACAGCTCTTAGAGGGCTATGCTCACAGAATCTGGGGTTACGAAAGGAATCCAGCGATATTACACAATTATTTTCACAGGCTGACCAGTGCTCTCTGAATATGCTGTTGATGTTAGTGTGTAAAAATTAGTGTAGTTCCCAACCAAAGGACTGATGGAACAGGTCTAAACCTCCTTTATATCTTGGTTTTGGTCATTGTAGTTTTTCACACCTCAGTGCCAATCGATCAGGATCAAGGATTTACTTGTAGTGAGAGATTTCTCACAGCCTCTGTGTTTTTGTGTCTTTCAGCTCATTGTTTTGGTATCAAAACCTACAACTTCACTGTTTCAGGTCATACTCATCGCTCTCATCAACAACGGCATCAATTGTTTTCAGCAGAAAAGCTTTAAAATCAACTGCACACCACCACACAACAGACAGACACACTCAGCAACAAGCTGGTGAACATTAGGATTTAGCAGCTAGCGCTGAGCTAACTGTGAGCCTCAGTCAGGAGTTGGTGGAAACAAATACAGTAAAGCTGAATAACACTCAAAATGAATACTACAACTAACAGCACTACTAAATGTGTAAATAAAAAACTTTGCCTACACTTTTGCCATATCAACTTTATAGGGTGACAATATGTTTATTTTTTGTTAACAGCTTGTTGCACTGTTCTCAAGTCCTCAGAATGATTTATTATTGTTGGTCTAAGGTGGATAACCTCTTAGTCATCTATCTAAAAAATAATGATTCTACAGTTTATATGTCTTCTTTATGATTCTCCCAAACAAAGCTTCAACTCGCATTCACATTCCATAATGTAAGCATTTAACCTGCTGGTATTTTCCTGTTTAAAATGCTGGTGTGCTGTGATCCTCTAAAGTCTGCTGTAACACATCATGCTGAAAGTCACTCAGAAGGGGGTGTAGTATCAGTGAGAGCTGCCGTGAAGAAGTGGTGATACTGAACCACTGAGACTAATTGCATAGTGAGTCTTTCCCTCTGTAAGAGCCAACTGAGCTGGCAATTACTGCGATAGCACAAATCTGCAGAATCACAGGTGCTCAGTGGCTTAAGTCCTCCAACTACATCACTGCTTGCATTAGCGTACATGCACACAATGCGGCAAAAGCCTGTAACTGCTGGCTGAGGGGATGCATATTGCTGCTGTTATATTAGGTTTTTTTTTTGTTTTGTTTTTTTAATCTTTTACATTTTTGTAAAAAGAAATAAATAGATTTTCAAAAAAATTCTGGTTCAAAAATGTTGTGCCAGCCAAACACAAGGCTAACAATCCCTTGTAGGCTACTTCTATGGGATGAGTTTTTTTTTACAATGTTATTCAAGACATAAAGATTACAAGATCCATCTCTACATTTATTATAATATTATACATACACCAATGGCAGCACAGTGGTTTGGTGGTTAGCACTGTTGCCTCACAGCAACAAGGTTTGATACCTTTCCGTGTGGAGTTTGCATCCTCTCCCTGTATCTGTGTGGGTTCCCTCCGGGCACTCCAGCCTCCTCCCACAGTCCAAAGGCATGCAGGTTAGGTTAACTGCCGACTCTAAACTGCCCGAAAGTGTGAATGTGAGTGTGAGTGGTCCTTTGCCTTTATGTCAGCTCTGTGATGAACTGGGGACTGATCTGTGGCGTACCCCGCCCTCGCCCAATGTCAGCTAAGATTGGCTCCAGCCCCCCGCGACCTTGCAAAGGATAAGCGGTTACGGATAATGGGTGAACCTATACCTACACGCTAACACATGTGCACACACATATCTGCCTATTCTAATTTTACAGCCGCAGCACCTGAGCCGTCATTGTGCAGCCTAGCGAACAAAGAGAGGAGAACCAGCCATCAGACACGCTCACATTCTCTACTGTGTGTTTGTGGTTGTAAGCTGAGAGGAAGGAGAGATGAGAGAGAGACACCTGTCATGTAAGGCACTCACACAGCGCACACTAACACAAACACGCAGACATTCACACCCTGCGGTTGAGATTGCAACTGAAATGAATCAGTATTGTCAGAAAGATACGCAGCCTCATCGGTTATGCATGAAATATCCGCTGATGTTTCCATAAACTGAAATTGTACCATAATACAAGCTGACCCTGGGGAGAATCACTGTCTCCAAAATGAATTTTCTGTGCAGCCAAAGCTTGTTACAGGTTATTCTTCCACACCAGTACGCAGCAGTTGTCCAAGAACTATACAAAAAAACATTTGCATTCAAGTCACATATTCATTCATTACATAAAGATGGCCAGCAGGGTTTATTCTGCAACAAGTCTGCTTCTGCAATTTGGATTGAAAGCAGCTCTACGTCAACAGATGCCACTTAGCATGCTCAGGGGATTGTCTCCTTGTTTACAATGCTTTGCTTGTTGCTGGACTCGAAAACACTAGTTGTGTTTATTGCAATTAGACTAGGCCTATAGGTCACTTGTTGTAACACTATGGCTCTTTTAGAATAGGTCTAGTGAAGAGCTCCAGCATGAGAGGTATCACACCGCAGCTACACAGAAAGTTCTTCTTAATGAGATTCATCTTTGGTTTTTCACTGGATTTACTGATAAGATAAAATACTACCAGCCTTATCCTCCAACATGATCTCAAGTGTTTCCTTGCCTAGGTAATGTGTGTCAGGACACTGTAGCTTGCTAGCCAAACGCTGTGGTAGGTAAACACAGGCTAGCAAACTTGAACAGAGGAGGATTTATGCTAGAAAATAAGGTTATCAACTAATCTAGGTCACTCTACATGGACAGCAGTTAACAGTATTACCATATAAACCATTACAGTTGATCAAAAAATTAATATTCATCTTATGAATAAGAAAGTTTCTTACCATTGACCAAATACTGACTTTTGCCCGCCATGTTTATGCATTTACGTCGGCAACTCGTGTTACAAAATTATCTCAGAGTTTGCGAGCTGTTTTTCTGACATGAGCAGCCTTTCATGTGAATTTTCCCAGTGGGAAACTCGTTATTCCAATTATTCCAACATCGCTTGAATGAAGAATAAGATAAACATGCTGCAAGGTCACATGACTTAAATGGCAACCATGACAGAAATGCAAAGCAAATATAAACAGTAAACAAAGAGCGCAGTTTTTAAATAAGCCAAAAAGTGCAAATATTTATAAGACCCTCAATTCATACTTCTTACTTCAAAAGACTAATATCATGGACACTGGTGGACAGAGGATGTACTGCTCAGCAAGTGCAACATGTTTTTTGCATATTTGAATAGAGCTCTCCTGTCCAAAAAACTACTGATGAGAGTCTTCAGCAATGCTAGCAGCTCTGTGCGGCTGTATTTGGCACAGTGGTGTTTGCAGCTAAATGTTAACATCAGCATGCTAATATGCTATCAGTGACCGTGCTTGGATGTATTTTTCACAGCGGGAATGTTTATGTTCAGCAACTTGGTCTGATTTTTCTCTGCAGGTGGGCACCATAGTTTGAGTCAATACCACATGAACAATCAACGCCAGCTGTTTTCACCACAAGCTGTGGTTAATTGGTATGTTTCCTCCTGTGTAATTTCATTTGTTAAAGTTTATTTTTCCTAAAGAAAAAGAAAGACAAAAAGAAAACTACAGTGCCCAGCTATTTTAAGAAGTTATTCGGACTTCATACTAAAAGATGTAAAGATATATCTTAGGAGCCAATTAGCTTGTCTGGCTGCCAATCTTTCGACATTGAGGGAATTATAGAAAAAGGCTTTTTTTCTGTGAATAGTGTGCCTTTAGCAGGTGACCTATTGAATGAGATCTTTGACTGTCACACTTAGGACTTGTGTGCTCGACTGATCGACAAAGTGTCCCGTAACTGTTATTTAATACCACGCCAGGATGCCCTGCAGCATCTGCCGCACCCAACAAACACGACAGGCCTCCAGTTTCAGATAGCACCTTTTAAGACATCAGTAACCGTAACCATTTCAACAGCGCTGTGTGTGAGTACAACTGAAGGCGGACTGCCAACCATGCTTGCACCGCAGGACACACTTAAGCAGTTACGCAAGGCTGCATGACACACGTAACATCCCTCTTAGCTTTTTTATAGATGTCATTTTTACAAATGCCTCATAAGCAACAACAGTGAAATGCCAAGGTGGTTTCCTAGGCAACAGGCTCTCATATTTGCAGTGGCACCAAGTATGCAGCAAACTCCCTTTGAAATCATCTTCACAGGTGCAAACTAGGGGTCATCTGGCCAAGGCAGATGCATGTGAGTCATACCAACCTTCACACTGCTCAAGAATCAACAATGATTTCATATAGTCATACATTCCATACACCTTCTAATTTGACCCTTGGCTATTTCCTGTACAGACAAAATTTCAATCTATTCTGTCTATATTTCACGTAGGTTGATACTGTCGTATAGATGATTCATAAACATGAGAATTTATTCAGTAACTGCTTCACTGACGTATGAGTGTAGAGCCATGCTGCATGAGTGATGCCTTGCTGAGCTACACATGAACGGACCATGAAAGCACAGTGTTTATTTATAGCTCCTTTCACCCTCAAGCAACATGCAGGGGGATAAGAAAAATACCCAGAATGCACCCTGTCCCAGTGTAGCATGGCACCAATGTGGCGTGGCAGCTAAACAAAGAGGAAGCCAGTGGGATCGAGACACTGTGGAGGCTGAATGTGACATCCGAGGAAATAACTGGCATTCCACACAAAGCTGATACTACTGCTGGTGAACTCAGATAGCAGTGTTGTCTTTATATACACACTTCAGCTTTCAGTGACATTTTACTGAGCAATTGATAAATTTGTAGTTGTGATGCTAGTGATGGGTAAAAAAGCCTGAATAAAGACGATTCATGTAAACAGGTCAATCGGAAGACTCTTATCCGATACGGACCACTCGGAAAGAAATTTCATTCCCAACGAGAGGGGTGGCATATGCGGATTATTATTCCAACCTGTGTCCATGTACACACTTGTTCCTGTCTGTCTCCCTGGTTGGTGTAAAATTATCCTTGCTGCTTACGTCTGACCTGGCTCATGGCGTATTCCTAATCTCAGTATGCTCTCCCGTGAACTTCTCTTGCCATGATGGCTTGGACATTTGCATTATCACTGTGAGTAACATAAGAAGCAGAACAGCAGGAACTTCCTGCTTCTCGCTGCAGAGGGGGACACTCCAGCTCCAGCGGGAGCTGAGACGATGCATTGGTACAGACAAACGAGTGGTGACTACTTTTCATCAAGCTGTTAACACTCGGACTGACAGAATTTGTTTAACTATTTAGGAATTACAGGCATTTTTACACATGATCTCCCCATTTTCAGAGGCTCAAAAGTAATTGGACAAACTAACATAACTGTAAACTGGAGCGTCCCCTTGGCAACGAGAAGCAGGAAGCTCCCATTGTCCCATGTCCACTCACGATGATAATTCTTATGTGATGAACTTCCTACCTTTATGCTAAATAATATAGAGATACAGGAAAACCAGTGCACCGCTGGCCTATTTTGCAAGAATGAAAACCATGGGCTTCATACAGTGACTAAATCAATAAAAATAAAAAATAAGATTTGTTTGGAAGTTGTTTAATTGTCAGTAAATTATTATTGCATCAACTCGCTGCATGGAGGTACTTTGAGAGACAGATTTCTCTTACTATGATACTGTGACTGTGACAAGGGTTAGTCCTTCTAAAAAGAACTAGGCTTTTAAAACTATTCCAAACTATGTAAAACAAAATGGTCCCAATTAACTGGTGATTCAGTCAGTGAGGGAGCACTTTTTTTATTGCAAAGTTGGGTCCTGAGGCAGAATGCAGCAGTCAGAGGGAGCAATAAAACAGCAGGAAACCCGAGCCTCTGTGCATTATTGATATGCAGCTTTGGCACAAACATGCCACTACTCATGTTTGAGCTTCTGGGAAGGCTGCTGCATACAAAGGACCGTTTACCTGTATTCTATTCTGGGTAAAGCACACCTGTGCATGTATAGTCTTTCAATTTAAGTGCAATAAGTCTCTAACGGAAACATCTGTACAGTAACATTCATGTTTTTAAGGGGTTAAGGACTCCCATAAAACATCAGAAAAAAGACAGAGGGGCATGGGAAGTGGAGGGAGGTACTGAAGGAAAAACGCATGTTTTTGGGAATGTAGCTGATTCATCCAAAATCTTGATGTAAGACAAGAACAAAGATGCCTTTCCCCTCTCTGTGCGTTCAGTGTGTTGTTACATTCCTGCCCTATGCAAGCAGTTTTGTAAGTTCAACAGAAGTGATAGAGAGACGCGTTTACTGCTGTCCAAATCCCTCTAAAACACATCCAAAAATAATCACGCTAAAAAACAAGTAACCTTGGGCAAGTTTTATGACAAATAATGTGCCTGTGTCATCCAAATCTTATTGTTTCTGTTCATAGTCTGCAGAACAAATTCTTCGCTGACTATGTGTAAGTAATATGGAAGAGAAATAGCTTATTTGACAGTTCATCCCACAAAGCCCCGTTACAAAAAAAAAAAAAAGGTGGTAGTAATGTGGTAGTGAGTAGTAACCCTTCTGCAATAAAAGCCAAATATATGTGGAAAAGTAGCCGACACTTCTCTGCTGTTTCGTGCCAGCCCCCGCTGGGACGACAGCATCTATCCTTGGCAGCAAGAAGCAGGAAGTTCCTGCTGTCCTGCGTCTTCTCACAGTGATAATGATTTTAATGTGATTTCAAATGAAAAACATTTATGTTTCTTTTCACAATGCATCTTTACAGACAGCTCTTTTACAATTGCAGTCTACGGGGAGAATGCTTTTTGGGTAGCGAGGGAATTTTTCGCTGTAATTAACATAGTGACCACTGTGCCAGTATGGAAGCAAAGCAGAGTGGCTTGATTCTAGCTAATACATCCATGGGCAGCAGTGGTAACAGCTAGCTAGGCTCTTAAGATATCTTCCTACATATGCAAGTTGAAGCTCAGTAATTGAAACACTTTGTTTTGTTTGTTTAGGCTATAAAAATCTCAATTGCAAAAGCATCAAGTTGAGGTTTTACAGGGACAGGCTAGTTCCAGTCCCTTAGATTTTAATGCTAAGTTAAACTAAGCTAATTGTCACTGTTTACATGAGCAAGAACAGTTAGTCTGTCTAACACAATAGCTTGTTGTTTTTACAATGCATTTTTGTGCATGTTAAACTGGATACTCTATAGCCTTCCATTGGATAGAGGCTAACTGTTTCCACTCGTCTCCAGTCTTGATGCTATAGGCTAAGCTAATAAGCCTTTCCTCTGACTGCAACTTCTTACTTAGAGTACTATTAGCAAGAAAACTATGAAAAAAATAAAAATTAAGACGTGGTGATGGGATCCAGAACTATATAATCATCTTGTACATTGGGCTTTGACTTGATTGGCAGTAATTTCGATGTACTTTAAGTGCAACCAGGTGTGTGCTTATGCAGTTTATATAAAAAGAAAAATATCAGTAAGAGAGTTATCGGACCTACAAAATGACATTAATTCACTAAGCGTACTAACACCTGATGAGAACGACCATCATTAGAGCCCCCAGCCCTCATCCTCTCTCCCCTCCTCCATTTCAGGGAGACAGTCTGCCTCTCAAATGTGGTAACACCTTGATGGTGACTCATGTGAGAATAGAACCTCAGCAGCCAAAGGGAACTCAGCACGCTGTGTATGTTTCTCACTGCTCCCCCTCCTGCTTTTTTTCCTCAAACATACAAACACACACACACACACAGCAGGTCACGTATCCTGCATTTGCTCTGAGCACAGCGTAATCGCATCACTATGTTAAAAAACCTGCTAATTGGAGTGACTAGATATAGAGAGGCAGTGGAGTTTGTGATAATTATTGTAGCAAGCACCGACAGAATATCAGCTGTGACGCCTGATCGGAATCAAGGGCATTATGACAAACTTTGGGTTGAAACGAAGAGAAGTGATGGAGATAGAAAAAAATCTATAGCACACATTTTCAGAGACATAACCTTTAAGCAAACCTTTTAACAGCGGTAGCAGTAAGAGGTTAAGGCAATATGAGACGCTGCAGATTAAGATGGAGGCTATTAGGAGCAGCAGGAGTGGTGGGGCCTGTCTTTGGAAACAAAGCCTTCATTTGGCAGGCATTCAAACCCTGTTACACTATTTCTCTTGCTGAGTCCCTCTGGGCTGCAGATACCCTGCATGTCCTCCGATCCACGCTCTGGGCCTTTGGACTTACAGAATGTGGCTCAGTTGTCATCCTGGCCAATTAGAAAAATGCCGCCGTTAAGAATTTATTTGTAAGCCCCTGCTCGTTGCACATTCAGCTGCTTCATGGTGGAATAATAGCAAAATGGGCCCTTTGACACCAGTAGTCAGTGGACCACTGCTGTCCTCTGCCGCACCAGAATGAAGTGGAAAAAGTGTTTACCAGGCATTTAATTGGCAGTTTAATGAATGATTTGCCAAATGTTATGTAATCAGCCCTGTCCAATCAATTCAAATAGACAGAACCACTTTGAGTACCCTACACACAAGCCTGATGGGGGTGTACGGTAGATAAGAGGGCTAAGTAAACTAGTATAGAATACGGTGGCATTCACTGTCATAAATATTGACTGTGCAACCGATGCATTGTACCAGGGCAAAGAGCTGACAGGGGCATATGTGCGTTGGTGGTTAAGTTTTTATACTGGGCCGTATTTTGTATGCAATACTGAATGTGGTCGAGAGAGGTTCTCTCATATCGCAAAGCAGGTTCCTCCACGCATTACAGGTGTGGGCTTTGTCTACTATGTACTGGACTCTGTCCACTCCCGACCTCGGCTATCTGGCTAGGGCCGTTGGTTGGGTTTATTTTATTGTACTCTGCCTTAACGTGCAGGGACCGGACTAGCTCCTGCTTCAATGTAGTTTATCCAAATAACGTTTTTCTTTATTTTTTGGAAATTTGCTTCAACACTTTCAGAGGTGCGCCTATCTCCTCTGATGTCATCCACAGC
>JAQFJB010012470.1:0-14520 GCA_029874875.1 Naso minor
TTTATCCATTTTTTCTCAGTAACTGTAATCGTTTTAATGCATTATCGAGGCATAACAAGGTTTGTTTTCCTGTGATAAAGACATAATGAAAGACTGTTGTTTTTTCTTTCCTGATAATTTTTATCAGAGATCTGGAGTGCCACCAGCTCCAGCATGTAGATGGCTTTTGACACCTGTACGGATGCCAGCTGAAAATGTGACATAATGAAGTATCTATTGATGAGACGGTACTTCAATCAAGGTCTAACACAGGCAGATAATGCACAGATTTTTTCTGTTAGAGATAACAATCAGATCAGCACACGTCATTAAAGGAGAAGACCAGCCCGGCTGAAGCTTTACAGATGATCGTACCTCAGTGATGCTGCTGACCGTGATCTTGACAGGCCAAATCTGTCTGATCATGTACCACACTCTCGCTTTTGATCATGTGATGAAAGCTCACCTGATGAAAATGAGCTTTGTTATCCTGTGATAATGCATTAATTTATCCTGTTATATCACGGGAAAACGAGCCGTTATCCCGTGATATTAAAATAATTTTTACAGGATCTCGAGATCACAGAATGAAAAAAGACAGTAGCAACCATGGCTGCTCTCAGTTTCCATAAAATTGTGTTTGTATTTGAAACTTTTCTCAAGAATCTATGTAACAAAATATCAATACATGGTGTCAGTGTATTGTTAAAATATCCTGATATTAAGCTTTATTGATTTTTTTCCCCACCCCTATTGTATAAGGGGACAGGTTAAAAGGAAGTGTGGAAGATAACGAGGAGCACAGTACAAGACTGCAATAAAGTTGGGGGATGGATTTGGGTGAACTATGAAAATAGAAAACCCTAAGAGCAAGGACATATGAATAATTTTAACTGTTTCAAAAGCTATTTTGATGTGAAATAGCCTTTAGTCAGCCAACTGTATCAATATCACTTCATTGTTGGTAGGACTAAACACACTAGAGCTAAAACAAGTGGCATATATGGTAGCTGTTATTTTTGGAATTACGGTAGTAATTGAAGGCAGGACAGCATTGCTGGGTGTCTTGACGGCAGCTTATCCAACACAGTAAAGTGCTAATGGAGAGCAAGTCTGAATTTAAGTGCCTGGCTATGGCTAAAAAGCAAATATCCATGAAAAGCACAAATCAAATAACTGGAAACTAAATACAAAAAAAATGTATAAACCGGTTAGGAGCTGTGGCTGGATGCAACTAATTGACATTTATGGGGCAACTGTGAGTTTTAAAATAGATTATGATTGTATAGTATATGGAGCGACAGCAAAGACTTTGACACAAAAAGTGGATTGACATCAGTACGCATGTGTTGATGGAGAAATTAAATCATCTCTCATTAATGCAGTTCTGATAGATGCAGGAGAGTCACTGCTGGAATACAGAGGAGAGAGGCTTGCGCTTGCATACTAGCATAGGATAACCTCTCATTTTATGACAAATTGTACATTTTATGAGAAAAGCATGAAACCTCTTGTTAGTGTATTCCATAAGAATTATTTTCAGATGTGGAGGGAAGTCAGATTTGACCTCTGGGGGCCGTCAGAGGTCAAATCCAAGATGGCCACCTGTCCCTTAGGTCTAATGTTCAAAGGCACTTAATTTAGGAACCAAATAGTACATAAAAACATCATTTTTCACTAAATTATGGATGCCTAATCATTTAGTGATGCTTTTTAGTTTGACAGCAGAAGGGGGCGGGGTATATAAGATGAACAGACGCATTTATCTGGCATCTACGCTTTTGTTGATCTTTACAAGTAATATAAATAGAGTATTAAAACAACACTATGTAACTTTGACCACAACCGTGGCTCCAAGAAGCAAAACTCAATGATGCACGTTCATACGTTGCATAAAACCTCAACTCTGTGGTTCACAGAGGTTCCTGAAAGCAGCATGTAGGCTGCCTACCGACTGAAGTGGCAGCTACAGCACCGGGTCGTTGCTGGTGCAGGCAGAGTAGTCGTAGGACATCAGAGGGAAAATTTTATTTTATTTTATTTCTATTTTATTTCTATTTCATTTCACAAGTATATTATATCTATATAATATATATTATATAATATATATTTTATTTTAATATATTTTACATGTTATTTTATTTTTTATTTGATATTTTATTTTCTCCATGACCCGGTTATACTACAATTGCTGTTTATGCGACATATGAATGTGCATCGTTAAGTGTGTGTCTCGAAGCCACAGCTTGTGGTCAAAGTTACATAGTGTCGCTTTAAAGTAACATAAATACCTCCTGGATATTGACTTGTAGCTTATGGTCTTGCCTTACAACACTGGCACACATATCCACCATGCTGGGCCTGGGTTAAATGGAAAAAAACCACCAGCTGCTCCTCGCTTGCTGTGGCGTTTTATGAAGGGAGTGGAGGCCAACGGTTCCGAAGGGTGGGGGTTCACATGAACTAACATGAACGCGCAGCTGACTCGGTTACCAAACAGAGAAACTGAGAAGCTCGAAAACAACACACAAAGAGGGCGTTTAACGTCACTCTCTATTTTAGATTATGATTCGTCAGGCCTACGAGTTCTTAACGTGGCAAAATATGGTTTTCCTTAAATCTAATGAGGTATGATGTATAGCTCCTTTAACGTTAGATTCGTTGGCAGTGTTAACGTTAACCTAACGTACAGAAACAAAGTTAGTGTGCATTTCCTAATGTTTAATTAAGTTAACCATTGAAAACTCACATAGTTTCACAATTCCCTTTCATTTAAATAGCTGACAATAGGAAAGCTTAACTAAAATGTTATGGTCAGCTAGTGTTATTTACCCACATGCTAATACGTTAGCCGAGGCCAGTGGTGGCTCTGGGCACGTGTGGGCTGAGCCCACCCAAACGTGCGTCTTGCCTATCCAATAAAAAGGGCAGAAAACTTTATTTTTTGCTAAGCCAAATGAAAATTAGCATAGAATTTATCAGTACCATCTCTAGCTTCTCATTGGGTGGGCAGCCGACAGCCCGTTTCCAAAGTCACCCACTCTCTCTTCTGTTTAGGTAAAAGCGGCGACAGCGTGCACGGTGCAGTCTGAAGCAGACCCCTCCATGGAGAAGGCTTTAAACTTGTTTTCCCTCAAAAGACCTCATGTTTTGTCGGTTTGTGAATGGTGAGGCAATAGCGACAGCAAAGAAACTAGCCTGCATTCATCACTTTAGTCAGAGCGACTTAAAACAGTGTCTTTGAAATGTGTTGTTATTGTAAGCCTGCTGTAAAGCCTCGTGCTGCTTCCACCGGTAGCAATGTTAGTGCGAGCACATTTGAGGCTCCAGCAGTTAACATTACTGCTTTATACACAAACGCTGTCCCGCCCCTTTACCCTGCACAAGCACTGCTCCGAAGCTGTCCCCCCTCTCTGCTGGGGCAGCACCACCTCATGCAGTCAGCAACTTAAACGACAATGCACCGTCCCATTCAGCGTTAACTAGCTGCCCACGGCGCGTATTTGGTTGAATGGAAAGGTTTGAGTTAAGAAAAAGAATTTAACAGGCCTAGATAAATGAATAATTTATTCTAAATATGATTTAGTGTTCTGTTTTTTGTCTTTAAAAAACTCTATTGTTAACTAAAGCGAATGAGAAAAAAGAAAAGTTGAAAAGTAAGTGAAAAAGTAACAATGTTTAAAAAATAAAATGTTAAAAAGTGAAAAATAACATTTTTTAAAACGTGAACAAAAGAGGGAAAAATGAAAAAAGGTTCAGACTTGATCTCATAGATTATACACAGGATAGTTACTCTGTATTTTGAGTATAAGGTTGATTTAGTTGTTTTCTCTGGTAGCCTACCATTTAGTTTGAGTATAAATTAGATTTTTTAAATTTTTATTTTATTTTATTTTTTTTTTATATTGGCTATGGATAAAACTTATCACTGAATGAGATGTCTGGAATACTAGTCCACTTCTCTAAATATTTAGTCATGTACTGATCACCAAGTTGCCCACCTATGATTTCTATCAGCCCACCCTAATACAGCTGACAAAAGCCAGCCCTGACGTCAGCCATTGCTCATATTAGGCTGTAACAAACGTTAACAGTCCCATTTTGTGCTCACTATAATTTTAGCATGTAAGACTTATTCACATTAGTTTATGATGAGTTTGTTACATTGCGGTCACATTGTGTAACATAAGGTAATGTGGCTATCTTTCTGGAAAACTGGCTAACACGAAGTTATGGTTTTCAAGCCTTGCAGGTGGTTTCAAAGCTCTAGCTGACATAACATACCGCTGATATGAAGACATTTCCAGATTCCTCAAACACTTTTACATCCATGAAAAAATATTTTGATACAAAATATTTCAAAAATTAAAATAAAAGTTGCAAATTTATCAAACGAAACACCAAAGGCGTGGCAACCTGAAGTTAACATGTTTCCTTATCTTGGCAGTACACACAAACCAACAAGAAAGATAACCAGAAATTGAATATTGATCTTTGGTAGGTATAAAACAAACAAATGAGATTGCCATAATAAATATAAGAGAACCTGAAAACTTTGAATTTCAGAGATGTGTCATTTACAGTCTTCTCATTTTCACATCAGGAAAGTTTTCTTTCCCTTTTGTGACGGCCCCGCCCTCTGTGTTACGTGGGACGGTGCCTGTTGGTGTTTTGTTCTTTCTTTCAGGATCCATTAGGCAGATAAGATACACCTGGTCCAGAGGGGAGGATCTTCTATTTAGGCTTGATGCCGGGGACGCCCGGGCTCTCGCTCTCTCTCTCTCTCCTTGCTGGCCCTTCATGCTCACTCCATCGACGCCGGTCCGGGAGGACGCCGCGGCGCGGCTGCACTCCCCCGTCTTCTCTTTTATTTTGCACATCCCCTCGCACACATGTCTCCACACACGCTTACACTACTGATTACTGACACTGATCTTTTGCCTTGGTTTTTGTTTGGTTAAATAAATATTTTCTCGTTTTGAACCTCGTCCCCTCTCCCACTCTTTTCTTGTTGCAACTCATACGAGCCGGGTTGTAACACTTTGCAGCCTTTAAAACTTTTTATACTACAATCAAGTCATGTGTCAAAATTGAGGCTACTGTTTATTGGCTTCTGCTCCTCCAGGTGTTTGTTAAAATTCTTATTTTGTTTGCAAACCGTTTTGTTCCCTGATAGTAATCTAACTGTCCCAGCCTAACTTGATGCGACTGGACTGACGGGATTTGCACACTGCAGTATGGTTCACAGCAGCGACCAGTCATTCAAAGAGCAGCGCTGCTCCATGACTGGCCAATGAGGGCAGCAACACACACTGGAGATCCAACACTCATTTGGACCATATGAGACATACAGTTACTCTTGAAAATGTTAATCACTACAAAAGGGGTTACATCTGTAAATTTATGTAAAAAGCATAGGCCATATGTTGAATAATATTCATTTTGTTGCTCTGCATGTTTTTGATGAGCACAATGTCTTCTTTTGTCTTTTTCAAGGCTGTAAGGCAAAGTTTGGTGCAATTCTGATGCTTCTGATTGGTTCTCTTGTTTGAATTTGCAGCGCCCCACGTCTGACATTAACACTGCCTGGTTTAAACATTTGAAGATGCACAGTTATAAACATTCCTCAGAAATTAAGATAAGTAATTAAAAAGTAATCAAATGTAATAAGTGACATTACTTTGATAAAATAATTGAAATAGTTATATTTCTTATTACATTTTAAGTTGGGTAACTAGTAATCTGTCAGCTATTACATTTTCAAAGTCACCTACCCAACTTTACATATGAGAGAGCAGAGAGTTCAGTGATTGAGAGCAAAAGACACCCAAACAGATGGCTAACTCTTACATCCAGTCACTGATCACTGATTGTATGTTATTTTGTTATTTTTTAAATGTGTTCCAACATGTTGTTGCATATTAATCAAGGACAGTGCCTCTACTTAAGATGTATAAGGCAAAAATCTAGAGGAGCTTTTGCAAAAAATAAACTTTACAATATTAAATATATGTGCTCCGTAACCTGCCACAGAAGTAGTTGCTGATTTTCAGACATTTAACGTTACATTTTTAAATTTTTGATATGTCATTAAAAACATGCTTGCAGTTGTTAACTGTGTGTAATTAAGATACATTTATGCAACAATAAAACATATTCTTAACTAAAATAATGTGTTGACATGCCATGGCAAATGCAGATACATTATTGATAAAACTTCCAAAATTCCTTTCATACCACATCTTATGACTCTTTTAGTGCTAGTTCTCGTCATAGGACTTGCATGACATTCCTACATGTTAAAGGTGCATTGACTCAGCAATCAAAACTTTTCTACAGACTGAAGCAAAGAGAATCATGTTGTGTCTCAAACAGACTAATGTTCACCCAAAAGTTCAGCATCCTGACAAAAGAAACGAGTAAATGTCTATGACAGTTTCTGTGTTTTTATTTTTCACGAGTTTATCATGTGTACCATTTATGGGTGCACCATGTTCACTCAGTGAAAATGTGATTTAATGTTCTTCACAGAAGATGATTCACAGAAGATGATTCAAAACCATTGAATCTCTTAAATATATTATTACATTATAATATACATTGTATACATTATACATTATACATTATCATACATTATACATTATATAATTATACACTATACATTATTATACATTATACATTATATACATCATACATTATATACATTATACATTATCATACATAATACATAATACATTATATACATTATACACTATACATTATTATACATTATACATTATATACATATATTTACAAAAAGTATTTACAAAACTTACATCTGTTTTTGATAAAACAGAATGTAAGCGGAGCGCTGCCGCTGGTGACAGACAGACTGTAACGTTGTCTCACTGACGTGGTCATCGTCAAAGGTGAGCCAACGTTCTCTCTTGTCTCCTGGTTTCTGGTGAGCACCGTCGCAGATGTAATGTCCTGAAAGGAGCGGACACATTTGTTATTAGTACATCTGAAGACGCCTTAGATTTGCTAAACTTGACACTCATTTCCAACATGTGTGGCCGGTAAACATAACAAAATACTTACCAGAATAGGTGGTGAAGCCTATATGGTTGACGATGCTGACCAGGCAGTAGCGAGTCTTGAAAAGAAAACAGTTCATAAAATTAAACACACATGCAGACTACAGAGACTGTATATTTGACAGGATTGCTGTTGTAACTGTTCAAATCTTTGCTTCAAGATTTATCTCCTGTAAATAAAAGGCAAATTTGCCTTTTCTTCACTTAGCATGATACTTACCTGTTCACCAGCAGCGCAGTCAGGATTCAGGAACAGCTCCCGTGAAATAATGACGGGGCTGTCCACCTTCCTCAGGTTGAAGGACGCGTCATAGCTGAATCTTTGCAGCTGGAGCACCAGGACACTGTTGAGGAAGAAGAGGTGGATGGAACGGGTCAGATTATGAGTTGACAGAGACAGAGGAAGGAGAAAAACAGCTCATTCTCACAGCTGACTGCACTGTCATGATGTGTAATATTACTTACTTTGGCAGAGTCTTGAATGACCACTGCTGCGACGACTCCTTGGTTGAGCAGATGTCACAGGTAAACTCCAGCTGATTCGCCTGCAAATGAAAACAGGAGGAAGAAGGTTCGGTTTCAGTCTCTTTCATGCAGGATATCAAATCACTTTGACAGACATATTCAAACAAATGGACAACATTTGGTTGAGTGTGAGGATGGAGCGTTGGTCACTTACTTTAAGATACTCCTGCACACAGTCGCTCACAGAGCCTCCAGCCACCAAGTCCAGACACAGGTTGAGGTAACTCTCCTCCCTCTCGGATTGCAAACCACATCTGCAAAATTCCACAATACAACTTAAACAACATTGCAACGTGTAAAAGCATTAAAATGGACAACTGTGTAAAGTGTAAAACTTTCTGAGGCTCAGATTCATACCCCATGCAGGTCCTGGTACTCAGCATCTGGAAGCTGATGCTGGCGTCAACAGGGCAGGTGTAGGTGAGGCCCATGCTGACGGCAGCTGCGTGCAGGTCTTCAGACCGAGACCTCATCATGTCCAGCACGCTGATGAGGAACTCATGTGCGTCCTGAACAGAAAAAACACAGCAAAGAGTGTCAGAAGGTGGAAATTCAGCTATAATTAGTCAGTCAAAGATCAGGATGGTAAAATGCTGTGTGTTGTAAATAAAAAGGCTCATTTACCTTTTGGCCATTGTCCTTGAATTCCCGGTATGAGCCGCTGACTGTTTTCTTAAGGGCCTTCAGGACGGCTTTCTTCTCCTTTTTGACTTTGGAGAAATGGCAGACTTCGACCTTCACAAGTCCACTGAAAAGAGCAAAAAAGGAAAGACAGGAGGATAAGAGCCATGTTTTTGAGTTTGCTGCTTCATGTTGATCTGCCAAGTTAGCGTGGAAGCTAATGATTAATGTCTGTGAGTGTGTGTGGAGATGCTGTACCTGAAAATCTCACATCCGCGGCGGGAACTCCACACCTTCTCCTGTTTGTGGACCTCCTGCATGAAAGGCGCCAGAGTCAGGAGGGCCTGCAGGGTGGAGTTCATATAACAGGTGTTCGCCAGGTTGGGGAACCTAAAATCAACAAGACAGAGAAGAAGATTCACAATAGAGCTCATTTCTTCAAAATTGTGCATGATTTAGCTCATATCTCAGGAGGAAAGATTTCTAGAACCAAACCTGAAATATTTGAACAGAAATGCAGATATCAAAACAACAAATCAATTTCCAGTATGTGTGTTAATCTGTTGCAAGTGCTTACCCAAGGCAGAGCAGCTCCTCTCTGGAGAGCGGCTCTGTCTTGTCCCTGTTGTCTGTGCTGAGGAGCAACTCCTTGCTGTCAGACCTCAACAGCTGTACCACCTTTGCCAGCAGCAGATCCGTATCCTCAAAAATGGCCTGAGGATTCCCACCGTGACCTGTCGGTGTGGCTGATCCAGAGACAGGTTTGCAAACAGGGAGGTTGTTATCCAACCTGCTCCAGTCTGCCACTTTGCTGCCGGATGGAGCGCTTCCCTTGGCACCATCGTCTTCTCCGGAGGTGGATGAAGTGGAGTTGCTGGTCTCTTCAGTCGACGACGATGGCACATCCGCGTCCTCAGCAACATTGACCTTCAACTGAGTCTCCTGCTTGTTCTTCTGTTTGGTGTAAAGACGTAAAGTCAGTAAAACACACGAGACACACAAATAACTGCACAGCTTTGGTCAATACCAATACTTTTGCCATATTGGGCTCTGATTAGGGGTGGGACAATTTGAAAATTTCATGTCACGATATTGCAATACACGATAATATTGTGACCATTTTAAGAAATGTACAAAAAAATTCTAAATATATTAAGATACATACAAGATTTTAAAAAAGGAAAATGAAAAAAAAAATCCTGCAATCACTTTACCTTACAACCTTTATTGAATCATTTTCATAAGTGACTCATCTTTGATAAATAAATAATAAATAAGGTAATGATAAATTATAAGGTATCCCTGTATAAACACAGGATAATTTTAATTTTTGCATTATAGCGTGGACTAGTCACTATTGAATAGCTTGAATAGAGAGAATTGCATTTGGTTTTTAAAAGCAGACACTTTAATTCATGATTATATGATTAATTGAAAATTATTGTGAGCATTATTATCGCGATTAATCATAAAAACAATAATTGTTCCATCCCAAGCTCGGATAAACATACCTTCTTCTTCTTCTTCTCAAGGCCGAATAACCTGCGCCACCAGCAAGCCCTCTTGGCTTTTTTCTTGGGCGCTTCAGTTGAAGATGAGATGGACTGAGCTGCATCTTCTGTCTCAGCTCGCAGCTCAGTTGAGGCTGAGACTGGAGTTTCAAGGGTGGATGAAGCCTCCAGGACACAGGCTCCATCACCCTCGGGCTCCTTCGGTTCTGTGGCCGAAGAGGGAAGGTTTGTCTTTTCCTCCACATCTTCTGTCTCAGCCTGCTGCTCAGTTGAGGCTGAGACTGGAGTTTCAAGGGTGGATGAAGCCTCCAGGACACAGGCTCCATCACCCTCAGGCTCCTTTGGTTCTGTGGCCGGAGAAGGCAGGTTTGTCTTCTCCTCCACATCTTCTGTCTCAGCCTGCTGCTCAGTTGCAAGTGAGATTGGTGTATTAGGGGTGGATGAAGCCTCCTGGACACAGGCTTCATCACCCTCGGGCTCCTTGATGGACGATGGCACGTCCGTGTCTGCCACATCGACCTTCACCTGAGTCTGATTCTTCTTCTTCTGTTGGGTAAAAAGACAGAAAGTCAGTTAATAACATCTGAGACACACAATCAACTGTACCATTTTGGTCAGTACTTCTAATTTTGCAGCAATTAGCTCTGATAAACATACCTTCTTCTTCAGACGGAACAACCTGCGCCACCAGCTAGCCTTTTTTTTCTTTGGCGCCTCAGCTGGAGCTGAGGTGCTGGTGGCTGGAAGGTCGGGGAGCACAGTTCCTTGTTTACAGTCCTCCGCATCAATGACACTGAAATGAAAGAGAAAAGTCAGGCGATAAATGTTGCTCTTGAGTAGATGTTGCTACTCTTTCCAACACTGACCTATTTTAGGTGGAAAATTACTCAGATCATCAGCTTAGGTCAAAGAATCAACACCTCAGTTTACTGTAAAAAGTACTGGATTTCAAAATAAGTGGATTTTAAGCTACTCATTGGTCGATTCAGAGTTTTTCATTACTGGATGTTACTCATGAAATCATTCTCCCAAATAAACACCAACAAGTCCTATTTGCAAAAGCGTCACTCAAAAAAATCAATTATTTTGAAGGTTCTCTTTTACGTCAAAAATATCTACTTTCATCCCAAATTGTTTGTGTATTGCCAGACAGAAATACATTCAAAAAACTTTGATTTCAATTAAGAATTCGAGGAAAATATTCACAAGAAGAGGTGTGATAGACAGTAACAGAAGGTCATACCTCTCTTCTGTGGCAGAAGATGGCAGGGTGGTCTCTTCTGCCACATCTTCTGTGCTGGGACTTTGCTCATCAGTCCTCCTGGGATCAGTCTGTGACTTGGCTCTCTTCACTTGGTCCTGGTCTGCCTCAGATGGTTCAGAGACTGTGGAAGCTGAAATGACTATGACCTCAGGTTCACAGTCTTCTGGGGTCTGTATCAACAGGAAAAAAACCATGAAAATTATTCCAAACTGTTGCTAATCTGTGTTTGAAGTTAAACTAACAATTAAGAAAATAAACTCAGATTCATACCTTTTTTTTGTGACAAAAGCAAAACAACTTTGACATTTTTCCTCTCTATGTCTTCTCTTCAACAATCCGTAAATTAACCGTTCGCTGTACGTCTCTCTTGTTGTGTTGAATCGAGGATCAGTTTGCCGCTGAATATCTACACTGCTGTACTAACCCTAAGACATTTAGAATGTAAATTTGTGACATAAACACTATGTCACACAGTCACTATGATGACATTCCGGAATTAGAATCTTGTCAATGCAGCATCAGCCAAAAAAGAATTAAACAAATGATTTTTAAAAAATAACAAATGATTTTTAAAAAATAACATATAAATGTTGACAAATGTTAAATCTGATTTGTAGGGAAATGACTGTAATTGAAGTCAATTGATTTACTGATAGCAGATTCAGGTTCTTCTTGATGTTATTAAGGAAAATTCAAACAACAGGCTCCAAAAGTTTGGGATTTTTTTGGGTGCAGTAGATTCAATGCAAACTTTAGAGCTGATTTCAGTTTAATTGGAGCAGTGTCATAATATTTTTTTCTGTTTTCTGGACTTGTTGGTTGAAATCTGAGGTAATTTGATCATTTTTAGAGTGAACATGCAGGTGACCCATGAATAAAGTGGAAGAATCTATGATTTACCAGTTAATCATAATCTCATATGAAGACCCACTGTTAAAGTCCCTGAAGCAGAGGGCTGTTTTCTCTCCCCCCCTCCCAAAAAAAGTAATTGTTGTTCCCAAACATCTCAAATTGAGGTAACATATTTCAGTGAGTGTAAACTTGGTTAACCTACCTACTCTGATATTTCACCCTGATCCATCCCACTGAATCTCTGTGTTGTTTGGGGAAAAAGCAGAGGGCCCACTCTAGGATCATCTCACCCCACACAGTCCTGAAATGACAATTTTAACCATTATTAAGTAGCATGACACAGGTACTGAGAATGATTCAGGTACCGTCATCTGGAAAATGAACTTTCACCTGATGCACCTGATCAGAAGTGCACCTGATGCACCTCTCATCACCTTTTGCCTCATCATAGGTGATGAGACAGAGATCAGTGCAGAGGAAAAATGTTAGTGAGACTCAAAATACCCTTCAAAGTCTTGAGTCTTTAATATTGGTCCAAACAAAACAGTCTTTTAGCTTTTTTCTGTTAACCTCATTGCAGCTGAATATGGAAAATAGACAGTAGCTTGAGATGAGCACAAACAGCTCAGAACACCCGAATGTGTTTCCAGTAACAAACATTAAAATGAAGTGAAGTCAGTTTCTCTTCGTCCACATTACAGATACAGTGACCAGATGAGAATGGATAAAATTTGGGACAGGGTAGCTGGAGTTGGATGTGGTCACATGGTCACGTTGGCAATGAGCAGTGAAACACATGACAGTCAAAACTCAACACTAAAATGATTTTGATTCATAAATTCAGCTATCAGCAGGAAAAAAACATAATGACTGTGTTGCATTATTACAAAATACTTTGTATCTCGTTGGGCAGCAGGAATCCACAGGTATATCCCCCTGAATCCTCACGGTACCAGCAGTAACATTTCCGCTTTTTGGCTGGATGTGCACCAGGTCCCGGGACACCCGCCTCCATGTCAGTGAGGGATGGTTTAACCTGTTTTTTTAAAAAGTAAACAACATCATAACATTGCCATTGCATGAACAGTTAGTGCAGCACTACTGTGCAGCTTGACAAAAACAAACAAACAAACAAACAAACAAACAAAAAAACAGCCATAGTTCATTACAAACTGCAGCAGCCAGTGCAGAGCCAGCTGCAGGGTGACACGGAAAAAATGATTCACAATCATCAGTATTTAATGTTTTGTTAGCTATAAGTCATCAAAATTATGGTTTAATCTAGTTTTCGGGACAACTAGGTTGGGATTCGTGATTCTGGACAGATGCCTATAATTCGGAACTGTCCTGAATTTTTTAGAACCTCTGATCACCCTAATTACAGATCATTTGAATAATAAAGGCAGTTACTTTGCCTAAACATCCTGTGGAGGCTGAGACCAGCACAGTTGACTCTGTCTAGATTTTTGTAATGGACACATGTGGTGTGCAGGTACACACAGTGTTATATTGCAGCAAAATTTAAACTTTGAGAGACTTTTTTTTGGTAAGTCATTATTAACACTCATAGTAAAATCTAGAGTCAATATAAATATTTGCAGAATAAGTTTAAAGTTGTAAATTTTGTCTCAAACAGCCGCTGCCATCCTAAAGTCCTTTTTGAAACAATAAGTAATACTGTGTCTCCTCCTGCTCCTGCTGTCCCTATTTCCTCGCTCAATGAGTGCAACAACATTCTCTCCTTTTTGTTAGAAAAATAGATGACATTGGTGAAAATATTATCCCCTCATTTTATCCTACTTGTCCTTGTCTCCCTCGACCAAAATTTGAAAAATTTTACTACCATCTCATTACAACAACCGATAAAAATAACTGGTGGCATGAAAACAGCAGGTTTTGACCTCTGAACCACCCCTCTTCTTCTTTTCTTTTTTTAAAAATATTTTTTGGGGCCTTTATTCTTCGGACAGGACAGCTGAAGAGTGGACAGGAAACAGGGGAGAGAGAGGATGACATGACAGCAAAGGGCCACAGGTGGAATCGAACCCGGGTCCACTGTGGCGAGGACACAGCCCCTGCACATGGGGCGCCCGCTCCACCGACTGAGCCACCGGGCGCCCCACCACCCCTCCTCTTAAAAAGGTTTTGGACTTGATTGGCTCATCTTTACTTTCTATAATTAACGGCTGTCTATCATCTGGCCTTGTCCCTTCCTATTTTAAACATGCTGCTGTCCAGCCACCTCTGAAAAAATCAAATCCCTCTGTCCTTCATAGCTATAGGCCTATATCCAAGGTTAGTAAGGTTACAGATTACTAGTTACACTATTGTAATAAGTAATGTAACTATTTCAATTACTTTATCAGAGTAATTTACCTTATTACATTTGATTACTCTTCGATTACTTTTCTGAATTTCTAAGAATTTTTTCAGCTGTTTACCACTTTTAAATACCTACACATCATCATAGCATCAGAATAGCGTCAAACTTTAGTAAACAGATTTGACTGGATGTGACAAAAGAAGGTATTGTATGCACCAAAAACATGCAAAGCAACAAAATGAATATAATTCAACATATATCCTAAGATTTTTACAGAAAATATTCAGATGGAATCCCCTTTTAATCCCTGAATCATTAACATTTTCATAATTGTAATTTATTTATCCATTTTTTCTCAGTAACTGTAAT
>JAQFJB010015145.1:0-14383 GCA_029874875.1 Naso minor
CTCTATGTTTGGCTCCCTTAATCTCAGATAATTCATATGCAAAACAGCATACAGGAGAAAACAGTCGGCATAGTGCAGGTTCTGCAAAACAGTGCTTACTGAGACGGTTTGGGAAACATTAAACTTGGATGTCACCTTGAATTCAGAGAAAGAAAAAAAAAAAAGATAACACTTTATAATAACCACAAACTTTTCTGCATTAGTTAAGCATTTATAAATACTGAATTATCATTTATAAAGTATTGTTCCCTCATGAAAACTCCTTAGGGTCAGGGTTACCTCTACCTCTAACCCTAACCCTAACTCTAATGCCTAAAGGTGTGTAGTTATTATGAAGTGTTACCAGGATTTTCAAGGTCTTGGTCTTGGAACACTCCTGGTCTCGATCACTTCTTGGTCTCAGTAAATTTGGTCTTGACTACAACACTGCTCCTCTCTCAGCACTGTCACTGCAACATCTTTGAAAAAAAAACAACTTTAAAATCCAGGAGCTCGAGCTGCTGAGCAACAAAATGCAAACAAACTCAATCAGAGACAAGCTGGTGAACATCGTGGAGCTTTTAGCAGCTACAGAGCAGTTTTTTCCCTCAGAGGAGACCAAACGCAAAGCTACAAGAGAGACAAAATGTTGGACTGACATTCGTCAGATGACACAAATAGACTCCACATGAGCCACCATGTGGCTCTGCGATGGCTAGATGTGGAAATAAGCAGGATCCTATTTGAGGGGTATGAGGTGGACTTTCATCCCTCATGTTACCCTGCGGCCCCTCTTCACCCCCCTGAGGTCACTAACAGCCGGACAGCAGCGCCGGACACTTTGCTTAAATAATGACTCCTTGATGAAACGCATATATTTTAGCAGCGTAGCTCTGCTGGCCTTTATGGCTTTGGTTTAGGAAACTCACAGACCACTCGCATACGCTGCAAATAATCTCCGGTGAGGTTCCTCAGCCAATCACATTTGTGCATTTTGTCAAGCATCATGACTCAAGTCAGAGAGAGAGATAAAGTTACACACAGAGGAGAAAAAAGACGAGGGGAAACACAAACAAGAGTAAGAAGTCAGAGAAAAGTAATTTCACACGACGTGTTCTGAAAGCGAAATCAGAATTTTCATGGACTGAAGTTTCAAACCAGGATGTGCATTCTGTCATTGTTTAATGTTCCGAATCAGACTAGACAGAGAGCTAACACAGGGGATTCAGTGAAGATGTAAGACGTGGATGAGATTAAGTTCTTTAATTTTCACTTTCCAGCTTCTTTTACATCTCAATGAATCTTTTCTGTCTTGTAAAACTAAAACAATATGAAAATAAAGATGACTACAATCAGTTGTCTGTGTGACTATTTTCTCAGAAGAACACTAGAACACTACAAGATCACTACAGGTAAATAAATATTCACACATGCATCCTACCAAACATTTCTGTAGCAGCCACATCGATGAATTTAAATATAAAAACTGTCTTTCCAGGGAGGCAATATAAACGAAGTGAGCCTCGGCACATGTCTCGCTAACTAGCCAGAGCAGTGCTAGCTGCTGAACCCTGAACAAGGAGGATATTATCCCTGCCAAAATTTGTTCCAATCTTAAATAACTAAAAAATATCATTATAATACAGCCATTATTATACAATAAATCCTGTTCTTTAATACTCACAGGCATATATCTCCAAACTCCACTGAGTGAAAACGTCGAAGTGCACTCAAACTCAGCCGTGCAGCAACTGAGTGAAGACTGATATAGAGACTGTATTTAAATTAAAACTACCACGAGGGTGCTCAAAATCATTACAAAATGCCTGCATTTGGCCAAATAATATTAATAACCGACACAATGTGTCAAATGTTTGGAGACTTTGGTGATGAATGAAAGCAGACGTGTGGTGTCACAATGAGACAAAGCACAGAACATGTGTGAGCAAACATATCCACTAAAACCCAAACTGAGGACAAAGACACGGAAATACTTTACAATTAGCTGAATACCAGCTGGTGAGGCTTTAATATGTTCAGACCTTTGCTTCAGGATTTTTTTTCTCTTAATGGATCTATTTGAATTTTAGTTGAATAACCCTGAGTGCAGGAATGATGGTTACATCAGCCACAGTTAATGACAGAAAATGCAGAGTCACCCTCCTTTGAACGAGCTAATATAAGCCGACTCAACTCCAACTCATTCATGATGCTTTTTGTTTTACAAGACTACATCCTTAAAGGGGAGAGAAGAGGACGCCACATGTCGGGTGTGTTTATTTTATGAGTGTATTTATGGGAGGCATGAAGTGAAACGGAGCAGCAAATAGTGTGATTTAGTTGTGTGCTTGGGCTTAGAACTGCAACAGATAGAACGTGCACTAACGCACGATGCAAACAGTCTCTATGTAACGGCAGATCGTGGACACATTCTAATTGTTCACAGTCTGATATCGTCATATTGCACACCCCTTAGTTTGACCATGTGATTCCATGACGCTCAGTTTGATTCCTGTCTAGATGAAAAAAATAAATATGCATGTAAACTAGCTTGTGTAAAACATCAATAATTTGCATCCTGGAAATAAACTTCTGTTGGTTAATAAGTTTAATAACAAACTTAAAGGTGAAGATATGTGGATGTTGTGCAGCTTTCTGACAAAAACATTTTGAGAAAAAATTAAGTTGAGTGAGAAATTTCAAGTTAGTACCTCCAGTATTGAACACGAATCCAGTTTCTTCTTTAAAAATACTTTATTGCAGTCGTTCTATCATTTTCCATATAGTTTGCTCACTTGAGTTCATTGCACAGTTATTAAATTTAAAAAAAAAACACACACACACACAAAAAACATTTCAATTAATAATGAAAATTACTAAGGTGCTTAGAAACACAAACTTAGACAGCTCAGATAAATAAACCAATTTGCACTCTCAACTAACAAAAACAGAACCCAACAAACAAACAAACAAAGGGGGGAGGAAAGGCTGAGGTGGGACAGTGTGAGACTTCAGGTTTGGGGAAGGAAAAAGAAACAGAAAAATGACGAGTCAGTTTGTCAAGGCTGTCTCTGGGATAATTTGGATTCCATCTTTTTGTCTGATCTCTATTTGTAAAAGTTCATTTTCCTGCATCTAAAATTTGTTCTCCTGCCATTATGCATGTGTTCGGATTTGGCGAGTTCGGCTGTTTCCATGTTTGCGTCACCAGCTTCGGTCCAGTTTCAAACCACAAACTCTGGCCTCACTGCTGGTTCGTTTCATTGCATCATAAGCATGAAGTTTGTCGTCTCGGCCTCAGAGGGACTCTGTTCAGACGGCTGCAACTTTCTTCCCTCTGTGGGAGCAGAGAACATACATCAGCTGGTAATGATGAGAAGTATCCGCTGTCGCAAACATTTATTTTCCCAGAATGCTCCTAAAGCTCCGTGATAAGGTGATCCATCACGGCACTGAAGAACCTAATTAACGAGGGTTGTCTATCAGCTTAATGTTTGTCTCTCTCTTCGCTGCGAGATACTCGAGGGTTGTAAATTTCCGTCTCTGTCCTGCGTGAGCAGATAAGCTCTGTTCAGGAGTGCACAGAGAAAAAGGGTCGATATCAAAGCAGATGGTTAAACCTGAGACCCAATCAGCTGCTCATGTGCGGCGGTCACCTTTTATAATGTCACCAACACGCACACGTGCTGATTAATTATGGATGATGAGTAAGAAGACATAATCAAGACTGCCCTCTAATAAATGCAAGCTATTTTTCAGCCATGTTGTCTCTTGGTACTCCAGCTCGTCGCTTCAGACTGAAATATCATGATGTGTCGTCATGTTCAGACATCATGTTCCCCTCAGGATGATTTAAGTGGTGAAGGAATGACGTTTTTCAGAGGCCAACCGGGACGTTCCATCGAACGGAAAATCAGTTTCTGATACTCACACGTTTTGTTTGTTGTTTAATCTTCACTGATAAACACAATGTTTGTGTTTTTTGAAGTGTAAATTAAATGACTAGAAGTAAAAAGCTACACTGTGGTCACCAGACTTTCACTTGATTTATGCTTCTGTGTTGGCTGCACATGGAGGAGTAACCTAAGCCCACGCTGTTTTCAGCATTTATACTTGTGCGCTGGCTGGCACGTTTGTTTTGCTGGAGATGTTGAGCAGATGGCCGTTGAAACCACACACACTTTGGCTCGCACCTAAGTTTCTGGGCTGGAGAGAGGGCTGCCTCTTCACATTCAGACCGAGACACTCCAACAGCCCAGCAGCTCCAGAGGAAAAGTTTGACCCCATAATAACTGCAGCCAATCGAAAAGGGGGATTTAAAGTGCTGCAGGAACAGGGTGTCACGCTTACTGTCGACAACACGGGTCCAAGGCAGCACCTCAGCTGAACACCACAGGAGAGGCCGGGACGTGCGAGTCCACCAAGCGGACCAATCACAGTGCTTACCCCTAAATTCCACCAGGTTTGTGTTGGGTTTGTCTTCGCTCCAGAATGGCAGCAGAGCTGATACGTTTCAATTCTAGTCAATGTGTGCGTCCACTGACTGCGGCTGTGTCGTGTTTCCACTCCGTCGCAGCTCCGAACATCCAGAGCCCTCTGCAGCAGATACACAAGGCTTCTGTTTATTTATTTATTTATTTAACAAGGGACAGTACATACTGATGAACATTTGCATGTAAATATGCCGGATTATAGCCATAAGATAATTTTCATCCGTAATCCCTTGGCAGGTTGATGTTATATGTCACTATTTTTGCCAAATGACGGAGCACAATTCACTAATTGCATTTGTTCCAGATGCACACACAGGTATGAATGAACTGACTGTTGTAACACTGAGATATTAGCGTACTGTGTCAGTGTGATATTTATTGTTTTGTTTTGTTTTTCGCTGGTGAGACCAAAGACAATTTTCCAGCTTCAGCTGGACAATAAAGTTTTTCTCCTCTGAAGATATCGTATATTTTATTCACTGTAAAACACTCTAGTCTCATTAAGCCACTTGTGAGCAACTGCCTGACACTGATACGTAAACTGAAAACGGATAATTAAAGAAGAACAGAAACTCGTAGTTATTCATTGTATAATTTTTGACATGAGGAATCAGCTGGATGTTCTCAGTAACAGTGCAGCATCAGCAGGTTGAGCATAATCATGTTTAATGTCAGAAAGAGAAAGAAATCTATAAAATGTTGAACAATTTCTGATAAAATATGAATTCAACCTCAGTGTCTGAAAGCATCTTGTTCATTTTTTCTTCTCAGCAGCACAAACGCACAGACTGGAAGTGAGCAGTCATAAACACATTGTGTGACTGCTGCCTGCTGTACTGACCGGTTTCCGTACAGTCAATACACACAGCAACAAATAAGCGAGCGGATCAATATGTTGCTCAGCCATCACACAGACACGTTTCTGCATCGATGGCCTGTCACATTAAGACCATCAGCAGGACCCTCGACTGCCAGAGCCGTAAAATAGATCCTGTTCCTCTTGAACTGAACCAGGGTCAGTTTCCTCTAGAGCATCAGCCCAACCAGGAAATGTCCCGATGAAACCAGAGGAGCTGCACATTCTGTGGCTCAGGCTCAACCCGAGTGACCGATGGTGGTCATGGTCAAAAATACAGCATTACCTGAAGGAAGGAAACAGGAAGTAAACAATGAGTCTGATGTTTTATTGATTTGTCAACATTTTGATTCATATTATATAGTTTGTTTGTTTTTTTTTAATTTTCCTAATTTTCCTTGACATAGTGGTCTAAAACTATTTTAATTTCCCAATCAGTCAATGGTAATCAAAAATGCTTTGGTCCAGGCAGCGTGTCCTCGGTCTGGTGAGGTGTGGTCAGGCGCTCTGATGGCACAGGCAGCAGAGAGCGTCTGCGCCATAAACCAACAAAAAGCTCATCTTATGCCACAGTGTTCATTCCTGCTATTTGAATGAACAGTGCATAACTCAAGATGATATTTGTGCTCAGACAAAAATCTGTTTGAGTGATTAAATAAGGCTGCGTCATGCATTTTTAAACATCAGTGGGCCTGCCTGCGTAGTAATGTCACTGTAATTATTATCGCGGCACATTTAAGCAGCAAAACTAAAAGCTGTAGTTATGAACTTGAGGAGAGAAGAACTCAGAGGAAACAACTTCTGATGTCTGAAAATGTTTTTAGGACAGCTCTGACGGAGCACCAGAGTTTATCAAGACAAAGACTAAATCACTCCAAACAATTTAACATAACTGCAAAAATCTGAACTGTGTGCGACCGTTTGGACATTGAGTGGAACACAACACATTTATGAACATAAAATCCTGACTGATCCTGTTGGAGTGTTGAGAGATTTATGATATTGAAGTTAATGTGATGATGTTCATGTATAAACAGTCTGGCTCTCTCAATGTAGGGATGTTCTGTTTTCCTCATAAAAAACGCAGCCTATTACATCCACCCTGCTCCTGATCATATAAACGATTTTTGTGACCCGTCCAGCCTGATCCGCACGTCACTGTCACAGACACAGAAACGGTCATCAGCGCTGCTTCTCCTCCGTAGTTAAATAGCCTGGTACATTTGCTAGTTGTCAGTCATATTATTGTTGTATGCAGCTTCCAATTACCACATATATGTCCTTGCTGAAGATGAACAGCAATATGCTCATCGCGCGGGGATAGGCACACCGAGGTGGGGGGCAGGTGGCCGATCTGCTGGTTGTTTTAATGTGACGTCTGTGGTGGATGTAAAAAACAAACATCAGATAGTTTGTGTGTTAAACTGAATTATTTCCATGCAGGTCCAGACACGACAGCATTACTGAACATGTTTAAATCACATTATGTTGCGTTCTTCCAAAGCCTCGGCCACAGACCGCGTGTGTCAGGTTAAGGACCGATCTGCCAGAGTTGGTGTGACATGTTATCTGATCTAATTTGTGTTTTTAGGAGAGCTGAAGAGCTCTGACTCGCCGGCACGACCCGTGTCTCGCCTCGGTGACAGCAGCCGCTCACAAAGGCCAAATTCTTTGTGCAAAGTCGTCTCGCTGCCTTTCAGAGGATCCTACATGAGCCAAATGTCACGTCATGGTTGGACGTGGGTGTTACAGCGTGTCAGCGATGGGGTCAGAGTTTGGATTTACATGACTGCACTAACAAATCCTCCTAAAGTGCTCGTGAGATTTATTTGTGGGACTAGTGGTGGCAGACAGCAGCCCCAGCAGCACCGTGGACGACAAAGAGCTGTCAGTCTGTGGGTCGTCCAATTTGACTTAAACGTCTCAATAACTTTTAGTTTGTCATTACTGTTCGTGTGAAAATGCTGCTGAAATAAAGCAGAGACACTGCAGGTGAATAATGAACAAAATAAACTAAGAGACATCACCCTGAAACTTAGCTGAAATGTTGCCTGCATTATCTAAGTACTCACTAACTTTCATGTTACCAGAACAGAAATCTAAACTTTAGATGTAGATGTGGATAAAATCCTTGTTTCAGTTTGTCGACACATTTGAGTCAAAGTAATTTTTTCTGTCAAATCTGAAATGTCTCAAGGAAGGAATGTTCTTTAAATCAGTTTGTGACAAGTAAATGAGACCTTTATTTTGTTTTTTCTCTGATGTGTCAGTTTGTTGTTGAAGTTGTTGATGACAGAAAAGACGTTTTATGTTTCAGTTTTTATTTGAATGATGTTCGATTAGTTTTAAACATGTAACAGGAGCTGCCGGACAGATTTCTGTGCAAACATGCTGAAAAAGTTCAAACCAGTTCATTTGTGACAAGGCATCATTCACGTGATGTCAGAAAACGCTGAACGCCTCATTCCTCTGTTACGATTTGTCTGTCTGGTGATCAGCAGACGGCTGGCTGAAATGAGGCCTGAAGAGCCACGAAAAGCAAAAAAAAAGCTGCAGATATCTTTGTGCAGTTGAGTGACATTTATTGAAAGCAGTATTGTCCCCGCCTGCAGCTCTCCCAGCCTTTTTCCTCACACTTAAGACGACTGTGTGCGGAAATGTCAGGCAGCAGAGAGAGACGAGCAGAGCTCTCTTTCTTCTGGTCATCTCCAATAAAGTCGGCTGCATTTTCCTGATTTTAGGCTCTTCAGCCTCACTAACTTTCACTGCCACTTTTTGGACCTTTATGAAGTCTCGAGAAAGACTTTCGAGGGTTTTTATTTGTGCTTTAATGTTTCTTTGTTTTCTGTCTTTTCAGGTGGAATCTGCATCGCTCAGTCACTGAAGATCCCTCATGACCACAAACTTTCCGACTTCGATAAAATCATCCGGCTGCTGCTGGACACCCGGTACGCGCGGGCGGTCATCCTGTTCGCCTCGGATGAGGACATCAGGTGAATAATAGACTCTGTTTAAACACAGATACAGATTACTCTGATGTTGGCCTCTGCAGTGGTTTGACAACAAAGGACGAGGGATGCAACTTTGACTTTTGGTTACAGACCAGCAGAAACCAAAATGAACAAGAAAATATGATGAGTTAGCGATCTCCTGCTGTACATCTATGACAAATAAAGGCCGTTTACTGGATGAGGCTTCATCGCCGCCTTAAATCAAAGACGCTCATCATCCATACATGCAGCGTTAACTCTGTAGCAGCTGTGCTCTCCGGCCAAACTACATGCAAATCACATGACCACTCAGCATCACACAGCACCTGTTCATTCGAAGAATGCTTTTTCTTCCTTTATCTAGTCTGTGGAAATTAGCAAGCGGTTGTTTTACTTTGATGTGTGTGCAGTCAAGAACTCCCAGACACTGTGACAAAACTCATCGAAGATAAACTCCGTCACTTCTGTGGCTCTGTGCGCCGTGTTTTGATGTAACGTTAATCTGGCTCCTGGAAGATGACGACATTCTTCAATTTGTCCAATAATGACAAAAAACAGCTTGTCAAGATAATCCAAATTCACAGGTGTTTTTCCAGAGTCTCCCTGCGTTACTTCAGTAACATTATTACAATGTGCAGGTCAGCTTTGTGAAAACAACATGCTGGCACACTTTCTCATTCAGATCTATCAGGGCCGATCTAGACCAACACGCAAGTTTTGCTCGCCATTCCTCTGCAACCACAACTCTGTACGTAAGCTTTTACTAATCAATGTAAGGCTGATAGTGCTGCTGAACACGGGACATGTCACAGTTTGCTGAATATCTTTCCTCCTGCACATGTAAGCAGTATTAAAATTATAAAATGAAGAATTTAACTGCACAACAGCTGCTAGAAGAGACAACAAGGTCAGCAATGACTGTAACTCAATATTTCGAGATAATGTCGGTTAGTCGAGGCTCACAGATACATGCATGATACATACAGGCTTGTTTTCTTCCACAAAACAGTCACATGAGTGCGCGTGACCAAGGGTGTCCATGCAGGCATTTCCAAACTCCTCCATTTGTGCCTGACCACAACAAGGCGGCAGGATGGAGAATTCAAAATACAACGGGGACGCCCGTCATCTCCGAACTTCATCGTTTTTGAGCTGCAAAGATGACGGGTTAGTGAGGATACAAGGCTCAAACGTCTTTGAGTCTTTGATTTAAGGCGCAGTGATGTAGACGTAGCCTGGGAGTCTATGCATGCAGCTCAAACATGCAGACATGGGGGCGTAAAGTCCTCTGTGTGGTTCTTACGTTGAAGTCCTTGTTATGAAAGTGTTGATTCACTCATGTGAGATGATTGTATGTTTCACATGACAGTGAAGTTTTAAAGACTGCTATGCACACATTGACTCAGTGACGTTGTGTGTTTGAATGCAGGGGGATCCTGAATGCCAGTAAGCGAGCAGACCAGGTGGGTCACTTCCTGTGGATCGGCTCAGACAGCTGGGGGGCCAAGAACAGCCCCATCCACCAGCTGGAGGACGCGGCTGTGGGAGCCATCACCATCCTGCCAAAGAGAGCCACCATCAGCGGTACGTCCACTCACAAAGCTCTGATCATGTCGTCTCAGTGAGGTCGTTCACGTCACAGTCACATGGTTCATTCTTTTTTTTTCGTTGGTTGCTTTCGCACTTACATGTTCTTCCTCTGAAACTGACAGGAGACGTTTTCCTTCTCCCTCCTGAAAAGCATTCACAGTTTCAATTTCCAGGTTACCCGAGACACAAAATTGTGAAAAAAAATCCTTTGATGATGATTATATATCATCATCATCATCCTGTCAGAGCGGCAGCATGAGCACTTCTGTACCTGTGGTATCCTGTTTTTTCCTGCAGAGGTTTTATGAAATGCTCATTCCCCAAACGAGGATGAAGAAGAAAAGTTGTTTTTCATCTCCTCCCGTGTCGTCATATGCGCGACAGCTTTGTTGAATGCATTTTTGTTTAACTGAAGAACTTTTAATAGATGTCTGGACTTTCACATTGGGTGGCTGAAACTTTATTTGGTGGTTATATGTCATGTAAGACCGTGTCTGTGTGTGGAGCAGGGATGCTGGAACTCAGCTGGGGGTGCTGAGAGGCTAGTCTACTCACTACATGTTGAATGGTGCACAATATTCATTCAGCTGGGGCGACTGTGGCTCAGTTGGTAGAGCAGGCCCCATGTACAGAGGCTGTGTCCTCGCCACAGCGACCACGGGTTTGATTCCACCTGTGGCCCCCTTGCTGCATGTCATTCCCCCTCTCTCTCCTGTTTCCTGTCTACTCTTCAGCTGTCCTATCCAAGAAATAAAGGCACAAAAAAGCCCTTCTCCCCCCCCAAAAAAGAAAGAAAAATTCATTCAGCTATTTTAAAAGGGCAGGATAACATATCTAACAATTTGAGAATGTTTTGCACCACAGCAAACAGAGAACAGAGACACTAACATACTATAACATCAGGTTAAAAACAGCCACATTAATTACAGCAAGGAGATAAAGAAGAAAAATTTCCCATGCTCCCTCATAAAATCAATCAATACTTTGAGTTGTTGAATTAGGAGAAACTTTATAAACTTTATTATAAACTTTATTACTTTATGAACTTTATTATTTATAAACTTTTATTATTTATAAACTTGCAAAGAGTCATATTTATCTGCCAGTAATGTAGCTGCAGCTAGCATCTGGTCATGTTAGCTTAGCATAAAGACTGGAAACAGAGGGAAACAGCTAGCGTGAAGTCTCATCATGAAATCTTGTCACAACCATCTGTCTGCCAGCAGAGGCAAAAGGTCGTTACTGCGGCCGGTCATGAAATAAGTCACAGCTCTTTAATTCTTCTGTCTCATTAAACTAACAAGACATGATGTGTTAATCTGTCTTCAGATTAACACATCATCAGATGCTCAAATGTGGCTTTTGTTACATTTACACTGAGCTGTTTTACCTGTTGCTAGTGTGTAGAGTTTATGCTAAACTAAGCTAATCACCTTTAGCCCCAGCTTTATATTTACTACACAGACACAATAATAATAATAATAATAATAATAATAATAATAATAATAATAAAGTAAAATGTGTTTTTACCAAAATATGTTGAACTATTCCAGAGCTGCGCTCCACATGAGGAGGAGGGATGCAGGTGGTCGATCACTTTGACACCCCGGGTTACTTCCTGTTTCCATCAGTAAAAACTCGTTGGGACAATTTGCAGCCATGTTTATGGAAACAATACTGTGTTGGAGCTGAAACATGATCGTCCAAACCATGACCAAGTTGTTCATGAGCCAAAATCTAGATCCAGACTTTAACCACAGTGTCATCATGACACTAAACTGAAAACTGAAATGTTTAGACGAGATCTGAGGAGACTTTACCGACGTATAAAGATGATTATATTGGAGGATGAGATGACATCATTCAGGCAGACACTGATCAGAGGAAACACTTGATTTTCAGGCTGAGCACAAATTGATACTGACTGCTTTATTCATGCTAATGACAGCAGTTAGATTTAGATACATCTCAGAGCGATGCTGTCGTAAACACAGATGTTGACAGGATGGAGAACTGCATTTGTGCCGGTTCTGTGAAAAGTTTTTGTTTGAAACTTTTTTCTTTAAATTCAACGTCAGCATAATGAGAAGCAGCAGAAGATTTTTTCAATGGAATCAAACTCCTCACTGACACGCTGTTTTGTTTTAAATTACAACTTTAAACAATGAATGTACCTGCAGCGATTGTCTTTCTCAGCGTGTCCCACTTGCATCACCCGACTGACTTCCTGTAATGCTGTTTTACAGACACGGATTGGCCGCATGCAGTCATGTGACTGCGTGATGTAACGACACACAGACTAACGTTAGGAGACTGCTTTTCCACCTGGGTTACAATCAACTTCTTCGCCTCAAAAACAAAATTCACAGATGTATTTTGCTCTTTTAAAGCAAAAGCTCAGCTGAGAGCTGAAACAACAAACAAGAGGAGGAGTCAGCGTGAGTCTGTAACCTTGGATCTGCTTTCAGGGCCGTCTCTGGTGCACTAATAACCATCGTCCCCTTTGATGTGCTCTCGTTCATTCCCTCATTTTTGACAAATGATTCAAAGAAATGGACGTTTTCTGGGGACAAAGACAGCAGGAGAGGATGCTGGGCCGTGACGGGCAGACTGGGTAACTCACGTATTAAGCCAACAGACTCATTTAATCAGAGAGTGTGAGGAAAAAAAACAGAGGTGAGGAGAGAGGACATTACCTTTAAGATGAGAGTCATGAACAGGTTAACCTGCAGAGTAAAAGTGAGAGGAAGAACCTTCACAAACCCTCAATTTCCTTCCAACTCTCTGAGCAGTTTGTTTTTCAGTTTTTTAGTGAGTTTACCTTCGCCTCAGTTTGAGCCGAGAAGCAAAAGCTTTACCCAAAGCAGCAAAACATTCAGAAAAATTATACACTAACAGCTTTAGCCACCAATAGCTAAATTAGCCGTTAGCTCGTGAGTTTGTGGGCTATTACAGCTTGTGATCAGGACACAGGACTATAGCTGACAAAACAAACATCCACATCATTCCAATTTCACAGGTTTATTTGGGATTTAATATTGAAAAAACGACCATGTGACATCACACAGCCTCCATACATTTCAGTGCTGCACTCCTATGTGCTCAGTTTGTTTACGCGATGCTGGATGCGACCGCTTGCTTCCATCTACTGACGCAAAGATGTTTAGAAAATTTCAACGTAGTGACCGAAATGTTGTTCGATCATTCCCTATATAATTTGCTCCTGATAAACATTAGACAGGGAATAGTGAGTAAGTGAGAGAGTGAATAAGTGAATGAGTTCGCACACAGCTACTCTTTTAATCCCATCGGGCTGATGTCAGAGCCAACATGTCACACTGGTCGCTGTCAGCCTGTAAGAGCAAAGCAGCTGTGCAGAAGCCTGGACACCTTCAGCAGTTTGGTTATATGGAAACATGAATGAGATGAAGGACAAACTGCTCATTTATCCAGACAGCAGTTTTCTCCCTCTGTGTCTCATTTAAACCCGTCTGCTTTCATCATGTGATTATAAATAAATCAAAATAACATTTCAAATCCCCCTGTGAGGTTTGTGGTTTGAATCCAAACTGAAAAGGTCACGTTCCCGTTCTCGGTTCTGTCAGAAAATGTTTGTAAATGCAAATTCGAGCTGCCTGTCAGAACGAGGCCCTGCTACAGTAACTGCTAATTGCTGAGACTGAACCCAAGAGAGGAAACCAGAGAGTTGGAGACTGAAAGTTTGAGTGAAAAACACGTGAAGAACAAAAAAGAAAGTGAGAGAAAACAAAGATCCAGGAAGAACAAGGGAACGAGAGTCAGAGATGAAGGAGAGAAAAGAGAAAAGAGCTGAAAATGAGGCAGTAATGAGGACTGCCGACCGTGGAAGTTTCCCCCTGTGGAAAAGGACGCCTGCTGAGTCTGCAGATCCAGCTGAGACGGATCCACTTCCCAAAGTCAAATACGTCCTCTAATCCACAAATCTCTGGTTTTTAATGTCAGACCGCCGAAGAGCTGCTGAATATATGCATCATGTCTAACCACAGAGAAGTAACAGAGCCTGTAACTGCATTTATCTGAAGCTTTGCAGAGTAGCTGCCACATAAACGTTTGAAGTTATTCTGATTTATCAGGTGGATTTCAGCCTCCATCATGCAGAACACTGGAGCATGTTACCTCAAACAGCACATCACAGTCGACATGTTTCTGTGAGAAGTATCATAAAATATATTTCCTGACAGAATTCCAGCCAAAACTTTATTCACGAGTTGAAATTTTGTTTTTTAAATCCTGACAGTTTGGGTCATAAATGGATCAACATCAGCTTTAAGTCTGCAGAGTGTTTTGTTCCCACTCTGCTCCTGTTGCAGCACTGTTCTCCTTATACACTGTCTGTGCAGCGTTTCATTTTATAAAAGACAAAAAGTTACAGTGTGTGAATGTGAGAACTGCATATAGTACAAGTTTCCTGATTTGGACTTTAAGGAGAAGTGTTT
>JAQFJB010016041.1:0-14350 GCA_029874875.1 Naso minor
GTGAATGTTTACCATCTACACAGCCTCAGGTGACCACAGCTGTCATGAAACTCCCAAAAAATTGAAACTCAAACTCCCCCATGTTTCTCTCGGCATTCAGTTTACTATAAATATCTTGACTTAATCCCGAACCGTCACACGAGAAAAGACCCCAACATGGAGGCCCACGTCAGAACAAGGGCTGCCTGTCATCAGCGATGACACCTTCCTGTGTTGAAGTTAAAATGACAGAGAGACAGACGAGTCAATCATCCCGAGGCCCTGGGGCCCCGAGAGGAGATCTACAGCCAGACACCACCCCTACATTACACTCCAAGACCTCTGTGGCATCGGATGATCATCCGGCCCCGTCAGTGCTCTTTGTTAAAGGTGAACTCAGAGGGGGAAGGGTCGCAGAGGAAGACCTGAGGCCTCACCTGAGCAAACTCCAAAAATGTTTTCAAAGATCTAAAAGACGTCTCCTGATGTCTTGAAAAATGTGAAACTGTGTGACAGGTGCGTCGGTGGAGTGTGATGCTTAAAAACAATGAAAAGAACTCCTGCAAACTGTCTCACTTACAGCTGAGGAAGGAACAGATTTTATCAGCACGTTTCTGTCTGCTGGACCATCATCAGGAACACGAACAGCATCGCAAAACTTCCACACACACACACACACACACAAATACATGAGCTGCCTCAATCCTCCAGCTACAGGACTACAAAGATTACTTTGACTGATGATCATCTTGAGGTTAAAGCATGTGAGTCATCAGTTACAAAATAGCATCAAACAGATTAGAAAGATAAAAAATGACTGAATATAATGATACCAATAAATCTTAAGCAACATCCGTGTAATCTCAAGCTCTTGTGATCTTTGCAGAGCTTTGAGGTTGCATAAATGTTGCTTAAGATTTATTGGCATGAATTTCATAAAAAGAGGAAAATGGAAAAGGAGGAAAGCTGTGAGCTACCAGCAGCTGTAAAGGGAAACGTCTGGATTTAAATTTTCTTGCGACGAGAGCGGACAAACTACTTCGACTGTGTGTCAGAGCTGCAAACTCTTGTCAGGAATGTCTTTGCCGGTCGCAGGCTGCGTCCGTCACTGACTCATCTGTTAGTTCTTTGTTTCGTGACGGCAGCTTCCTGGTTGGCTCCTCAGTCTGTTGAAACCTGCCAGGACGTGGCAAAGGATTGCATCAGCACCGCTGTTTGGGAGGAATGTGTGACTTAGGTGTGAAAGATGTAATCTGCTGCATCTGGTTTGGCTCTGTTGTGTCATGTGACTGCATCTGCTGCCTTGAGTCATATTAAAGTCAGGTTTAATGTCTGCAGGAGGAATTAAGTTTGATCACCTCCTTCCAAAGAATTAACTTTTTACATAACTGAGACAAAATTCTCTCAACGCCAACGACAAACGTACAGAGTCCGGCAGGTGACGTGGAAGTGTTCATTTTTTTAAAAACGCATGCGCATTTTGTATATTCTGCACAAGTTTTCTGAATTGCGCGTGCATTTTAATAAAATGGGTGCGTGAGGTAGGAATGAAACCCGCTTGCAATTTTAAAAAAACACGCAGGTGCTGCATGTTGTGCTGAAAGAAATGCACAAAATAGGAATAAAATAAATGTGAAATTTATAAGACACACGTGTGATTTATAGGAATACAAAGCATACGTGAGTTTTACAAATCACACACGCTTTTTTAATACAACAGGCGTGCGGAATAGGAATAAAACACACGTTCAATTTATAAAACGTGAATGCTCTCGGTTTCAAGTTTTTAAGTCGAGTCTTCGTAACATTTTAAGTTTTTTTCAGTCTGAAGCTGCTGTTTTCACAGAATGATACCCACAAACACCTTTTTCTTTTCTCTCTCCCTTCTCTCTGTGTGGCTTGAAGGGGGGAACCACTGGGCACTGAGCAGACTTCATGAGGACATGGACCCCTCACCACACATGAAACTTCCTTCCTGTCTGAGATGAGACAACTTTCACACTTCTGCCTGCATTCATCACTACCCTGATTCCATCACTCCATCGCTTGTCCATCCTTCCTACATCATTTCAGCTTTTCTTAGATCTATAAAAAGCATTCAACTATTCTCAGATCATATATAAATCTGTGTGATAACCTGTTTCCAAAGCAAAACAAATTGTATCAAGGTTATTTGTTTTATTTTGTATCCTGAATGAGGACAGAAAAGGCCTCAGACTACTGAATAAACTATAAATGTGAGCGCTTCTTTAGTCAGAAAGCGGCAGCTGGGATGATGGGATGAAGCTGTTGGCGCTCTCAGACAGTTTCTGCGCTCGCTTGTTCACATGAAAAGTGAAAGAAACAGTCATGTGCAGGATGAACTGCACAAAGTAGGCACCACTGTCAGACTGTCAGAAAGGTAATAAAGCTGTCAAACACCCACAACCTCCAACGCTGCTGACGGAGAGATTTCCTGATTTTAAGAACATTTTTCTGTTGATTTGAGTCTGAATAATGTTTGTTTTTGACAGCATGGAGGGTTATTTATTCCTAAAAGTCAAAAACACTGAAGCTGCTCTGGAGTTCTCCTCCAATCATCATCATCTTTATGGCTTGTTTTGACACCAGAGCTGGTTTCCATTCAGACACATTTCAACGTTTTCCATCAAAAACGACGGCGCAACTGTCAGAGTTCAGCTGCTATTCACAGTTTTAAAACTGAATGATTGCATCAGCACTTTCCAGGCAAAAACCACAACAGCCAATGAAAGCAACATCCCAGAGCAGCTGATGATGTTGCCAAGCAACGGTAAACCGTCTGGCTCCATGAGGCTAACGATAGCTAGCATTCTACTCTTGACAGATTAGATGTGTTTTTTCTCATCATGAATGTGATGCAACCAGATTTCAACATCAGTTAAGATTTTAAGACTCCTGTAGTCTGAGCTCGGCTTTACCATTGCAATAGTATGGAAGGGTGTGGCAGAGTGTGTAAGTATGTGTGTGTGTGTGTGTGTGTGTGTGTGTACATTAGTCTAACATGTTGTAAGACGTCAAGGCGTGAGAGGAATGAAAAGAATTTCCTACAAGGTCATAAAGTGGAAGACGTGAGTGAGATATTGCGCATATCAACTCTCAAAATGACAAATATGCCACAGTCAAACACACACACACATTCACACACACACACACACACACACACACACACATTCACAGACGGTCAGATAACACACACCTACACAAGCACACGAATCTGTTCTGTAACTGACGTTTGAAATCAGGAAGAAAACAGCGGCGAAGAAACTTACAGATGAATTTTTTATGTAAAAAACCCCAAAAACAAAACAAAACAAATGAAAAAACAACAACAGAAAAATTTAACATGTAAAATAAACTACAGCACTCCTCTTTTGTAGCCTGTCTTGCTGCTACAAAGCTGCAGAACTCAGTTTAAAATCACATTTCTCATCGTTGTGTTCTAGGATCCACATGTTAGTTGCCTGTCATCCAGCCACAGCCTGAACTGCACAACCAGATCCAGATTTAGAAGACCTGAGTACTTACGGTACTTTCTGTCTGCAGTAGTAGATTAAGCCGATGGCGGCAGCAAGTGCGGCGATGACGCCGATGACGATCCCAGCGATGGCTCCATCTGACAGACCCTCATCCAGTGTACCTTCCTCTGCACAGCAAAAAAATCACAATTAAACTGAAAATCTCTGTTTTAATATAAAATAGCTTGAAATTCAAATTCACAATTTATCTGGGAAATTATTAAAATATAATATTCTGGTTAATCTTTTAAAATCAACAAAATCAGCAGGTTTTTTTTTAGTTACTGCAAAGAGTAAGTTTGCTGTTTACAATCTCTGTTAACTGCTGCTGTTAATACAGGCAGTTATAGGGACCTTTGATTTGCACAATCACGAAATCGCAGACACCGCCCCACCTCCAAAACAATGCAAACATGTGGAAGTGGCCACCCGAGACACTGGCAAAGTCAGCAAAAAACTACAAAACTTGTCACTTTCCTCAAAAATACAGAGCCAAGCAGTTTCTGAAAGACTTCCGTGTATCGGGTGATTCGCTGTTTTGCAAATTCTGTCCACATATTGTTTATTGGAAATGTGTAGATAAGTGCAAAGACCACTTATGATCTAAAAAGTATGTGGAAAAACAAGGAAAAACTGCTAACACTAGCTGGGCCAACCAAATCAAAATGGAAAAAATTGAATTTGGAAAAAAAAGAATTTTGAAAACAAGCAAACAAACAAACAAAAAAAAAAACGATTTAGCAGGGCCCTACAACTTCATGCCACAGCAGAAACCACAGTGAGGAAACGTGTCTGATTAGCAGTGTCAGTTGGTGAGCAGCTTCTGAGAAAGTTATTCTGAGACCGTATGAACCCACATGACACACTGTGTGCTTCATGTAAAGACACTTAACAGAAATTTACAGACACATTCCAACATGAGAGAATCACAACAAGCAAAGCAGGAACTTCACTGTCACTGCTGCTTGTCGGAGTGAAAATAAAACTGAATCAAAGGAACCAAAATTAACCTCCATTTTTCATTTCCACACATACACATTCCTTCAGTTCTGGGCCATGAGGACGTTGCGCTGCTGATACATTCTGTGTAAAAAATCAAATCTGGGTCAAAGGTCATGGTTCTCACCTTTGACAGACAGGGTGTGGACGGACGTAGCATTCTTGCCGGTAACGCTGTTGAACGCCTCGCACGTGTACTGTCCGGTGTTTTTGTAAACAGCTTTATCGATGACATACTTTGCCATTGTGACTTGGGTCAGAGTTCCATTGAACCTCCAGGTGTATGTGGCGGGAGGGATGGAGACAGCAGAGCATGTGAACGTCACGGGGTCGTTCACCTCCACAGCGGTGTCACCTTCCACCTTCACTGCTTCAGGACCGTCTGCAGGTAAAACCGAAGAAGGACGGTTTAGTATTCACGTGTATTGTCGTCATTGAACAGTTGCAGCATGCATCTCCTCATTAAACTGCATGCTGCATTTTTTGCATTTCTGTTACAGATTAAAAAATATGAGATACATGTCAATTTCTTAGCTTTACCGCTTTGGTAAAATCAGATTAACGGTATTTATGCTGAGCTAGGATAACCATGTCTTGACTACAGCTCTGAGCTGAATACACAGATTATTCTCAAACGTGAGACAACTTCTCAGAGGTACAATTTGGCGGAACATGCAGCATGCAGCTCCTTTACCTTTGCTTTCATTTTTATTAAAGACAAAAGTGAGACAGCTGCACCTTCACAAATTACTTACGTGACACGCAGTTAGCACTTCCTGTTTGCAAACCATCCATGGATGTGCACACAATTAACACATGTTTACTTTGTGATGCTTGGGATATAATTAGGTTGAATTTTTTTTGCCGTCATTAGCATATTTAAGGAGGTTTATTTATAATGGGCAATCACAGATAATGTTCCTTGGACTCAGTTCGAGGCATGTGCAGTACATACAAAATGTACAGTGACTAGAAATCACGCCGCTCTTTGATTTGATAATGACTGCACATTAGACGTACCAGATTCAACTTGTCTGTTTACCTCCTGACCACAAAAAAAAGCCGTAAAGATAATTTATTGCCAAGTCAAACAAAGACACTCTTATAAATGCCTCGCAATGTAAAACCATAAGACCTGATGACTCTGTGGTGTCACCGCCACACTCTCAGCAAAACAAACACTCACAGTTGACCACCAACTTGTAGGAGTTCTTCTCGGAGTTGACGGCGTTGCTCATTTGACACACGTACTCGCCGTTGTCCTCTTTCTGCAGCCCTTTGATCGTCAGGGACAGCTTTGTGTCGGCAAACACCAGACGGTCACTGGCAGTCAGAGGCTTGCCATCTTTCATCCAGCTGATGGACTCCACAGTGCCGGTCGTTGCCATGCAACCGATGGTGGCTGTGCTGTTGCCGGCGATGAGGGTGTCAGTCGGACCGGCAATTTGAACATCTGAGATGGCATCTGTTAACAATGATGAGAGAAAAGATTTGATGTCTCTTTTTTTACATTTTATTTCTCTGAATCCCGGGCCCACTGGTTCATGAATCACAGATGACATAAAGAATTGAAATCAAACATACTCTGTGACTCCGCCCCCATTTCCTACTCTAATGTTACTCATCTGAAACTTAGCAGATAGAAACTCGTGAGTCAACAAAATAAAATGTTCTTTTCATTTTCATCTGCAGCAAAACTCCTCCTTCACTCTGTCAGACAGAAAACACAGAAACTCTTCAGGGCAAAATGTAAGACCATCCTCCAACCTAGCAGGTTTCTCTCTCTCTCTCTCTCTCTCTCACACACACACACACACACACAGATTTAATCTGCCAAGAACATAAAGACAACATCCTCTAAAACCAGAAGGAAGACTCACTGGCAGGAATCACAGAGAGAGCACCTGTTCAGGTTCACGTTGAACTGTTTGCAGAGTTTTTCTCTGCTCACTGTGTTAGACAACACTTCATCACCTCACAGGTGCAAACTGTGACGTATCTGTTGCGGGTCACAACACAACATGTAACTGTCTCGCGTCTCGAAGGGACAGTCTGTCACCAAGACAACAAGAGGTTTCACTCTGCCTGTTTTCCAGTAAGCCTCTTTCTCATTCTGTTTGATTGGTAAAATATCCACCATGCTCACCATCTTAGATTAGCACCTTAGCATGCTAACTTTTGCTAGTTAGCAGTTAACCCAAAGTAATGGTGTCAGGAGTCTAAACGGCTGTGAAGGAGTCAGAAGTTTAGAATCACTCAGCACCACAATGAAGCAGAACAGCTGCAGGAAAACTGTGTGACAATCTGGCATCAGGTGGCAAGTTATGCCTCAAACCACAAACACTCGATCTGTTTAAACACCAGAGAAACTTTCAGAGAGCTCAGCTTACTCACCCATTACAGTGAAGGAAACTGCAGGAGAGACGGTAATGCGTTCAGTGTTCTTGTTTCTGGCCTCACATGTGTACTCTCCCGGCGCCTTCCCAAATCCATTTTTTTCGAGTGAAGCCAGAGTCAGGGTGGGTCCCGCGATATCCATCGATTTACCTTCGAAGAGCCAGGAGAAGGCAGCAGGAGGGTTGGAGACAGCTGAACAGGTAAAGTTGTAGTCGGAGCCAGCTCTCAGGATCGGGGTAGGATTTGCTGGGGTGATGGTGACTTTTTCAGGTCCGTCTGTGCAGCAACAACACAAGGAAAGGGAAATAAAAGGTGGTCATGATTGTAAAAACACCTCATCAACACTCAGTTTTTGTAGATGAACTGTTTCGTGTGTCTGCTTTTACTGCACCAAAGCTTCGTATGACGGATGTCTTGACTCTCAGACAAGTTTGCTCAGCCCCAATCCAGATCTGAGGACTTTAAATAATTTGAATCGGAATGCAATTAATTCAGTTGGCAAAATACCACATCGCCTACATGATTCTAAAAAGAGATTGCAAAAACATATCCAGAGCTAGATTCAAAATGTGACAGATGTAAACAAGATACTGCTGACCTCTCTCATATGTTCTAGTCCTGCCCAAAATTGACCCAGGTTTGGCAATCCATCTTTGACGTCACGACCACTGTCTTACGCCGCCTGTTTGAGCCTTCACCTTTGACTGACATTTTTGGGGTCGTTCCAGCTGGTGCACATTTAAAGGCCACCCAGTTCTACTCCACTTTATTGGACAGAAGACCGATACTGTTCAAGTGGAAGGAGGCCTCCCCTCCTGCATTTGCACACTGGATTAGAGAGACTATGCAGACTATACATCATGATGGGATCGATAACAAAATTTTACTTGACACAGAGGCCCTTTTCAGACTTTGTCGATGGGTTAGATACCCAGTTGCTAACTGGAATGGATCGGCATATGATCTGACTACAATCGTCTTAATTTTTGATTCTGTTGCTTGCTGCATAAACTGTCTTGTTTGTATTTAAAAACTGAAAATAAACCTTGATTAAAAACATACTTTGAATCTGCTGATTCTGGGTCTTTCATGCACATTTTCATGTTGTAGCTGCACACTCGCTTCAAATTTGGGTTGAACTTTCCAAGATTTTAACATAAAGTCACATGGAGCTGAAGCAGTACATTTAATTAATTAATAACAGGGTTAACCAGCAGTCGGAGAGGCTTTACTGCCTTGCAGGTTAGTCACTGGGAAGGAGTGGAACTGTGGGCTGCTGTGTACACAGTGTGGTTTTCGCAGGAAGATTGGGAGAGTCCTGCAAACACACACACCACAATCTTAACTGCACGAGTCACATGGCTCCAAGACTGCCTGGACACTCACTTATACCCAAGTGTTTTGGGAACCTGGCCCGGGTTGAAGTCGTAACAGATCCAAAAAAAACAACAACAAACAAACAAACAAAAAAAACCTGTCGAATGTCAAGCATCAGTGTGATTAAGTGCTGGGATATGAAGGAGTGACAGTGGTTGACTCATATGTGACCTTTGTTGTCGAGGTGTGGAGCTCGTTCAATGAAGCACAATGTTTCACACAATGTCAGACAAAGTCAGCAGAGTAAATACAGTAAAATGGAGGAAAAATTAACCGTCTAACTGCCATGATGGAGGAAAGCTCCCGCCTCAGCGTAATGACATGACAAGCATTACATAAGCCCCGCCCAGGGTAAGAAGTAACTTGTAATTATGTACTTACTAAGTCATTAAACTATTTAATATATGGATTTTCTGTTGAAGCAGTTTGAGTCTTCCTCTGTCTTTGCTCAGGCTAACGTGCTGATTCTTCTGTTCAGTCCCAACAAAGCAGCAACATGCAGGGCTCAAAATGGAGCCAAAGTGGGAAGTGCAAAATCTGCAGTTCCTTGAATGGACACTTGAGACTACCTCCAAAAGTTAGCTAATAAAACATGACGGTAGAAATAAACATGTTTTAGATTTTGGTCTCTGAAGCTAAATTCCCCATTCATGATGACTGCAGGAGGGTGAATTTGGTAGAGTTCACTCACATTAAGGCTTTAAGGTCATAAAGGGTGGAGAAGGGTGTGGCGCCACCTGAGCTAATTCGACTTCTGAAGTCAACAGATCAGCATGTTTGCGGTGTTTTTGCCTTTTTTGGAGAAAAATCCATGCAAATATCAGTCAAAAAATATGATTCACTGCACAGTTAATGGTCTGTGTTTCACCCAGGCTCCACCTCTTTGCCCATATTTGGATTAGCCAATTGTAAGGTGGAGTTAGGCGCTGCCAAGATGCCAATACAGCCACACTGAGCTTTACAAGGAACTTTCAGAAATCTGAGGCTGACTCCATGTTTTATCCAGACGATGGTCCAAACATGTCACTTCCTGTGTAGGTTACCGGGCAGAAAACCTGCACTGTGGGTGCAGTACTTACAGAAGACAGTGAGGTTGAAGGGGGGGCTCCTCTCCGTCTCCAGGTTATTCGCAGCTTGGCAGTAGATGGGACCAGCCAGGTCGCTCCTGCTAACATCTCTGATGGTCACACTGCTGGACAGCTCCTCCTGCGTGTCCGTCCAAAGCAGAAAACACATCAGCTGCACTTTCATCAACAGAATAAATGCAAACATCCAAAAAAACAAAAACAAAAGAACAAAACAAAAAGAACAACCTGCAAAAACACACAGCTGCATTCAGTCTTTCTCACCAAAACAATCTTTGTGTTCCGTGTTTACAAATATTTTAAACGGGAACGTGATGTTGTGTGCTAATTTGCATATTTCTAAAATGATTACATAACTGTATACATACACACAGTAAAGCAAAAATACCAAACTTAACTGACTCTAATAAAGTTTATTTGAAAAGACATTACACATTTTCAAAAATGAAAAAATGTGATTTCACCCTTTTTTCACCCAAAATGTCGACAAGTATCAATAAATCAAAAAACTGACTGGCCAATAAATGGACGAATGCTGAACCTGTGGAATAAATGGCTGAAAATCTGTACTATGAATCACATAATTTGACCTCATATATTACATTCAGTGCATAAATCCAGTTTACAACAACGACTGAATGAATGAATGAATGAATGAATGAAAGCAAACATAATTGAAAAAACTGACGTCTTCCTTTGTGACTCGAACGCCGTCGATCACCATGGGCTCGGTGCCGTTGATCCAGCTGAACTTGAGGAAGGAGCCTTTTGCAGTGCATTTCAGAATCACCGTGCCGACTTCCTCGACAACAGCTTTCTCATCGCAGTTGATGACCACATCAGTCACCAGCTCTGCAGGAAGAAATAGTAAGTGAATAATTTCAGTGTGTGAGTACAAGTGCCTAAAGTCAGAGGAAAAGAGAAAACCGAGTCATCCCCGCTGAGACAGAAAATAAAAACAAATACTTCAGCCTCCTGTAAATTCCCCAAAATGAACCTTGATTTGCCTTCGGGGGGCAGTTTCCCACGTTTTCACGACGATATTCCATAGTTTCCTGATTTGTTCCTGTTTTTATTTACCCAATGCTCCCTCCATGTTTACTGCTGTCTTTAAAATGCACATTTTCAGCACTAATTCTATCAGTACAACAGATGCAGGTGAAAGTTTCTCTTCTTTTTGTTTATCTCACCAATACATAAAAGCTTTTCAGATTTTTTTTATCCAGCTTTTATTTGTAGCCAGCCCTTATAGGATCATTCCAGGGGTCCGTCTCACAAAAAAGGAGGTTCAACAAACTCTGAGTCTGACCCTGAACTCTCAGGTGATTTCGCCTCAGTTTTGAAACTCTGAGTTCCCAGTTCCAAAGAAGCTGATGTGAGTTAGTTCAGTTAACTCTGAGTAAGTTCACTCTGAGTTCAACGCGTGTCCACGACTACGAAAAGCCAACATTAATGGAGCACCGATACTATGATTCACCATGGCAACAGTGGACAAAAAGAGTTCTGTCTACTTTTCTTCAATGGAATTAGAAATCTGCATGCACGCATACGTTGAGTATGAACACATTTTTAGAGGGGAAAAAGAAACAGTTGCAACGCAAAGGAGAGAGAATTAACATGGGAGAAATTTGCTGTTTGAGTAAATGCTTAAGTTTGAATGTAGTTTATTTAACATTTACTCACACCTATTGGCTAATATTACAGGTGAAAACTGAATTGTATTGAACCTAAATTTCATTTTCATGCAGGATATCTGGCGGGTGAAAAGCAGTTCAAATGAAATATAAGGGCAGAGTTTGAACAGGTAAGGCTCAGGTGTGACAGGCTCATGATGGTACCTCAATTCCATCAGATTTATTAATAATATAAAAATCAATCAGTGGATATGTCAGTGTGCAGCTTTCTCCCCAACATAATGTTTTTTTTCCCCCATACACGTCCTCTCACCTTTATCTCATTTAGTTCATTAATTAGGCCCAAATAAATTAACAGTTGAGTGATGCTGGTGATGAGAGGACGGATCAGATTATGCAGATAGAAAACAGACTGTAAAGAAAAATGGTACAGCAACAGGTCATCATCTGGAAATGATAAATCATCTCTGGACGTTGTCTGTGTGTTAATCCCTGCGCAGTAACACGTCCTCTTCATCTATAAAATCTTCGACAAAAGGACTCGGCATGTGTAATAACAACAACAAAGGTACGTTTTCTGTAGTTTGACTAACAGACTATTTAAAACAACTGGGATTTTTTGTCAAACAGTTGCTAAAACTCGGCTAAAATGTGTGTGATCTATGAACTGAAGGAATGAAGGAATGAAAATGTTTCTGGTGCTGAACGAGGGAGGAGAGAGACAGAAACTCGAGGTTGTTGAAGAAAACCTGCCAACGACCAGGTTAGCTTCACAGACTCAGTTACCATAGCAACTGACTTAGAGCTAAGTCACCTCTCTTTGTGAAACGGGCCCCTGACAAAGAAGCAGTGTGTAGTTTTTGGCACCATCTAGTGGTGAAATGACGATTGAGAGACTTTCCGTAGGTCTTTTAATGCCACACGCAGTTGCCGTCGTCACATATGTTCCTAAATTTCAAATGATGCTTACAACGATGCTCTTATTCTACAATGGACGTCTGCAGCAGCACCTCTAACCAGATCTAACCACATCATTATAGCTATATGGCTTTTTTTAGACTTTTCCTGCCACTCTGTCCACATTTGGTCAGCTAAACAAAATAGATGCAAAGACACCAACTGAACTGCCACACAACAGAGTGTAATGACCCTCCCAGTGTCAGGCTGGATTTTTCCAGTCAGATTAAAGCAGCCAAAGGTTTTGTGGATAAAATCCTATAACAAATGAGCACTTCATGTCAGCTTGATTAAACGTGCAGGCGGAGGATTGAACAACGTGCCTGCCTGAGGCCAGTTCCTCTTCAAACGATCTTGCGGTCTAAAACCAACATGTGAAAGGAGTGAATGACAATGGCAAGAAATCGCAGCAGCTAGACCTGCTGGACTCGTTCTCAATAATCCTGCAGCTCCGTGTGTAAACGTGTGTGCTGTGCACTATTAGGCAACAGGTGTTGGTTGTTAGGTGTGTGGGACAATTTGAAGGAGTGGTTACCAGGAGAGCAGCAGACTGAGTTCTTCCAGTAGCTTCGTACAGTGGTCACTTTGGAAGTATTTGTGCTTTGATAAGTTAAGCTTTCTGTCTCTGTACGACAGAAACAGAAAAACAAACGTGGAGACACTGGAGAATTTGTTTGGAGTATGTTAAACGTTTGGTTTTACTGATCTGTGTTTGCAAATGAGCGTAACTGTATGAATGAGTGTCAGGAGGAATGCTGGGAAAAAGCACTCATGCTCTGCTGCTGACCATCCTTCCATAAATAAAGAATGAAATTTTCATCACCAAAGCCCATTTGGATGTTTAGCTTTACATTTATACCGTTCTTTTTCCTAGATATGTGTGTATGTGAGGGTATGCGAGGTCAGTTGAGCATGTAAACAGCACTAAACATTGTACAAGCATTGTAAAATATATTACAATCTGTAAGTTTCAGACAACTGTAGCTGTGGAAAGAAGAATGAGAGGAAGAATTTACCTCACACTATGATAGAGAAGCTGAGCACAGCTGCAACAAAAAGCCAGTTAGTCAAGCAACTGACAAGTCACCTGCGACTATTTTGAGAATAAAAAATCTTACTCATTCTTAAAGAAAAACTGCCATCACTTGCTGTTTGCAGCCTGTCAGGGGTTGAACTCAACGCCTCTCTTGGACATTACATTATGATAAAAAACTTAATATCTTTAAAAGGATATGTCAACTTTTTTTCTTTTTGACATTTGCCTTCCTCCCAAGTTACAGACAAGCAGATAGATCCCATTCTTTTTACTGTGCGTGCAGTCACAAGGAGGAGAGGGGCAGAATTCTCCCATGGCTAATTAGCTTAGCTCAAACACTGGTAGTCAATGGGAAGTGTTAGCCTGTCTCCACCTAAAGTCATCAGATAAACTTTCCAACAACTCTAAACAGTCCTGTGTGCTTGTTGTGACTTGTTTATTCACCACGTTATGTTATTTTTACACTCAGATTAGCACTTTATGTCATTTTACATTCAAATAAACTGCAGGGTGCATGCACACCAGGAAACGGCATCAAAGGAAGAAATGCAAATCTATCTATCATTTTGTCTGGAACTCAGGAGGGAGGCAACCTAAAAGAAAAAGAAAGTTGATCCTTTATCCTTTAAAATCCACACAGCACATTATTAAGTACCTAAAACTGTCTTTACATGAACCGATTACAACATGAAAATCCTGCTTACATGTATAAAGTACTTAACAGTAAAGCACTTGAAAAAGAGCCAGCCTGCAAATTACTTTTGATACACTGAGTACATTTTGCTAATAATACTTATGGATTTTTTTGGAAAAGGGATGTTTTCCCTTTTACTTAAGAATCTGAATATTTTCACCGCTGCTGTGAAAAGTGAGAGACATAAAACGTAAGTAATGTTAGTACTTTGTTTCCCTGATTCACAGTAAAATTGTAGGCAGAGACTTCTTGTGGCTTGTGTGTTTCGTCAAATTATGCTTCTCTGACCTAAAGAAGGTAAATAACAGGCCTCAGGGTACAGTTTATATTTTAGCAGATAAAATTACATTCTTATTACGTTATTCATATATGTAATGTATGCATGATATTGTGATGTATCGTTGTCAAATGGTCTTGCTATATATCGATTGCTTCAGTATCATGATATTATTGTTATCGTGGGCCACGTATCACGTATCGTATCATGTCATGAATTACCCAGCAATTCCCACCCCTACTAAATTTATATATATAAACCACTAGATAAAACAACAAATAAGACTAAAAATGCTGTAAACAGCTTTGGTTAAATACATGTCACATTAAGTCTTCCTAAAAGTAGAAAGTAAGAGACGTTCAATTTGGAAGAGAAATAT
>JAQFJB010016422.1:0-14333 GCA_029874875.1 Naso minor
CAGCATTCGGCTTGTGTGTGTTCAGACTCTACAGAGGAAGGAAATGTGGTTTTCAAAGGCCTCTCTGTTTTTTGTCTGCTGACCACAAAGGAAAGGCATTATTTCACACAAAGCCCTACTTAATATAAAGTAAATTACTGGTAACACTTAAAGCATCCATCTGTGAGGTGGTCCTTGAAGAATAACATTCAACAATCAATAATAATTTAATAATAATTTAGATAGATGAAATCACCTGGCTGCTCTCGGTCACATGATGACCTTTAACCTAGTTCACCCTTGACATGCCCTGATGGTCGGCGCTGCAGCTGCCACAGACAGGATGCTGAAGAGAGTCAGCAGGAGAACTAACAGGATTGCATTTTCCCTCCATTTTCTCTTAAAAGGGAGTTCTTCAGCTGCCGGTGAGTAGGTTTTGCAGTGGTATTCGTGCACGTTGTTTGGTGTATTGTAAGACGACTGATGAAGTGAAGGGAGCGTGCTGTGTGTGACTGCGCGACACACCTGTATAAGCAGTGGCCATTAGCCGCCAGCTAACCACACACAGAGCTGCTTGAGGAGAAACTGCAAATTAAATATTTAATAAGCTCTCTGCCTGGGATCGTGGATAGTCAAATTGAATGTAAGCATGAATGCATTTAAATACATTATTTCTGTATTGATTATTTAGTTATTTTATTACTGTTATGACTTTATTATAGTACTAGGAATAAATGATTAAGGGCAGATTCTGGATCAGCACCATGAAGCAAACTGATGGCCAAAGTATTTTTCTCGAAAAGGTATGAAATGTCACTGTGTGTGTGTGTCTGTGTGTTTTATGTGTATCATATTTTCTTTTCTATAGTGATTTAAAGTCTTGTTCCATGTGCCCCATTTAAACTTTGTGCACCTGCCCCTCCAAAGGTCTCTGCACGGCCCTGCTCCTCAGCCTCTGAAAACCTTTAACCTTGTTTCATTTGTTAAACTAGAGCTGATCCTAGCTGCACGAGCACCACCCTGTGCTATGGATAACAAGCATATATAACACTTTGGACTTACTTATGTTTGTTTTTATTTTTGTTTCATTCATAAATCACATCAAAACAGCCATAAAACGTTATTTTCCCAGGAATTACAAAGTGCCTGAAAACCTAAGGTAAGAATGTGGGACAAAAATAATAAAGAAAAGATGAGTTAAGAAGAAGAGCATCTAAAATATCTTTATTTTCTCAACTTTTGTATTAACCTTTTTTTTGGCATTTCGTTGACATTTTTTGAGTGTACGCTTCAAAGCAGAAATACCCTAAATTATTAAAAACTCTGCAGAGTGATTACAAAATATATTTGCAAGTGATAAATAAAATAAATAAAATCATATTTATAGTATGATCCACTTTGCTTGATGTTCACAGTTTCAAACAGATTCTGGTGTCTTGTTGTGTCAGGGTAAGGACACACTGGGCTGAGGAGAGGAAACCAAGACTAACTGCTGCGTCTCCTCTTGTTGCCTCCTCTTGTCTGCCTCTGTCTGGACCAAAAATTTGCCCTTGAACACAATACGCTGACACCCGACGGTCTGCTAGCACGTACACTCTGCGCCTGCGCACCTGCATAAGAGGTCGTAACTCTCCATACCAGCAGGAGGCAGTAATCTCTGAACTCATGATCAAAAAGGAGGACATGGAGAAGCTAGAAGATCCAGGGACAAAACAAAGCAACTTTTGTTTAGCTACCTACCTTGCCTTCATTTTCCACGCAAGTAGGAAACTTTAAGGTTCAGGTGAATAATTGGACGAGGAAAAAACTTGCCAAATCCCGCGCGAATTCCTGCGATAATTCCCGTGAGTTTGTAGTTCACCGTGATCACGCGCTCTCACAAGTCCTGCTCCTCAGCGCTGCAATGGATTGGAGACAGAGCTGGAACAGATTCAGTGGGCGAGGGTTTGCTGCGTGAGCTGTGATGGATGCTGTGGAAATGGGGGTTACAGTGATACAGGGTCAGAATGGCTGGGGAGCAGCCCAGACCTCTAGTCTGATCTGCACCTCATGAGGATGAACAGTGGACATATGTTGCACCTAAAGATTCTTATCCAGACTAAATTACAATGAAACCAAAGTTGAGACACATTCTGGCTCATAAAAAGACTAAAAACAGACTTAATAGCGTGGGTAGTATGTGTCTGTTAGTATACACTCTTTTTATCTTTTTTACTTACTCAAGGTCATCAGTAAACTGAAGTGTCAAAAGACACTGAACCTCAGTGCAAGTAAGTATTTCTGATATGTCGTCTGTGGTACCACATGCTGATGCACAAACCAAAAAATGTTAAACATGCTCATGTTCTCACCTTTAGGTGAGAACGAGGAAGGAAGTTGGGTGTGCTTTTACTAACCTGACTTCTGTCTGATGCTTTTGAACCACATAGTTATGATGTCTTTTCAAGACAACCTCCTTCAACAAAAGGAATATGTTCTCTGGTTTTACGACCTGTGCTACTTTTTACATGACCACTGCTTGTCTACATTATTTGCCTGCAAACATGATTTATCGACCCTGAGGTCACACTGAGAAATGAAGAAAGCGAGTATGAGTTTAACTGCAGCAGCAAGTGGATTTGTCGTCCTTCTGCTCACTTTACCAGGTACTGTGTATCTACATTTATGTTGCAGGGTATTTACAGTTCAGGTATTTACAGTCAGAGCAACATTTAGTTTAAGAAAGAGCATTTCCAGGACCCGCAGTTTGTTTGCTTCATTGATCAACATATAGATTTGTTCTATCAGATTAAGACTTAAGAAACTTCACCTTTAACAAGATGGGAGGCTTTCAAGGTCGATATCAGAGGGCAGATAATTAGATATACTAGTTTGAATTCTAAACAATGTAGAAACAAAATGTATAAATGTATTAGAAAGTGAAGACATTGTTACTGACTCTCCTGTGCTTGAACATAACGTAACCGTACCTTGAGTCCATTATAATGAACAGTCAGCAAGCAACGTCCTGAATACTTCAAATAAACAAAAACAAGCATTGTATGACCAGGGGAAAAAAGCAGGTACACTGTTGGCCTGGAGAATTAAAACTTGACAATTTTTTTTTTCATGAGATAGAAAATTCAAATGGACCGGACAGGAAATAAACAAGATAACCTCTGCAAAAATACACTGCAGATTATTGACTTATGGTCTGGATCAAGTATTCAACTGTTGGTGCTTATGGATGTAGGTTTAACTTTTTGTTTTGTTCAGTTTTGTCTTTTAAGCTTGGGTGGCTGTGTTTAGGTTTGTACATCTGTTCTTTTGGGATGCATTTCTTTATTTGGGTGCTATCTATATTTGGATGACGTCTCTGCTTGGATGTGGATGAATTGAGTTATTAGATGTTGGTGTGACGACATGTTGAAATGTTTTGTTTGTTATTATTAGATGTGTCTGAATAACTCCATGTGGGATGGGTCAAGTAAATGACCAGACACGAAAAGAAAATATTCATTCATTCATTCATTCAGCCATTCATTCATTTTTTTCATTTATTAATTCTTTCCACACACTCTCTACAGTAGGCGAAATGCCGCCTGGCAATGTAATGACTGTTTGTATGAATTACATTTGAAAAGGCAATGACCAATGAGGAAGGGCTGAGAAAAATCGAATCTCCTTCCTTTGGGAATCGCTCAAAATAGAGGCAATGCCAGACATAGAGAATCAAGTCCGCTCAGTGGATTGGACGGAGTCTCTGGTCCAAGCCCAGGCTAGGACAGGCTAGGTCCCTATTCATATTTATAAGACCTTTAAAGATAGGTTGCTGCCCCCTTTTGCTCACATTGAAAACAAACTCTTTGCTGCCCTCTCTTTCCAGAGCCATTATCACAAACATCCTGAAACTCCATAAACTACCATCTCAATGTGAGTCATATCAACCTATATCACTCTTGAACTCGGATACTAAACTCATAGCCAAACCCATAGCAGGAAAGTTAGAGAGATGCTTGACAGGTCTTATACATGAAGACTAAAATAGATTCATCACAGACAGTTTGAGAAGGGCGACCAATATTTCAGTCGATGAAGGGAAAGTCAAGATACGGCCATTCTATCCCTGGATGCTGAGAGGTGTTTGACAGGGTAGAATGGTCATATCGATTTGAAGCACTGCCCAGAATGGCCTTGGAAAAAATGTTATTAAATGGATAAAATTACTATACAGTGACCGTGGTGCAGAAGTTGTAACAACAGTATATCAAAATCCTTTAACCTGTCAAGGAGAGGAAAAATTCAGTAAGAGATGCCCAAACTCTTCTGCTCTGTATCTGAGCTCGCCGTTTGCTTTAAACATATATGCTAGAGCATATAAATGTATCTCTAGAGCAATAAATTTATTTCGACAAAAGAGAGAAATAATATATCATGCATTCATTCTTCCAAGATTTGACCCATAAAAAATGAAGCAGTACAAAGTCTTACCTATCCTCAAAGGTTCTGAATGCAACCTCAATAAATCACTAATCTCTGGATATCTATCATGCACTCAGTACTTACACTTGTGTGTGTTGATGCCTGCATCCAGATTGTCAGCACTCAGTGGTAAATAAATTTTCACATGACATCTCTTTGCATCCTTTAAGCTGGACATATTAATTCAAATAAATAATTGGATTCACTGAAAATTCTCTTTAAGATTAGTCCTTATATAAAACATCTCTCATTTGCAGATGTTGTCATAATTAGGAAGTAACATTTTTGGTGAGGAGGGGGAATTCTGATCAAGGGGAAAAAATCAGAGTTAGCCTAATCAAGCCGTCGGTTTAGGTTGGTAAACTATGCGTCCATCCATTTGTCAGGGAATAAAACAGTCTTTTCATTTTTCATATGACCAAGATCTTGCTCCTTCTAAAGCGACAGAGTAACACAGTAAAGTCAACGGTATATTGGAAACGAAGAGCTTCCTACTCCTAGAGAAAACTGGCTTATAAACTATAGGTGACAAAGTCAGTCTCGTCTTGGAAAGAAAAACTTTTTACCACATTTACTTCTCACTACATTCATAATGATTCCTCTCTTGTGTTTACAAGTCCACGTGAGTAATCCAAAACTCAAATTCGTTGGTCCAAACAGCTGGGAACCGGCATTGCAGCGTATGTGCCCCCCATTGACAGTAAGTCCCCCGCAAGCAGAACCACTCTGATGACGTCAGATGGCTGCACCCTATTGGCGAAAGAGTGAATTACTTTCTGGTTGTCCAGTAATATTATAAAAATATAAAGTTTGAATTCTGTGCCATATCTCACCTTAGGTAAAAATCAAACAAACTACATTCATATTACTCCATATTTCATGTCCGCTTTAAAGCTCTCGACATAAATGTTAATGTCACTTTTTTTCTTCATATTTATTTTTTTCTAGTTTAATAGAGACAACTGGGGAAACAATAAACTAATTTATTATATTGTAACATCCCTCAATAATACTCGTGGAGACATTAGCCGGTTTATCTGGCACTTTTATTCTGGTAGTAACACAGGCTACTGTGGGCCATAGCAAACGCCAAAAATAACAAATGCCTAACTTACAGTGCTCGCGAACAAGTGTTGCCGTCTTATTGCAGTGGAGAAACTGGCTCGAAACACACCTGCTGCTGCGGCGTCTCCCTCTTCAGAAGCATTCACAGACACTCAGAAAAGGCAGCACTTCAATTTAACATTCACTAACGCTCGGAAACATGAGCACTCAAACTTAACAGGACAGGATCTAGCTTAATCTCTCTTTTTTTTGTTATAACACTCATTGCAGTAACATAGCCCCGTTCATTACAATATGTTTTCAACATCCTGTACACATTCTGTACACATCAGTGTTCTTTTGGGTGAATCTGAGAATCAGTGAATCAGTGTTTGTTTTAGTTGTGTTAAACATATAAGAAGTATTCACGGTTTACACACATTTGTTTTGATGATTTTGAGGTCACTGTGTTATGCAAATTTTAGAATCTTTAAAACATTTACCTCTACTGTAGGACCCTAATCTACCTTAACATACTTGTAGTTGTGAGAGAACTACTGATAGTTCACATGACATGGGAAAACACGGTAGGAGGGGGTACATAATACCCACAAGAACCTTGATATTTCCTGCGACTTCGAGACAGGGACACGATTCCCAAAAAGATACAGATAGTTCAGAAGAGGAGCAAACATAAAAGTATGCACAGCAGCCTTCTAAACCAGCTCTCTTGGTGATATGTGCTTCTCCTCGTTCCCTCTCTCAACTGATAATGAAGAGGAAAAGATTTTCTGTCAGTGAAGATTTTGACAGTGAAAGTGACAGAGGAGAATGTTTCTGAGACAGAGGAGGTGTTGAGAAGGACCATGATTATGATACAGAATATAGGGGGCAGGTGGTCAACAAATTAATATGAAGTACCTGAAACAGAAACTTGGTTAACAACTTTGATTATAATGATTTTCTGGAGGTTTAAGTTGCTGGAGTCATATTGACCACAAGGATAAATGGTGCTAGTAAATCTGAGGATAACAGGAAGTTGAAATTTATTTTCTGAATTATTTGATACTTTATATTATTATGAATATTTAGATGTTTCTCTCTACTTCAAATACACTCTGTATTCAGCATGTCACTTTAACATCCATTAGCACCTTTATTTATTTATTCAGGGGAGTTTCACTGAGCTCTCGTTCTCAGAAACGCTCTTATCATATTCACACTTACACAGTTACACATAGAAGCTGCAGAGTACAACAACAGTCTGATCTGCAGCCACTGAGCAGCTCCACTGGAGCAGTCGGGGTTAAGGGTACTCAGTGGTGGAAATGAGGGTGGAGCAAGCAGTGCCTTTCACTTTCACTTTTCTCATTCAGATCGATCGTGCTGTTCCGAGGACTCAAACCAGCGACCCTTCGGTTAAAAGACTTCTCTAACATTTACGCCACCACTGTCCACTCTGAAGTCATACAAGTATGAAGCCAATGCTCACTGTCTTAACATGAAGTAAAGATGTGAGGTAATGGGTGACATTAATTGTAACATCTGTCCTGTTTGTGTATCCTGTGAAATGTGATCATAAAAAAATGGGAAGTAATTAAATATGTGTCTGTATCTGAATGCTCTTTTCTTGTCAGTGTGATGATTTCACTGAAAGGGAATCGGTAAAAAGTCAAGTCTGGTTTATTTATATAGTGCCAAATCACAACAAAATTGTCTCAAGACACTTCGCGTATTAAATTTGTATAAATTCCTTCAAACCCAACAATTGAAAGCAGTTCCCACATGAGCAGGTACTTGGGGACAGTGGTGAGGAACAAAACTTCCTTTAACAGGCAGAAACCTTGGAACAGACTCAGACTCAAGGTGGGTGGTGATCTGACGGCACCGGTTGGGTTGAGAGGAAGAGAGAAAGAGGAGAGGGTGGGGTGAGGGGTGGAGTGAGAGATGGGAGGAAAAATAGAGCGAGGGAGAGAGAGAAGAAAAGCAAACGCATGTGATGCTGGTGGTGGGACAATACAACCAAAGTTATACTAGTAAAATGTAGGAAGTAGTGATTTTACATTTTAATATAATAAAAGCAAAGTGAGAGTCTCTCAGCAGCAAACCGACACACCTGCACAAAACAGGGCAATGACATGATTAACTTGACATGACGGTGCAAATGACCTGCAGAAAACTGGTTGGTGCAAATGAAAGCGCTAAAAAATTTGTTTGTTGTTTTTTTGAATGCTAATGCACCGTCACGCTAGACTGTGCCCTGGGCACTTGCCCTATTCACTCCTATAAGAAACAACCACTAAACGGAAGAATATTAAATATGATAATTTGACTAACAATAAGTGAGCTGCAGTTTGCATCAAGCGGAGCCACAGCAGGAGGCACAGCTATGATCATCGATCCATGCGTGGCCACAGTCCATGGGAATCTGCTGGATGATATATCAGAAGGACTCCAGGGAAGGTATCCAGTTCATAACAGGCATTAATGGAACATAAACAAAAACCATATGGGGAGAGAGATGAAGACAGAGAGGAGCCCAGAGTGTTATGGAAGTCCCCCAGCAGTCTGAGCTAATACCACTTTACATTAGGTCTACCCTTATAAAGGGTTATAGATTATTTATAAATTACATTATAAATACCCAGTACGTCATTAATAAACAGTTATAAACAAGTTATAACCATTTTCTTACACTGATGCTCATTATTTGGCTGGATCAATTTACAGCTGCATTGCATCTACTCTGTTAAATCATAGATCTTGTTAGTTCCTTAGCTTACTTTATCATGTTGTTGTATTAGTTAACATGTCCGACTGTTTCCTTCATGGGATATTTTAGTAACTCATTAGTAGATGTGATGTGTTTCAACATTACAAGTGGGCCAAGACTGGGTAGAGCACCAAGTAGAGGAAGGCTGCCAACTGCCCCACATCTGGAATGCTGTCCTAAACAAGATACCAGCCAACATGAAGCAAAACAATATACAACTTAATGGTACCAGGTAATCACTGGATAATTTCTTAATGAACCTTTCTCTAACTATAAGCTTCATCAAAAAGGAAGGTTTAAACTGAGAGTCTACTTTTAAATGGGTACCTGCCTTCTGGGCTGACACGCTGCAACACTACTTTCTTATTTTTACTGGCATTTGTCTCATTGTGGGTGTGTTAATAACATAAAGAGGAAGGAAATCAAGCAGTTTCACAGGCTGATATCTATCTTTTGTCTACTGACCACAAAGAAAAGACAAGACGAACTTTAATGTAAGTACATTATTTGTGGACAGTAATGATCTTGTCGATGTGCTGTGCACTTAATATTTTCTCTGACATGTTTTATTGTCTCTGAAGCCTTCAGCTACTGAATATCTACAGTCATTAGTTGGTTAGTTACAGTTAGAATCATTAAAAGAGAGGGAACAGAATACATGCAGGTCATGTACAGTAAGAGGAGGCTGAGGGTGGTTGAATATGTAAAGAAATGGAACAGAGTGGCGTGAAGGAAAACTTCTACAAACTCAACAAATATTGTTTTTGTGTACAATTGTGGAAACTCTGAAGATGAATTTTACTGCATGTTTTTATTTTATTTTCTTTCTGTGTGTGTCGTCTCTATTTGTTATTAGAAAGATATTGTCTTTTATTAGCCAGCATTTTTGTACTTGTCTTCTGCATAAGTAGCCGTGTGCTGAGCAGCACTTTTACATGCTGCATTGAAAATACTGTGAGCTTAATTCAGATTTTCTAAGAGTTAGAAGGGAACGATTACAAAGTGCCTAAAAAGAGGAAGTTAACGTGTGGGAAAGAACAAACAATACTCAACAACTCTGAGTAATTTATGCACCACTGCTCTTCTTCTCTTTCATCAAAGCCTGTAAAATGTCTTCATTTCCTGTTGTTCTGTTGTCTGAGGTCTGCTGACTCATTTTAGTCATTTTTCTAACATTTTTAAATGAACCGTCCAAAGCAGAAAAAGCCTGAATTATCTAAATATTCTCACTAAACAATGATTTAAAAAATGTTTAACAACTGATGAAAGCTCCAGTGCGACAGACGCTTGATTACAAACTTTTGACATCAGTTGGTTGAGGATTTTGAAGATTGTCACAGTTTCTTTTTCCTGAAATCACATTCAGAGAATGATACAGTTTGTCTTACCAGTCGACGCTCACTTTCCCTTTTGTTTGTTTTTCGTTTGCTGGACATAAGCTGCACTTAGAGATTCCTATCCAGGTAAATTACAATGAAACCAAAGTTCTAAAAACTTTCTGGATCATAAAAGCAACAAAACTGACTCAAGTTCATCAGCTGTATATTTGTGTGTTACTATGTACTCCTTAATTTTACTTACCTACTTGAGGTCATCTGTAAACAGAAATGTCACAACACACTGAACCTGCGTGCTGAGTAACGATGAACTGTTGAACATTTTTTATTCTTTCTGTGGTGTTGATTTGAGAAAGTATATCTGATATGTCTTATTTGGAACCTCATGTTGAAATAAAATGTAAAAAGGTTCATGTTTCGGACTGCAGAAAACATTTTATAGTTCTAGGAACTTAGTTCTAAGATCCTTCTGTGTTATTGCGCCCACACTGCAGGAACTGTCAACTAGTTCATAGAACTCAGTTTTGAGGAACTTTTTTAGTTTCAACTCTAGAGAAGGTGCTTTTTTGAAATAATCATATTCAGCAAACACTTCCGTTCAAAATCATGAAGTTAAGTATCCATTCTGTGTAACACATCTTGAATACAAACAAACAAACCACAAATGGAAGAAAAAACAGGACTTAACTTGACAAGAATACATAACACTCCTGAAGTGTAGGACAGTAAGTACTTTCGCAGCGCATGAGGAACTGCAGTGATGCAAGTTTACATTGATTGGTCGAACTCAGGAGTCAGAGCCGGCGACCACCAGCTTTTAATTCAGCTGTATTAACAAGGCGACACCAAACAAGAACCAAAGATCTTAATGAGATCGTTGTCATTTTTTCTTTGTATCTTCTCTGAGATTTAATTGCATCCAGCACAACATTCAAGGTACAATATTGGCCCATAGCCTACTAGACAAAAGCGTGGAGCGGTAATGATGTAGCCTTCATTTGTTGTTGTTGTTGTTGTAACAAAAGTTATACTGTAAGTCGAGGAGAGGTGACGTCAGAATGCCAGCTGCTGGTCAGTTTACGTAGCTTACACAGGGGGTTCCTGTTGGCAGTGCAGTTCTCCAGGACCTCCTGATGGACGGTTCCACCCAAATAGTTCCAAGAACTGTTTGGTCCAAAAACGCCTCATCATGTTTTTGCTTCTGTGTCAGTGACTCGCTGCAGCAGTGATGCTAACCCAGCAGTTAAATATCAGCTACCTTTCAAGAAAAACAGAGAATTCTCTGGAGAGTAGTACTGCATAAGCTAAAAACGAGCTGAGGAAGAGGAGGTCCAAGGCCACGTTTACACGAGAGCAGCCTGACTAAAAAAGGAAAGGTCTTTCAATTGCATCTTCAAAATATGTTATCGTTTACACAAACAACTGAAAGCGCTGCAGTAAACATTCCAGGCCAGTATTCAGCATCGTAAGTTTGTAATGACCGACCATCAGAGCTGCCAGAGTTGTTAACTTCCTGTTGCTGTTTACCACTAAGCAGCCACAAATTAAAGAAATTCAGCCGTACATTGACTTCTGAAATTATGCTCTGAACACTGAAATTTGCCTCAGTAGTGGCGTCATAATCAATCTGCTGTTGATGAACTGTGGAGTGTTTAATCAGAGTTTGGTGGTGGCTAGAGTGGAATGCACTGACCTGCACTAGCATTACCATTAACGTTGTCACTGCGTTCACAGACACTCCGCTTGTCAGTTTACACAGCCAGACAGAAGGTTACGGTTTTAAAAGAACCTGGTTTCAAGCGTTTGCAGTTTCAGGGGCACCAGCACTCAGCTGTCGTGTAAAAGAAGGCCGAACTGCAACAAAAGTGTTTTGTTTGAAGCGAAAACTTGCGCTGTGCAAACTGCCTCTAAATGCATCTCTAATCATGTGAAATGTGAGTGAAACAGTCCATCTTAAAATCAACTTGCAGCCAAAGAATCAAAAAAAATAAATAAATCAAAATCTAAGAACCAGAACAAATTCTGCTACTGATACCTGCTTTCTTCAGATCTGCCAGCTGATATTTACAAATCCACCTCCTACACACCACCTCTGTTTCTCCACAGTGAGCCATACAAAGTTGAAGTAATGCCCATGTGACAGTTTACCTGGTAGTCAAATTAACTGGTGACCTTCACAAATGTGCCGACTCTAAAATGGAGCCCGTACTTCAGTATCCTATAAAAAGATTCAGGGTTCCCTACAAGCAAGTTATTCTGGTGTTGATTTTGACAGATGTGTCTGTATTGATGCCTGTTTCCAACACTGCAAATGTCAAGACATTTTTATATTTTCTGCCTTATATTTGTGTCATAACTGCTTTTAATGCATTTGTGCTGACATATAGACTTTCAGTGAAAAAGTATTTAAAGATCGGTTGGCAGCAATGGTGAGATCGATGTGCAAAGGTTTACATGTAACACGTGACACATAATCTTAGCTTCGATTGCTGATCATTCTTTCATTCTATCAATCCTACCATCGATATCATATCATCTTTTAGAACATTTTTTGTCAGTGTTTCTTTGTTCATTTTAGTTTTCTTAATCTTCTCTATGGTGCTGAAACGTGACAATGAACAAGGAACTCTGGGATTGACTTGAACCTGTCATGGAGGAACCATTCCACAAAAGAGCAGATTTATGACGGCATCCAACTTGTCTGTGCTGCTGTGGTGAACACTCACATGTTCAGATATTCTGAGTAGGATACAGACTGACTGTGAATGAACTTTGCGCGGTGGAAGCAGCGTGTGTATGAAGGCGTATCACTGTCAGTAACTAAGAGCAGAATATCTCTGCCAGATGCAATACTTGCACAATTCTCCTTTATTATAAAATAGGTTAATATAATGAAAATATATTCTGTTTTTTTACTGTGATTCTTTTATCCCACTTGTATTTTATTTGTATTTGTTTCTTTCAAATCATTCTTCATCTGTTTTTCTTTTAGTTCATCTCTTGTGCTGCTGTAACATGATTTCTCCTCAATCGATCCATAAAGTCTCATATTCATTTCATTAGTCGATCTCAATATGTTTGTTGAACCTGTGACGTGGTGGAAATTTGTAGCGTCTTAGTAGAGATGTGAAGTGAGACATTAAACTGTCTGTCACATGTGTGTTTGATTCTGTTCCTGTTTAATGATCCCAAAGTGTTCAAACTTTGTGCCTACAGTGTGCGTCTCCTTCAGAGGTGTTTGTGTTTGTGCTCTGTTCTGTTATGACACAAAACCTGTTTAATTAATTAATTGATTAATTCCTTTTCTTCACTAAATTATATTAAGACACTCACAGTTTGCAGAAACAAAACAAGTTACTTCTTTGTTTAAAGTTCAGTTTTCTGGTAGTTTTTAACTCATCATGCATGCAAATGAGGTAAAGAGGAAGGAAGTTGGGTTTATTTTTACAAACTTGACTTATGTGTACTGCTTCAACAAATGACATAAGTGCTCTTGCTGTGACAGATTTATCACTTGTACCACTACTACCTACAACTGTTCATGTACATTATTTGCCTGCAGACGTGATTTTTGGACTCTGAGGTCACACAGAGAGATGGAAACAGCTATGAGTGTAACTGCAGCAGCGAGCAGATTTGTCGTCTTTCTGCTCACTTTACCAGGTAGGTCGACTGTATACCTACATTCATGTTGCAGGGTATTTACAGTTCAGATACTCACAGTCAGAGCAACATTCAGTCATTGTAAGAAGGAAGTGCCCTCTAACAATGCTTGTATTCAGATTGTAAGCACAAAGTGGTTTGAAGATTTTCACTACTTGGCTAAATTTAAAAAATGGCTTTCAGCATCATCTGTCAGGACAGCAGATAAGTGGAACACAATTCCCATCCAAGCACAAGCCTCAGTATCTTTAAAACGACCCCAACATGGCTCAAGGCAAATCAATCATGTGATCACTGATTTAAACCTTTATATGAACCCATCTTTTTTTTTCCTTAACATGGAGAGTAGACTATGTAATGTGTGTTTTGTGTGATGTTTTTCATATGTGATGAATTGTTGGTGAGTTTTGCTAACTGCTGTTTTGAATTGTTTGCATTGTATTGTACTTTATGTTTCCTGCCCAGGGTCTCAGATGTAAATTAGCTACATAGCTAACTCTGCTCCAACAGTTATGTTGAACATGGCCCCTGTAAAATATAAACTAATAAACTCAACTAAACATGAGATCTCTCTGTATCCTTTTACCCTGATATATTTACTGAACCTGTTGTGTGCAGTTAGAGCAGCAGAGGACAAAATGAATGACTGGATGTACTGAAATATTTTCTTTAATGATGCATCCTCATAGATTTACAAACATCTTTTCTTTACTCACAGACATTTCAATAATGAGGAAGTCAGATTTTGGTGAGGAGGGGAATTCTGATTGACAGAGGCCGAGAGTGGCCTCGGTCGCTACTATCTATTTTCATTCTGTTATCTCGAAATCATGAAATAATAATTTTGTTATCACAGGATAACGGCTCATTTTCTCATGATAATGGGATTAATTATCTGTCGAGATACTGTCAGGAGATCAGAAGGGAGTGTGTGGTTCATGATTCACAGATTTGGCCCTTCAAGATCAGTGCCACTGTCGGGATTTTTAACTGAACTGAACTGAATTAATCCAAAAGGAAGGAGCCCGGTTGAAGATTTCTACAAACTATTTTACAAACTATTCACTACGTGGTTG